>JAUPFT010000027.1:16486211-16876211 GCA_036936625.1 Parnassius smintheus behrii | reverse complement strand
GAGTCCACCTGAGTATGCCAAAGGTATACATAAGGACAGGCATGACCCAACCGTTATATGCGTGTGTCTTATTCACACCGGACAAAAGGCTATTAAGCACTTTGGTCAAGCGTGCATAAAACACGTCGCAAACTGACTGTTTCATACCAGCCTCATCGATACCGATGTTCTGTGATATACCCAGGTATCGGTATGTTTCAGCCTTGGAAAGGTTCCTTAAGTTGACGGGCATAGATAAATCTACGCCCTCAGAGTTAGCAACCCTTCCCCTTTCAACATGGAGGACCGCACACTTATCCGTCCCCAGCTCTATTCCAACGGAATTGCTAAATTCACAAGTGACTTTTAGCAATTCCATAAGATGGTAGTGATTGGAGGCGAATAACTTGATATCATCCGTATAGAAAAGGTGGGTCACTTTTGTCCCTCCTTTCCGTAGCTGAAATCCCCTCCCGGATCCCTCCAGTAAGGTACTGAGAGGGTTCAGGGAGATGCAGAACCAGATTGGACTCAGACAATCGCCGTGGAAGATACCCCCTCTTATCCTTATGTGGTTCTCCGCAGCCACCATCCGCTCTCCCAGATGACAAAGGATCGTACTCCACTGCCTCATACACTGCTCGAGGAAGTCCCTCACTGTACAGTCTATCTTGTACAGCTCCAGGACTCTCTTTAGCCATGTATGGGGCACCGAGTCGAATGCCTTTCTGTAGTCTATCCAGGCGGCGGAGAAGTTCCGACGGTTGCGTTTCACCACTCTGCCAATGACCGAGTCAATGAGGAGTGGTTGCTTAGTTCCACGACCACCGCCTTGACATCCATTTTGAGCGCGTGACATCACCTTTTAGCTTTTAGCTACAGGTGACGAGTGATTCTCGCGCTCAAAATGGATGTCAGTGTCATATATGGTGGGTAGACACGTAATGGGGCGGTATTTGTGTTTATATATATATATATATATATATATATATATATATATATATATATATATATATATATATATATATATATATATATATATATATAGTACCGGAACGGTATTTTTCGCTCGATTTTTTTTTAATTCGTGTGTTTTGGAAATTATATTTAGATATAAATTACATACTGATGAAATATAAATAATATTTTTGATCTTAGCGACATAACAGAAAAAACGGAACTGGTTATTTGAATAAAAAATCATGAGTGCAATTATTTTAATTTAAATTTTCGTGTTTTTAAAAAATACCAAAAAATGTGCTCGAAAAAATAGATTTTCCCAAAAAAGAAAGGAACATGAAAAAAAATTAAAAAACGTCGGTAGGTCGGTCTGGGCTCGAACCGGGGTTTTAAGATTCTATGACCGACTATTATACCAATTTAGCTATTTATAATCACTAGCAACCCGTCAAAATTTACCTTCTTATTCTAACGATATTGTAGCAGTTTTTCATTGCCTAAAAACACGGACAAAAAGACATTTTCTAAAAATAAATCCTAGCTAGATCGATTTATTATCCCCGAAACTCCCTGGACACTAAATTTTATGAAAATCGTTGGAGCCGTTTCCGAGATCCCGATTATATTATATTATATTATATATATATATATATATATATATATATATATATATATATATATATATATATATATATATATATATATATATTGTAGTGTTATGCTTATACATACTTACATATCATTTTACACTAATTTAAATTTATTTTTCCATTCTGTTTTTGATGTTCTGCATTCGCCTCAAAACTTGATATTTTGCATCACCTTTATTTCCATAGGATCCTGTAATATTTTTAATTCATAAAAACACAATAACAAATCATTTTCACTTCGTATTTTTCATGCTATCAGCACTTTTCAAATCGGTGTCAATGGAGTCTACCTTTTTCGGTCTTTTATTTAGTTCTCCGTAACTCTGCAATTTCGGGTTTCGTGCGCGCTGTTGCGCTACTTTTTTTTCCTAGATAAATAATATCTCATTTTTCACTTAAATCTTGCCGTTTCTGTATTACGAGCCTAAAACCAAAATTTGACATGTTTTGACATCGTTGTTTATCAGGTTGTCATGGCAATTTTTATTCAAATATCGTTACCGGCCTGATGTTTTTACTTCAAAATACTCCTTTCTTCTTGGCCATTTACAAGAATTTGCTTTTAATTTAAATAATTTCAAATTTAATGAGAATAATTTTCCGTTCTTATGCCAGATCCGTCAAAAAGGAAAAATAAGCCGAACAATCGGCGAATGGGGAGTCTGACTTGAGCTTTGATACTTGAAGCATCTCCTAAAGGCCTTTTCCGCACTGCCTCGGGATCCTGCAAGCCTCTGCCCGCTCCTTAAGTCGTCGCCTAGCCACGCCTACGCCTCCGCCTACTAGTGCGCTGTGTTTGCCTACTTCAAGCGCCGCGTGTACCTACCTCAAACGCTGCGTGCCTACTCCAGACGTTGCGTGGACCTACTCCAGACGCTGCGTGTCTATTCCGGACGCTGTGTGTGTCTACTCCGGAAGTAGTGTTTGCCTTTTTTACAGCGTCTTGAGCAGGTACGCACAGCGCTTGGAGTAGACACACACAGCGTCTGGAGAAGGTCCACGCAACGTCTGGAGTAGGCACGCAGCGTTTGAGGTAGGTACACGCGGCGCTTGAAGTAGGCAAACACAGCGCACTAGTAGGCGGAGGCGTAGGCGTGGCTAGGCGACGACTTAAGGAGCGGGCAGAGGCTTGCAGGATCCCGAGGCAGTGCGGAAAAGGCCTTTAGGAGATGCTTCAAGTATCAAAGCTCAAGTCAGACTCCCCATTCGCCGATTGTTCGGCTTATTTTTCCTTTTTGACGGATCTGGCATAAGAACGGAAAATTATTCTCATTAAATTTGAAATTATTTAAATTAAAAGCAAATTCTTGTAAATGGCCAAGAAGAAAGGAGTATTTTGAAGTAAAAACATCAGGCCGGTAACGATATTTGAATAAAAATTGCCATGACAACCTGATAAACAACGATGTCAAAACATGTCAAATTTTGGTTTTAGGCTCGTAATACAGAAACGGCAAGATTTAAGTGAAAAATGAGATATTATTTATATAGGAAAAAAAAGTAGCGCAACAGCGCGCACGAAACCCGAAATTGCAGAGTTACGGAGAACTAAATAAAAGACCGAAAAAGGTAGACTCCATTGACACCGATTTGAAAAGTGCTGATAGCATGAAAAATACGAAGTGAAAATGATTTGTTATTGTGTTTTTATGAATTAAAAATATTACAGGATCCTATGGAAATAAAGGTGATGCAAAATATCAAGTTTTGAGGCGAATGCAGAACATCAAAAACAGAATGGAAAAATAAATTTAAAATAGTGTAAAATGATATGTAAGTATGTATAAGCATAACACTACAATATATATATATATATATATATATATATTTGGGCGGTGTTTTATACTCGGGTCTGTGGTAACCTGGTCTTTAGGAACCGAATGAGTGATCCCAGTAGTGAAGAGGCTAGGGAGCGACTTCTGGTTGAGAGCCTCTTGAAACTGACGGGCGAGCACAGCGTGACACACCATGAACCCCATCAGCCAGTAATGATGCAGCCAGTCGAGTCCCGGACTTTTCCGGTTCGGGGCTCTACGTACCGCCTCAGCTACGTCATCCGGCGTTATGATGACAGGGTCCATGGGCGTAATACTCGCACACTGACTCGCCACAATTTCTGTCCAAGGGCCCTCGCTGTGGTTTACGGGCGACTTGCGACAGTGTTAGCCTGATCCGGTCCTGGGCCCGCTCCACATACCTCTGGTCGCTCCAACGATTTGTAGAGCCTCTTCTGATCACTCTGGAAGAGACGATTCTGGTTGAACCGCCTTGACCTCTCGGTAAATCGGCTAATCCGCTTCCCCCAAGCAGCGATCTTTTGCTTCAGGTCGTCTATGCGCTTCGTTAGTTTCTGCGTGATATCCGGCTGGGATAAACTGATATTTGTCCCAGCAAACGCCATTCTAACGTTGCGCACAACCCTCGGTCTATTATTATCCGACCTGAAGCTTGTCAGTCTGCCGAAAAAGGCTCTTGCTTTTGCGATACGGTCCTCAATTCTTTTTCTCCAGGCTGGGATAGCGCTACTTTGTTTTGTAGCGCGTCCAGCAATAGGATGTTTGGCGCCAATAATACGGCAAGCTGCCACTGCGGCGCCAAAAAGAACTGAGTCCGTCTCGCAAAGGTCCCAGCTGGCTTCCAAATATGTTACCAGCATTGGGTTAAGAGCCCTCATGACAGCCCGATTTCGCATGCTTGGGGGTATGCGGGGAAGTCGCGGTCAATTTTCGAGAGGCATGCTGCGCGTTTCTAAAATCACCTCTTCCAATATACTTCTCATTTGCTCTAGTTCGTGGGAGACCATTTCATCATCGTCCGAATCAACCACAACTGGAAGATCCATGGCAGCTTCTACGCGTGGCAGCTGGTCTGTAGCCTGAGGAGCCGCATCCCCAGCCGTAGCCAATTTATTCGATGAGGGAATGGCCTCACGCCGTAGTAGTTCGAGCTCGGCATCATCAAATATTTTCGAGCGCATGATGTACCGAACTCGGTCTGCGAGGTTTTGTTCCGTGACGGAAATAGACGGCTCCAACTCAGCAAAAAAGCTATGCATCCGAGCCCGATACGCTATCCCTGCTGTTTCTTCCCCTTTCACCCTATAGTACGCCCGAAATGCGTTTGCGTTCATATCCCCTGTCCAACGCATGCGGCGCACTCCACCAGCGGCGGATGCCGCTTGCCGAGTCCGAGAGAACCCTGCCGACATCAAGCCATCTGGTGGGGATGATGGATGCGGGAAGCTGCTAGGTGATCTTGCAGCTCCTCGCGTTCGGCTGGCGGCCCGCATGCTGCCGCGTCCAGCGCCAGCTCCAGACGCGCCCCGGCGACCCCCAGGGAGCGGCCCTATACTCCTTCTAATCAAATCCATCATCCATTTTTGGGCGCCAATTAACGGGAGACGCCCAGGCCCGGCACCGTTTCATTTTATCATTGTACGGCCGTAAGCACAAACGGGCCTTTGCACCCTGAGTACTGCCGAGGCACGGCGCTCACACCTCTTGGCAAGGCGCTGACTGACTGCACCGACGTAGCAGTTTTGTCACTTAACCGTTTCGTCAGCGGGCGATGGGGTCGTCACTTCCCTACGCCTTATTATTATAATTATTATGTTGTTTACTTTCATATCTCGGCTTTTACCGGTTTACGAATAGCACGGGCCTAAGCCAAGTGTATATTAGTGCTGGATTTGGTATTATCCTGTGAACTACCTTATTCAGTTACCTGTGTGTTAGGTTGTGAGGCAATTTATCTAAGTATAGGAGGTATGGTTTGTTCTTCAGTTTGCAGGAACTTCCTAATTACTCTGCATGTATTTAGTATTACTGCTTTCCGTAACAGTTTGTATGTGTTGGGTGGTAAATTTAAAGTTTTTATAGATTGGTGTAATTGCTTCGGTATTACGCCGGCTGTCGATAGTACAATGGGCACTATAATAATTACTTTTTGAAGATGCCAGAGTCAAGTTATTTCATCTTTAAGTTCTGCATATTTAGAGAGTTTTTCAGCTATTGTAGTTTGTAGATTGTGCGTATTAGGGACTGCTATATCTATAAGGTATCTATATCTATCTAGGTATGCTATATCTATATGGTTTTGTTAGTTTTATTAATTAATAATAATGTAATAACTGGTCTGTTACTACTGTCAAAGTATATCTTCGTTTTGGGGTTTTCTAATACGCTTTCTGGGTTGTATTTATAATAGGGTTCAATAGAGTTTATTAGGTTATGTTGATGGGCTAGTTTTTGACGAATAATATTTGCAACTTGATCATGTCTGTGTTTGTAATCTGTTTTGGCTATTGCTTTACACGCACCTGTGATGTGTTGAATAGTTTCTGGACAACTGTTGCATTTTCTGCACGTATCAGAAGTTAAGGTTTTTATAATATGCTTTTGGTAGTTCCTGGTTTCTATTACTTGATCCTGTATAGCAATCATAAAGCCTTCAGTCTCTGGGAAAAGTTCGCCATGAATCAGCCATGCGTTCGATGCTTCTTTGTTGACATTATTTTGGCTTATATCATGTCGATATCCTCCATGTAGAGACTTATCAGCCCACTCGGTGATTTTTGTTTTGTCGTCGGTCAGTTTTTCAGAGTTTTGTGTAGTGTTTTCTTTTAAGTTCAAGGGTGTTAGTTTATTATCATTTTGTACTATAACCTTGTGGAGTGTGGAAGATTCTGATTTGTTGAAGAAGTATTGTCTGAGGGTCGTAATTTGCTTGTTATGTAAGTTTAATATATCGATTATTCCCCTGTCACCTTCTTTTCTTGGCAATGTCAGTCTCTGTAACCATGACCTTGGATGATGTTTGCGAAATTTGGTCAGTGTTGTGTTTATAATCCGTTGTAGAGCTTTTAAATCACACTTTGCCCAGTTGATAATACCGAAGGAATAAGTGAGTACTGGTACAGCAAAAGTATTGATGGCCTTTATTGTATTTCTAGCGTTTAATTGTGTCTTTAGTATTGTGTTGATTCGATGTCGGAACTGTCGTTTCAATTTTTCTTTAGTATATTTATAGTTAAATGTTGCCAGGTCGAGTCTTCGTTGGTGGCAACCGAACCTCCACCGGAGATTCTTAGCACCCCCTGCCCCGCCGTTACCATGGAGAGAGATTTTGAGTGAGATTGAGAGGTTCTATTGGCAGCTGTACACATCATCGTTGGAGCCACACGCAAGTGTGAGTAACGATCCAAGAGCAAGTCTTATCTGACACTATTCCGATGATATCCCGGACGTCAGTCTGAGCGAGATAGGAATGGCTCTCCAGCACCTTAAAAACTGCAGGGCCCCAGGCGAGGACGGAATTACAGCGGAGCTTCTGAAAGCGGGTGGAACACCGGTACTTGAAGTCCTTCAGAAGCTCTTCAATTCCGTCCTCCATGGTGGCACTACTCCAGAGGCGTGGAGTAGAAGTGCGGTGGTCTTGTTCTTTAAGAAAGGCGACAATGCTCACTTAAAGAACTACAGAACGATTTCCCTTCTGAGCTGCGTCTACGTGCTGTTTTCGAGAGTCATTACGAATCGTCTCGCACGCAGACTCGACGACTTCCAGCCTCCCCAACAAGCCGGTTTCCGAAAATGCTTCAGTACCATAGACCACATACATACCCTGCGGCAGATTGTACAGAAGACTGAAGAGTACAATCTGCCACTTTGCCTGGCGTATGTGGACTATGAGAAAGCCTTTGATTCCGTTGAAATTTGGGCGGTGCTACAGTCCCTTCAGCGGTGCCAAGTTGACTGTCGGTATATCGAAGTGCTGAAGTGTTTGTACAGTAGGGTTACGATAGCTATCCGAGTACAGAACCAGAGCTCGAAACCTTACCAGAGAGGTGTAAGACAGGGTGACGTTATATCCCCGAAACTCTTCACCGCTGCATTGGAGCACGTTTTCAAGCTACTGGACTGGAAAGGATACGGTATTGACATCAATGGCGAGTACATCACTCACCTTCGATTTGCGGACGATATAGTCCTTATGGCAGAATCGCTGGAGGACTTAAGCACTATGCTCAATGACCTCAATAGTGCCTCCAAACGGATAGGTCTTAAGATGAACATGGACAAAACAAAGATCATGTTCAATGTCCATGTCACACCTATGCCGGTAGCTGTTGGGAGCACTATGCTCGAAGTTGTTGACGAGTACGTTTACCTGGGACAAATAGTCCGACTAGGTAAGTCCAACTTCGACCGAGAGGTCAATCGACGGATTCAACTCGGCTGGGCAGCGTTCGGGAAATTACGACATATATTTTCGTCAGGTATACCTCAATCTCTAAAAACTAGATTGTACAACCAGTGCGTGTTGCCAGTGATGACTTACGGATCTGAGACGTGGTCCTTCACTGCTGGCCGTATGAGGACGCTCAAGGTCGCTCAGCGAGCTATGGAGAGGGCTATGCTCGGAGTTTCTCTGCGTGATAGACTCAGAAATGAGGATATCTGCAGTAAAACCAGAGTGACCGACATAGCCCAACGGATTAGTAAGCTGAAGTGGCAATGGGCCGGCCATATAGCTCGAAGAACCGATAACCGATGGGGAAGAAAGGTTCTTGAGTGGCAGCCTCGTACCGGTAGGCGTAGTGTAGGGCGACCCCCCACTAGATGGAGTGACGACCTGGTAAGATATGCAGGAAGTCGATGGATGCAGGTGGCTCAGGACCGTGCTTTGTGGCATTACTTGGGGGAGGCCTATGTTCAGCAGTGGACTTGTGAAGGGCTGTAATGATGATGATGATGATGATATTTATAGTGTATTTGTCGTGACTGGTTGTAACCTAGATACTTATATGCCTCATTTTCATTTAGTGGTACTATCTTATCTCCAGTTTCCAAAGTAAAATGATGTTGATAGTTATGTCCTGCTGTTATCGAGTTTATTTTGCATTTATCTATTCCAAATTCCATTTTTATGTCATTTGTGAATTGTTCCGTAAGGTAAGCTAATTGATATAAGTGATTTTCCGTATCAGCATAAAGTTTTATGTCATCCATGTAAAGTATTTATGCGAATGTTATTGCTATCAGTATAATGTAAGGGGTAACCTACTTCAGATGAATTTAATAAGTTAGATAGGGGATTTAGAGCAAGACAGAACCATAATGGGCTCAGTGCATCACCTTGGGATATTCCTCTCTGTATTTTATTGGATTGGTCTCTATCGTTTTAGTCGGGGTCGTGAGTATTAATCGTGTTTTCCAGAGACTCATCAATGATGTTAGTAAAATAATTAGTTTTGGATGTATTTTGTACATCTTCAGGACTTCTATTAGCCACGAATGGGGGACTGAATCGTTAGCTTTTTTGTAATCAATGTACATGGAAAATAAGTCGGACTTCTCTTTCTGTACTTGTTTCAGTATAACAGAGTCTTTGATTAATTGTTTCTTGCAGCCTTGACTAAATTTTCGACATCCCTTCTGTTGTTCAGCCGGTACACTATTGTCATTAATGTGTTTATATATAAGTTCAGATACGCATGATGTAAGGATTTTATATATATTTTGCAAACATGTTATAGACCTATACTTTGCAGGGTTATTATGATCATTATGATCTTTTCGTATCATGTACGTAATTCCGACTGTCATGTAAGCTGGCATTGTTAAAGGGTTTACTATAAATTCATTAAGATGATTATAAAGGTAACTATGAATGCTTGTAAATTTTTTATACCAGTAATTGTGTATAAAATCTGATCCAGGTGCTTTCCAATTATGCAACTTATTAATTACCTTTTTAAATGTTTCTATTGGGATATGCTCAAAAGACATTTCTTGGATGTTTAAATTGCTATTTCTAGTTTCGGTTTGTATCCAGTTGGCATGACTATTATGTTCAACAGGTCTTTCCCAGACTTATGCCCAAAACCTTCGCATGTCCTCTGGATTAGGACCGTCACCTAGCCAGTTTCTTTTTTGTACGTTAGCTGTTGTTTGTTTTATGTTTCGATAAAATTGTTTTTCATTGTTGTGGAATTGATTATTTTGTTATTTTCGTAACGTGCATGCTTTGTATCTACGTAACCGACCTGAGATGACTGCAAGTTTTTGTTTGAGTGTGTCAAGTGTTGTGTGAAATATTTGTTTTGTTCCTCATGTACTGAATGAGTTTTGTGCTGTTGTACTATGTTTTTAATATGTCTCTCTAGATGTTTTGTTCTAATTCCGTTAATGTATTGTGTTACTCTGCCAACTTTTGTTCGCAACTCACCTAGTCTCTTTTCTAGCCGTTTTTGCCAATGTGGTTTACAATTGTCTTTAGCTTGGTAAGATTTTTTTAGAGATTCGTACGATAATTTTGCCCCGTTTACCTTAGCTGCTGTCCAAGCAGCGCAATATATTGCAGTTTGTAATGTAATAAAGTCCGTTTCTGTATTTATATTTTCGGGAAGAGTTTTTTCATTAAGATAATGAACTATTATTGCAAATTTTTTAGATGGCTTTTGTTTAGGGATGTAGACTCTGCTTGTGGGGGTCAGTGTCTTTAAAATGTAATAATGCTTGCTGAAAAGTTTCGTCTATTAAGGGATCTCTCTCAGGTTGTGATAGATTAAGTAAAGAGACTTCAATGCTATTTATAAAGGGAATGTCAATATTATTAGTGTCTTGTGTATTTTCTTGAATTGTATGAGGAATTGTATTTGCGTCATTTGAATTATTCAGATTTATTGATAGTTCTTTATTTACGTGTTGTTTTATTTCATTTAATTTATCGTCACTGATGTATTTATTATTTACTATTGCTCTTCTTTGGTCAGCTATACGCTGTTCATTTAAATGAGCAAATGTTAGGAATGCATTAACGAAAGCTTCATGTAATTGTTTTCTATAAGAAATTCTATTTGTATTTAGTTGAGTTATCTGGTAATACAGTCTCATTAAAGTCTCATTTTGTTCCTTTGTCCATCTCATTTTAGTTCGCGCTTGTGTGTTATGTGTTTCTAAAATTTCTTGTTGTGTTTCATGAGTGGTTGGGAGTCTAGCATGATGATTTAACTCTTCTCTAACTTCTTTATAAATCTGGTCTATAGTTTTTTGTGATATCAGTTTGTTGCGGACTATAGCTCTACGTTGGTCTCCTACTCTTTGACTCTTTGACTAGCATATTTGGGTATTTCTCTATAAATTTCTGATGTAGTGGTTCAAGGTAATTTTTGGTATCAGTATCAAGGAAAGTTAGCTGAAGATAAGTGCGCAGTATAAATACATTCATTTCGTGTGCCCATCGTCTGCGCTTTTTCTTAGGAACGCCGCTAGTTGGTGCAAGCTCTAAGTCATTAATGACATCTTGCACAACACTGTCGGTCCTATTTGGTGAAGACAAGTTGGATGTTTCACTTGTCAGATACTCGGAGGGATTGAAATCGATAGATGATGTTGTTGGTGTGGTATCATCGCTTGAAGATTCAGCTGTAGTATCAACGCCGAAAGCCCGCTTGTTCAACTCAGGGCGCCCGGCTGTAGCATTTTGTGTGACGGACGCCCGCCTGCTCAGCGTCTCGCCACCGGTGTCCCGCGAACTGTAGCACCCAGCACCGGCTCCAGGTGCGCCCCGGCGACCCCCGGGCAGCGGCCGTAAATTATACATCTTTTTACTGTGCTCCATTAGTGGGTTTGTGTTGGGAATGATTAATTCAGAGAGAGAGTTGGTCCAGATGTTATTGGTATTAAATGTTTGGTATCTACCGCTTGGGGTATTAGATCAAGATCTTCAGATCTAGTACTAGTGTCTGCTCTCTTTAAGCCCCCCCCCCCCTACCGCGACGAGGTTCACTCCCTTGGGGGGGGGGGGGGTTATTATTATTATTTTCAAGAAAGTTTTACTTTATTAAATTTGCAATTTAATCAATAGAAGATTCTTGATCTCAAATGAATTTTTTGTTTTACTGTTTTTCTGACCCGCTGAGTTTTCAAAAATATTTAATTAATGAATTTTTGTTGGTTTTGTACGGTGAAAAACAAAATCAGATGATCCATACAATAGTTCAGTACCTACTCAGTAAAAATGTATTTCCCATAGGTAATAAAAGTTATTAGAATACCAGAGTATCGGTTCCAAGGCCAACGAAAATTCAACTTCTATAAAGGATGGAAATTCAACTTCTATAAGGGACAGCCTTTCGAAAACTTTAACAATCAGTTCAAACCATTATCCTGAGCAAGGAATTGAAGAGATTTTTTCGCGGAAATGAAAAAAAACTCGACTTCCTCTACATAACGCATCGATCACGTGACTAGTTTTGTATGAAGTCGAAATTTTTTTTTATTTCCGCGAAAAATTTCCTTCAATACCTTGCTAAGGTTGATGTTCTGAGTTCATTAAAGTTTTCTGAAGGCCGTCCCTTACACCCTGTATTCATATTCGTACCAATATTATAAATGTGAAATATTAATAGGTAATAAAAAGTAAAAAGGTTAAATTTTGAAATTTTTTTTTGCTCAGAAAAAATTGTTTGAAAAGCCACTAATGCTCTTACGACCTCTAAATTTCCAATAAAAGGAAGCGTACCGTCCTTAAATTCTATTGCAACACGAGTTTATACCACGAATAAAGACATAACCGACTTATTTAGGTGAAATATAAAATTTTGAGGCTCACAAATAATTAAATAAGTGTTATAGACTATTTGTATTTCATGCATAATAGCATGTACTACGTACTAGAGGAGACACTGCGTTTAGCTACTATGTTCCATTCAACTGCGGTGCTTACACCGCACTTTGATCAGTCACTCGCTAGGCGCTTGTAGAGTGTCACGTGTTGTGTTGATTTTAAAAAAAAATCTCTTGATAAAAATATGCCGTCGTATGTACTTAGATATTGCACAAATAATTTAAGAAATGTCGGTAAAAACCAAAAAATTACTTTTCATCGGTTAATAAGATACTTAATCAATAAAAAAGTATTATATATTAATAATAAAACAAATTATTCCTAAGACGCCATCTCGTGTCGTGGAATATAGATTATGAAATTAATTTGTTCAGATGCGACATTTCTATGGGTACTTAAGTATAGAACGAATATATTATTATACAGATTTTTTTGTAGAAACATATATAAGTTATCGTAATTAGGCTAAATCTTTTATATTTAAATCTCCTTATTATTCTTTTATTTTATTTCTAGGCTTCCACATCAAATTCAAAGTGAAATAAATTCGTCAATTTTTAACTCTCGCGTGCCCGGCATTTATGAACGACTCTTATTCTAATTTAAATAAATATGAGTGTAATTTAAGTTCTATATTAATAAGTTTTGTTAAACATACGTTTATTATGTTTTTTTTTTATATTTGACATAGATAACTTTTAAAATTTTGAGATAAAAATATCATTAAAATGTAATTGTGATATAATATTATGTTTTAGTATTTAAAAAAAAATATGTAATATTATATTAAATAAGCAAAATATAATATACAAAATATATGACAAAATTTCATTGAGCTATTATGTACTACGTACTAGAGGCGACACTGCATTCAGCTACTCTGTTGCACTGAACTGCGGTGCATGCACCGCACTTTAATCAGTCATTCGCTAGACGCTTATAGAGTTGTCACGTTGTCACGTGTTGAGTTGATTTAAAAAAAAATTCTTGATGAAAATATACCGTCGTGTGTATTTTGATATTGCACGAATAATTCAAGAAATGTCATTAAAAACCAAGGAATTACTTTTCATCGGTTAACAAGTTTAAAAAAAAATGAAAACTTAATCAATAAAAAAAGTATTATGTATTAATAACAAAACAAATTATTCCTAAGACGCCATCTCGTGTCATGGAATATGGATTATGAAATTAATATGTTCAGATGCGACATTTCTGTGGGTACTTTACTATAGGACGAATATATTATTATACATATTTTTTTTGTAGAAAGATATATAAGTTATTATAATTAGGCTAAATTTTTCATGTTTAAATCTGCTTATTCTTTTATTTTATTTTTAGGTTTCCACATCAAAATCAAAGTGGAATAAATTCGTCCATTTTCAACTTTCGCGTGCCCAGCATTTAATGAACGATGCTTATTCTAATTTAAATAAATGTATTTGTTAATTTAAATGTTATATTAATAAGTTTTGTTAAAATACATTTAGTATGTTTTTTTTATATTTGACATAGAAACCTTTTAAAATATTAGGATAAAAAATATCATTAAAATGCAATTGTGATATAATATTATGTAATATATTAAATAAGCAAATATAATAAACAAAATAAATGGCAATATTTAAAAATTGTTCTCGATATAATTTACCTATTAACAATACAATCTACTATTACCTACTGATCATTCTACCTATGTTTATTCTATGATAAAAAAACCATCCGCGCAAACACAGAGTAGCAAACATTTTTGTTTGAAATAGCTGTTCTAGTACGTAAGTACATATTACTTCAATGCAAAATTTAAAAATTGTTTTAGATATAATTTATATATTTAACTATACAATCTACTATTGCCTACTGATCATTCTACCTATGTTTAGATAAAAAAACCAACCACGCGAACACAGAGTAGCGCACATTTTTTGTTTGAAATAGCTGTTCTAGTATGTAAATACATATTACTTCGATTATTTCATGCTAGAAAATTTCTTACAAGTGTAATGTTTTTTTTAATTTAACGGTAAAAACCTTCTCTTGAAAATTTTGCGTGAAGCAATTGTGTCCTTATTCGTAGGATACGACGATATGTTCCTTTATCAAGAGTTAAAACTTTTAGTATTCAACAGGAAATTTTTACATAACATATTTCACACACGTATTCGAATATTACAATTTATTAACCTTAAAATAAAAGTGTTAAATGTTTTAAGTTCATTACAAAATGTTATTATATATTAACCAAAGTTTATGACACTTTAATAAATGTTAGCTACAAGTATATCTAAGAAAAGTGTAAAAAATATGGTTAACTTAAAATAAAAACATATTTTACTCATATTTTCCTACAAAAAAAATGTGTACAAAATTTAAATTTAAATTTAAATAATTCACTATCCATAATCACTACGTCACCTTACACTAACGTAAGATGACCGATTTTCAATTTTCAAGGTAAAGAGTATTTTTGACATTAAAAAACGGTATCAAGGTTTTGCTTGATTTGGTCACGTGTGTTGGTTTACAATTCGGTTCATTCAACTCTGATTCAGCTGTTCGCCTATAGATTTAGGTTATAATGATTTCATTACATTACTGCTTATTTATAAACGTGAATATTAAGTACGGTGCACATGATATGATGTCAAAACATGCCAATTCAAGGCCAAATATTCAATATATAGAGTTTTGACCATTGAGTTATACAACAGAGGAGCAAACCACATTACCGCGCGTCGAAAAAAGTGTAAACACTACCACTATCAAAACGCGACGACGTAGCTTTGAAACTAATAACAATTTTAAGTAAACATATACCTATCTCACTTACACAAGTTGCGAAAACAATATCGTCGCTAAGATTAGATAAAGATACACACACAAACGTGTAATGGCGGGTTGGTCTGGCTTACTATATGAAATTTTACCTAAAATTCGCAATAAAAATGAGTTTTTTTAACTGCAGTTAATTGTTTTTATATTAAAAAAGTATATTTTATTTTAAAATCTTTATTATGTCCCCTAGAAAAAAAGGATACAAAGCTTATCAGATGAATAGAAGTAAACGTAATGATGAAATAAAACGTATTTAAAAGGTAAGTACTAATAAATCAAACAATATAAAATTGGTAAGAAAATATAAATAATATAAAATTTATATGAAATTATAAATAATATGAAATTATAAATAATATAAAATTATTAATATAAAATAGGTAATAAAATACATTTAATAGATAATTCATGAATAAACTACAATAAGAATAATTAATTATTTTGTACGAAAGTTATATAAATCAGTGGTTTTGACTACGTAATAGTGACGTAAGACAATTCGTCATTCCATTTCATCCTTTCGATGTCATGAGATACTACTGTAGTAAATAACATTACAATATCTTTGCATTCATTACCTATATTAAAAAAAAAACACTGCAGACATAGAGCTAAGGAGGTAACTATTTGAAATATGTTTTGTATTTATGTTTATCGACAACGGGCTTGCTTCGCGGAACGTATACAGGGTGCACTGCTACGGAAGTATTTCAGGTATATAAAAAGTACTCTGTGGACAGTATAAATACCGCGGCACGACTACTGTTTGCTTCCTCTTTTCTCGCTCCACAATTACCATTAAATCGATTGCGAACACAGAAATAGTAATTGTTTTATTATTACGAGTTCTGTGATTGCGAACGTATTACCCGTTTTCCTTTCTACTCTCTCTCTCTCTCTCTCTCTCTCTCTCTATCTCTCTGGATACTGTCCATTCATTCAATCTTTATAACCTATCAAAAACTGACTGCTAAATATTAGTAGGGAATAATCACGATGTAGTTTTATTTGCTGATGATACTTCGTAGAACTACCGACATAAAAGACAATTATTATAATATTATAATGAAGTGAATAACGCTATATCAAGAGTAGTACATTAGTTTAACGTCAAAATTTGCTTTTAAAGGGCAATAAAACGGATTGTATTAAATTCACCACACCTAATGTTAATCCAGTGTGCTTTTAAATGGGGAGGAGCCGAACCTTGTTTAATCCACCGTTTTCTCGGAATTACAGTTGGCGTGAGGCTTCAATGTGGCCCTTATATATCTAAATTTGCTTACAAACTTAGTTCTGCAGCATATGCTGTAAAAAGATTAAAGGCCTTACATGTGTTGAAACAGCTAGATTAGCTTATTTTAGTCATTTCCATAGCATAATGTCATATGGAATCTTACTATGGTGTAATGCGACTGACATTGAATCTATCTTTGTTTTGCAAAAGAGAGCCATAAGACAAAATATAACCTTGGTCCGAAGGAATCCCTTGAAGAAAAATTTAAAGAAATAAATATAATTACTTTGGGTTCTCAATATATTTACGAAAATTTAATGTATGTACACAAAAACAAAAATAGTTTTATTAAGAATAGTGATGTGCATTCTGTAAATACTAGGAACAAGCGCAAATTATACCAGTTACTCGACTCCAAAGAGTCAGTATGTTCTTAATGGGGCAATGAATACGCTTTTACAAGAAAACCTTAAAAAAATGCAGACTTTATCTATCAAAAGGTTTAAAATATTTGTATACTGAAAACCGGTTGAAAAACTACGCTCTTCTAGAATGCCGACATTTTTCTCTTGAGACAGAGGCATACATGTATGTGTAATACTACTTGGCACTACATGGTATTTTTCTAATGGAATTAGAGATTATTTTTTTAGACGGGCGTGTTATATACTCTTTGGACGTCCCTTCCTATTTTTGGCTTTAAAAAAACTGACACACAAACTTAATTGATATATAGGTAATTGGGAGTATTTAAGCAGTTTTAAATGTATTGGAAAATATTATTTGATATAAAATGAAATCAGCATTGCCATTAACTAATCAAAGAAAGAGAAAACGATCGATACTTATAAAATTTACATATTACCACACCTAATATCTATAAAATAGTACATAGCTACATATTTATAGTTACGTGTTTTGTACGATTATCTTTTGAAATTTTGTGGTACCCCTGTACTTTACATTATTGATAATTGAAATGAGACAGTAACAAACTTGCACTTCTCTTTCTTATGAAATGGTTGTGTGTGCGTGAGTGACGCATGTCAAAGTATTACGAACCGACGCGACGACGACGCTGCGTTTGCCTTAATGTGAGTTGTGTGATTGTGACATTTGAAATAACAATTGTGCTATCACAAGTGGTGTTAATTAAAAAACTTAAGATGGCGGCACCATCCAACGGTAGCGGTAATTTGGTGGAAGAATTCGAAGAATCTTTTCAGGTAAATTCATTTGATTTTGTTTCTTAGTTTCGAGGATAGCGAGATTTCTTAACTCATAACCTAACAAAATATGTCTAATTTGTAAAATACATCTGTCAAAATAACGCGTCAATACCAACATAACAACCTTAACTTTGCAGTGATTGTAGTGGTGTTGCCGTATTGTAGAAGAAGCTTTATTGATATATGTACTCAAAATATTTATAAAAATCCACTGTGTAGAAATTCTCGTGCCTTAATTTAAGCTACTCTTTGGTCCGATTTCAGTGTAGAGTAGTGAGTATGTTTCTCCTACGGAGTACGTGACCCAATTCGGAGCCTAGAGTTAGAGATTTTTGTTGTAAGCGCATCTCATTCATGTCGGCCATTTTACTGATAATGTTTTCGATTAATTATCATCGGTTTATCGCATGTGTATTATTTGGATATTAGACAGAAAGTATATGCCGTAATTTTATTTATCGTAAAAACAATAAAAGGCCCATGTGGTGTGGATTAGTAGTGTAATACAAGTGATTTTCGAATGATGAAATATTGTTGACTCTATGTGAATTTGTTATTATAAGCATCATGTCTTTAGCCGGGGAAGATGCTTCAGGAGTTTGTGGAAACGCTATCCAGGTATTTCGTCCCACATGGGATGAATTTAAAGATTTCAACAATTATATACAGTACATGGAATCAAAGGGAGCACACAAAGCTGGGCTCGCTAAAGTTATACCACCACCTGAATGGGTTCCAAGAAAAAAAGGCTACGATTTGGATGAGTTAAACATTACTATACCGTCTCCCATCTGTCAAGTGGTCACCGGCAAGCAAGGTTTGTTTCAACAAATCAATATACAAAAGAAGGCAATGACTGTGAAGCAGTTTTCAGTTATGGCTAATTCCGCGAAGTACTGCACTCCCCGGCACACTAACTATGAAGATTTGGAGAGGAAATATTGGAAAAATGTTACATATGTTGCTCCAATATATGGTGCTGATGTCAATGGAAGCATAACAGATCCTGATGTGAAAGAATGGAACATCAATCATCTGGGCACAATCCTCGACTTTGTAAATTCCGATTATGGCATTGAAATTGATGGTGTTAACACTGCATACCTTTATTTCGGCATGTGGAAAACTACTTTCGCTTGGCACACAGAAGATATGGATTTGTATTCAATTAACTACTTGCATTTTGGCGAGCCGAAAACTTGGTACGCCATCCCACCGGAACATGGAAAGAGGTTCGAGAGAATAGCCTCTGGGTTCTTCCCGACATCAGCAAAGACATGTCAAGCATTTCTTCGTCACAAAATGACTTTGATATCTCCTCAAATTCTGAAGCAGTATTCCGTACCAGTTAATAAAATGACACAAAAGGCTGGCGAAATCATGATTACATTTCCTTATGGTTACCACGCTGGTTTTAACCATGGTTTCAATTGTGCCGAGTCTACAAACTTTGCAGCACCTCGTTGGGTTGAGTATGGGAAAAGAGCTCTACAATGCACATGCAGCAATGATATGGTGAAGATTTCTATGGATACATTTGTGAAGCGTTTCCAACCTGATCGCTATGAACTCTGGCTTAAAGGTAAAGATATTGGATGCCATCCGGAACAACCTGAGAAGATGGTACCAGCACCACATCCGTCTGGTCAAGACATACTTTGTAATAAGAACAACACGGAACTTCCAGAGTCATTCATCGAAGCTGAAGTTGAGGGCCAAAAGAAGAAGAAGCGTCACCCTCTACACTTGAAAAGAGCTATGGCAAGTAAAAGCATATCAGAGGGGGCCATTGCTGTTTCTATCCTTGGTCATGACGTCATGGATGATGATGAGATGACTATGGCAGAGGGTGATCTAGACATGATGACCTCAATGAAAAGGCCCATAATGCCCGATGAAACTCAACTTGATGTCCTCGAAGATATCTGGCTAAAAGGAGATGAGATGGATCCATCAGAAGCACAATTGCCTGATGTTGGATATATGGATTCTGATAAAGATTCTGATTATGGGGCGCCAAAAATAAAAAAGATTTCTAAAGCCAGTAAAAAAAGGAAAATTGGCACAAAGAAGGAGCCAAAAGAAAAAGTCAAAGAGGGTGAGGAGGAAAAGCTCAACAAAACCGAACAACCTCCAAAACCACGAAAAAAGAGAACTAGAAAAACTAAGAAAGTCCCTGAAGAGCAGTTACAAAATACGGCAGCCGTTGTCTCTAACTCTGAATCGCCCCTACATGATGTTAATCAGGTTCCTGTCAGTGTTAGTGAACCTAAACCTGATCCTGACCCACTGTTAAATAGTTCAATGGACATTCCCGTTGTTAAAAGTGAAGTAAATGAAAAAAAGGAACCTAAAAAACGAAAATCATCAGTGAAAGATGGCATTCAGAAAGAAAGGCCAAAAAAGGAAAAGATAAAAAAAGAAACAATAAAGAAAGAGCTGAAGGTCAATGAGAGTGAAGTAGAACAAAAAGCTGAAAGGAAGCCGAGAAAGCCACGCACTCCAAAAAAGAAAGTAATTGTTGAATATAACAACCCTCCGGAAGCATTCGTAACTAGTCATACTGATTTGTCAGTTTTAAGTACCGAGATGAAAGACACCCAGGTTGGCAAAATGGAAGATAAGAAAGCTGACAAAATAATTGATCCTCAAACACCACCCAAAACTTATAAACCAAAAAAGCAGCGAAGAAAGCTACAAAAATCAATTTTATTGCCAACAAAATCCACTTTATTGCCACCAAATTCAAGTTCATTACCACCAAAATCAAGTTTATTACCACCAAAATCAACCTCAGTATCACCAAAATCAAACTCATTGCCACCGAAATCTAACGCATTACCACCAGAACCATATCCGAGTTTGCGCACAGATCCAAACCCTCGTATACCAACAGTTGTAACACCCATCAACAAGAACCCTAGTGCATTTCAAGGAGAATTTCATAAGTTTATGGTTAAAAAACAAACCCTACCAAATACACCTCCAGCTCCAGCAGTCTTACCCACAATTCCTAAGAAGCGACCAAAAACTAAATACACTGAGCCTGCCAGCACACCATTTAGAAGTGTATTAAGCTCACCTGATAAAATAGATTGGCCTATGCCTCAATGCCAGTACAATGATGATATTTTCCTTGAAGGCCCCTTAGACTTCAGAACACATTCTAATCAAACTGCATCAGAGGACCCTACAAATAGTGCAGATAAATATACATGGAGACATGACCAGAGCTTTAGCAACCAGCATATTACACCTCTGCAAAATGTACAACCTATGTATGGAGATCCAAACTCGAATTACTATCGAAGTCCGTACCAATCACCATGGTATCCATATAATTAATTGGTAGTTTACAGTATTCTTAAGTAACATGTCTGCATTGGCACATAATGTTAAGTTGAACACTATGAGATGTTTGTCAAGAATTTGTTCAGATATCACAAATTTTATATTCAGGTTGATTATATGACAAGTCTTGTATAAGCTTAATATAGATTTTAATGATGTAGAGTTCATTATCTATGGTAGTTCCCCTTACAATTTGTGGTTATACATTAGCTTTAAATAAAAATCTAATACCAATTGTATTTGATATTGTGTAATTATCTCTTTTTTTTTCATAATGGATAGTCATTGATTATTGAAATATTGTGGCAAAAGTGCTTCTTTAACTTGGAAAGAATAGTCTGTAAATATTTGTCATAATTTGTCATAATTTCCATTGTTACAAGAAATGCAGTCGTAATTTTCATTTTCAAGCAATAAAATCAGTGATTGACATTTTTGAAATAATTCATGTTATAATTCAAATTTATCTGTTCTAATTTGACGTGAAATAAAGTTATGAAGGATGTAGAAATTTGATGTATTTATTTAATGGTATTTTAAGTATTTGAAAACAAAAAACTTGAATTCAAGAAGTCACCTGTGTACAATTTGCAAGGGTGGAAGTCATTTTAGTTTATAGGGAAATCAAACTTTTTTCATAATACCTGTTAAATAAAAATTTCATTTTATTAGATTCATTGTGAAAATATGGCTTATTTTTTTTAAACAATTTTACTTAAATTGTTGACATCCTAATTTGCTTGACATGTTGTGGATTTAGTTTGAAAATAAACTATTAGATTGTTTCAGTAATTATATTTGATTGTAATTATACTTGACATTGGGCACTATCCAACTCAATATAAAGAAGCTCAGTTAAAATTATTTTATTTTTTTAATAAGTCACTGTAAAATAGGTACATTTTATTTTACATAAACCAATATGAGTTAGTTAATTTTTAAAGTAACTTAATTTAAACAGTGTATTGGATTGAATTTGATGTATTTAATCTACATATTTAAAATTGGCTGTCTTGTCATTCATCATTATCATTACAGTCCTTCACAAGTCCACTGCTGAACATAGGCCTCCACCGAGGAAGGTCACAAAGCATGCACCTAAGCCACCTGCATCCATCGACTTCCTGCCTGTCTTACCAGGTTATCACACGGTTTAGTGGGGGCCGCCCAACACTTATAAAATATTTGTTCTTAATTAAGGCTAATTAGGCTTGTTAACTAATTAAAAGAAAGTAAAAACTAAAATGGTTTCACTCTTGTACCTCAAACCAGCAGTGTACAGAGGTCCTCATAATTTTGACTTTCAAAAATAATTTGCTTTGTTCTTTATATTGATTTTGATAACAAATTAAATTGTACAGTAGTACACATGTATTATTTCAAATTGAAGCAACATGAATGTTGAGTGTAAGAACCAAAGTCAGGACATTTTATTCTTTGTCTTATTATATTTCTGGAATACATATTTTATTTAGGTATATAGTAATATACAGACAAAATAGTAAAATTAAAAATGCATGTGAATGAAAATTATAATCATTATTATCTATTTCTGTTTTTTTAAAAACAATGTCCTGGTTTTTGTTCCATAATTTAAAAATATACTTAGCCATTAAAATGACTGATTTTAATTTAATTTTATGGGGATCACATTAATTTTAAGTTTGTATTTTTCACAAGTTTGACCTTTGTGCAAATAAATATTAGATAGATAATATTGTGTATTAATAAGTAATTTATTCATGATTGAAGGGGTTTTTCCCTTATGCTAAAATGGGGTGAGTGGTCCTGCACTAATATTTTAAGAGATTTTTTCGAGGAAACTGAAATTATTTATTTATTAATTTAAAGTGGGAGTAGACATCGCAAATAGCATGGAAATAGTGTAAAATGGTCAATTTTATTAATAAAAGGTTTTATCTATATTCCTGTTTTGCTAAATTAATTGTTGTCAAGTACAATTAGCCGCTGTAGGACTGGAAAAAAGCAGTTAATTTTTTTATTTTTCAATAAAAGCTCATCAATGATTGTAATTCTTGAATTTTTTCTAGCCATACTCTTGCTCTGTGAAACCAAATTTTAATTTGGTACAATCTGTTTTGCTATCTAGTTTGAATATCTATTTTGCCCACTCTGCTTATTTGAATTGCATAGTATATTGACAGGAATGTTTAGGAATTTTATTTGTCAATTATACAGTTTCTAAACATTCACCGTTACCTTTAAACATTTTTTTTATATATTAGACAGCAATTAATCAATAAATTAACATGTTTAAGTGAAGTTCAGTCTGGAATATTTCTCCCATGCATGATGCAATTTCACTTAGTTACTTCCAAAGCAAGGAATATTAAAGATTTTTGTATTATTTGCTTTAATTTCCATATTAATATTACTTAATTAAAGATTTCTCCACATAATTTTACAAATGTTTTGTACTAAATATCGTATGTGATTGAAATGAATGCAATTTGAGTTATGAGTTGAAATGTTTTTGAATTTGGCTGTCTGCTACAGGCAGCTTCGCCGGTGTTGCAACTTTAATCATTAAGAAAAGTACCGGTAGTTCGGTATTGTTTGGAGATTTTATTTTATTATTAAGTTAGACGTGTGTCTACAGTGATAGGAAGATAATGATTTATGTTTAGTAGAGAAAATTGTAGGTCCTATTTTACTTTATGTGCTCAAAAATTTTCACCATCTTTTCAATTCTGCTGAATTACGAAAAATGTAATTGTCGGCTCATAAATATAGTAAATTTATTTTATTACTAGCTGTTCCTCGCGGCTTCGTTCGCGTGTAATTTATTACGATTACATTTTATGTTTTTTTTTTGCGCGAAACCCTAATAACTTTTCTAAAATAAAAGTAGCCTAAGTTACTCCTTATAACATTAGCTATTTGCATATGTAAGTCCCGTCAAAATTGGTCCAGTCATTTCGTGGATTAGCCTCAACAAACAGATTACAAGAAAAAGTTTTTGCTGTAAGTATAATATGTATACTTTCATATGCGTTTAGTAATAAGCAGATATTTTGACATTACAAACAAACACTTCAATTTTATTTGTTTGTATAGAGTCACTTAGGAATGTCTATGGAATCGATTTTAAATATTTATTGTTCTTAATTTGTATTTGCTGTCACCTTTCACTGTTGACGTAGCAAGTAATTGTAATGAAAAATATAATAATTATTAAATCTAAATATAATTGTTAGTATAATTCTGTGGTCGTGTAAAATAAAAATATTGATTTTAATTCTTAATGTAATGATGATAAGTCTTATAACCATTTGAGCAATACAACATAACCTGGCAAGCTATAAAGACTAGAAAAATAAAAGCGATGCTTGGTGGTGTAGTAGTAGCGTTGAAATAGTAGGTATATAAACAATAAGTTAGTTGATTGCCAATGAGTAAGAGAACTTTACACTTTTTTTAAAATTATGTATATATTGAATGGCAAAAGTCAATAATATTAATGTTAGGTATATTGTATTCCTTAAACTTGCAATCACAATACTTTATATACACCTGAAACTGGCAACCTGCAATGATGAGTGATATAATAAATAATATCAAATGGTTACGAGCCTTGATTTATTGTTCAGTGTAGTATTATATAGAAAATGAAAGTGTTAAATGGAATTCTGTCAATAAAGGCGAAACTAAAAGAGCTTTGAAGTTTTTTTTACGTCACCAATTAGTTTTTTTTTATGGTGACAAATGGCATACAGTTCACGTGATGCTAAGTGGATGCGATGGCCCATAGACATCTACATTTATCCCGAGCAAGAATCAAAATGCAGATGCGTTGTCACCCCTGAGGACCAAGACCGAATGCCTCGTATCCAGTAAAAAGGGTCTCCGATTCTCTACACGTACCATACGAAACAACAGCGTTGAGCTTTTGCGTATTTGCGCTGGTATTCTGTGAGAGCGTGGTCCTTCCACGGTGGTCCGACCCATTCATGCTACAACCATGTAGTTGCATCATGGCTTTACCACGTAATAATAACAAAGGAGCGACTACGGGAAATGATCTGTCTATCATTTCCTGTAGTTGGTCTTTTTACCGACTCCAAAAAAGGGAGGTATTCAATTCGACTGTTTTTTTTATGTGTTACCAAACGCGTTGTCACCCCTGAGGACTAAGATGGAATGCCTCGTTTCAAGTAAAAGGTCTCCGGATCTCTACACTCACCATGCGGAACACAGCAGCATTGAGCTGCAATTTTCAGTGGTATTCTGTGAGAGCGTGGTTCTGCCCCGGTCGACCCATTCGTGCTACAACTATAATATAGCTGCAGCGTGACTCTACCACGTATGAAAGTAACTATTACGCCTGTGCAGTAAGCCATGTAGTGGCGGTGCAGGAACATCCACTAGGCCATATCGTCCCGTGGGTGTCGCAAGACGCGACAGAGGGAAGCGACGATGGAAGATGGACGGTATCTTCCTGATGCAACTCAAAATAATAAAAACTGCGGTTGCCAACCCGCCTGCGAGTCGTGGCGACTATGGCAAAATCGTACCTATCAGGCAATTTCTTTGGGAGAGGCCCATGTTCAGCAGTGGACCTTTATAGTTTGTTATGGATAGATCCTTCCTTCCAGACCGAATTCCGGTCACGGCGGCCCGCCTCAACGGAGGCAAGCCATCGGCGCAGGACAGGATTATAGTGCCCAAGTGTATGCGCAAGCACAGGTGCACTCTCTATTGCCTCACTCTCGTAATCCGATGGGACGGTAAACTGACAGGATCGGAGAGAGATCAGGCGCAGGACCACTTTACGTGCTTTCTGAGGCACGGGGGTGAGACACCTTCAATTTCCTGACTCCGGACAACTACTGAGAATTTTTTGACGGAAAAACTCAATAATTAATTTTTTGGCTCGACCCGGGATGCGAACCCAGGACCTCATGATCAGCAGTTGCGCTACTACAACCAATAGACCAACGAGGCAGTAACGGTAGATAACGGACCCATGTAACTGTAATAAGGTAACTAATAAGCGCAGTCCTTCTGATGGTAAGTGGATGCTGTGGCCCTCAGACATCCACATTTATCATCAATGAAGAATTCAAATGGTTTGACGGCTCCGTGGCGCAGTGGCTTAGCAATGAGTAGCTGCGCGGGGGCCGCGGATTCGAATTCCGCACGGAACAAGTATTTGTATAGCCTATTAATAATTGTTCCGGGTCTGGATGTTTGTCCTTGTGCAATTTATGTATGTAAACTGCCTCCACGATACAAGAGAAAATCCTAATGTGAGGGTAACGTTTTTTAGATTAAAAAAATGCAGATGTGTTGTCACCTCTGAAGACTAATATGGAATGCTTCGTTTTCAGTAAAAGGAGCATTAACCTGTATATATATATATATATATATATATATATATATATATATATATATATATATATATATATATATATATATATATATATATATATATATATGTACCTTTGTAAGTATAAAATATAGATAACGGACCTGTGTAGTAAAAAAAACAAAATAGGCCAAAACATCGCATAACATACATTTAAAAAAAATTATACTCGAATTGAGTAGTTCATCCCGTTTAATGTCGGCCAAAAATAACTTATGCGATCCTACAGCGACACCGTAATGGAATCCCATTTTAAGGGCCGGAATTAAAGAAGGTCAAGAGAGGGACCTCCACAATATATTTTTATCAATGTGGTGTGAATGTGAATATGTTTTTTCTTAGTCCTCACGGGTGACAAGGCATCTGCATTTTGATTCGTAATCGAGGATAGATGTAGATGTCTTTGGGCCACAGCAACCACTTACCATCAGGTGGACTGTGTGCTCGTTTGTCACCGAATCCTATAAAAAAAATGTTTATTCCATTTATAGTTCTGACTCCATGAGGAGTAGGTATAACATTAAAGTAAATAGGGTGCGAAAGGCAACGTATATTATATTTATGATCTTTATGAAAATATATGTTCAAAAGTCAATTTTTTTATAATCCTTTAAACTAAATTAAAACGAAGTAATTTTTTTTAAATAATAAAAATTACATTATATTTTACACACGTATATTATACTGGTGACCTTTTTTACCGTCTGGAAAAAAATAGGATGTAACGTGTGAACGGAGTAGGAGCCTATGACACTGATATTTTACAGAAAGTAAAAACAAAATTGTTGAATTAAACGTTTGAAATTTTTTTTTAATTTTTACTTAGCCCTTTGCCCTTGGGCCAGTGACCCTGCGTAGTGACAAAGTCAAAGATACCTACTATTATTTTATTGCCATTTGTAAAGTGGGGTGTACGTATATGATTTGAATTATGATTTATTTTAATATTTTTTTTATTTAATTTAAAAAAAAAATTAATTTTTTTTTGTAAAATATCAGTGCTGTAGGCTTCTACTCCGTTCACATGTTACACGCTATTTTTTCCAGACGGTAAAAAGGTCATCCAGTATTTTCACACAGAATGTCTAGTGACTAGGATTAATGATATCGATAAAATAATTATCGTGGAAGCATCATAACTCCTTGAAAAATGAATCTTCATAACTCTGACAGGACGCCCCCCTAAACAAACCTTTTTCAACAAATTACGAGGCTTTTTAAATCTGTGAGCTTTGTCTCTTTTATCATATTTCTTTTTAAGTCTCCGATCCGCTTATCTGGACGGAAACATATCGGCGTATCATACGCCCCTGGCATTTTATTTATTTATTTTACATAAAAAAAAATTACACGGTTACAGATTTACAGTCAGCCGAAAGGCTCAGCAGTTTGTTAGCTGAAAAAATGCTCTCTTTCTTCTTAACATGGAAAAAAAATGAAAAACAAAAAACACTTAATACATACTTAGTATATTACTAAGTACCTACCTATAAAAAACCAATAATATTAATATAACATTAATCAGTAATTTAAAAGACAACGGCATTTTTCATATATGCATAAATTTTGCATGTACACATACACATATATACATACATACATATGCATACATAATTATTAGGTACAGTTTACCTATAATGTTGTACAATGGATCGTCACGATACATTCATTTTTTTACTATTTATAGTTGATAACAGATATCTAATTTAGTTCCTTACGATTAGGGATGCCATCTTTTTTTGAACAAATGTAATACTTTTCCCAAAAAAGATGCAAAAATATAGTACTTTTAAGAAATTCCTGAGAAAATAAAAGTACATTTATTTTTAATCTTTATATCTGTATGTACTCGATATAAATATGAATGTATTTTTGAATTTATATTTGTTATTGCTCTTGCTTTGGTCATCAATGGTCTAGCCACCTTACTTTCCTATTACTCGTAAAATAGTTACAGGTGTCTGAGCAATTTAAATACACATTAAAATAATTTAAATTTAAATTTTTAGCTAAGTTAATACACATTCTCTTTTTCTTTCTTTTTAGGGTTCCGTAGTCCACTAGGAACCCTTATAGTTTCACCATGTCTGTCTGTCCGTCTGTCCGTCCTCGCTTAATCTCTGTGACCGTTAGCACTAGAAAGCTGAAGTTTGGTACCAATATGTGTATCAATCACGCCGACAAAGTGCTAAAATAAAAATTGGAAAAAAATGTTTTATTAGGGTAGCCCCCCTATATGTAAAGTGGGAAGTGATTTTTTTTTAATTTCAACCCTAACGTGTGATATATTGTTGGAAAGGTATTAAAAAATGAATAGGGGTTTACTAAAATCATTTTTTGATAATGTCAATAATTTCGGAAATAATCGCTCCAAAAGTAAAAAAACAATGTGTCCCCCCCCCCTCTAACTTTTGAACCATAAGTTTAGAAAATATGAAAAAAATCTGAAAAGTAGAACTTTATAAGGACTTTCTTGGAAAATTGTTTTGAACTTGGATGGAAACAACAGTACCCACTACCGGGAGCAGTTGCAGGAGCGCGGAGCGCTGCTGGAGCATAATGGATACCCACCTTTAAACTCATAAGTGGGAACACTTATTATGACGGACGGGAAACTACGGAACCCTACACTGAGCGTGACCCGACACGGTCTTGGCCGGTTTTTCTATTTTACATTCATGATGGAAAAAGTACAACAAAGCGATAGTTGAATTGGGGATAAAAATAAAGTATTTTTCGTACTATATTATTTTTCTACAACACTATATACTGAAATATAGTACGATACTATATATTATTGTACGGGTGGCAACCCTACTCACGCTATCAGTTAAATAATATTTTTTTGCCTCGTAATAAATCTTTTAACGTTTGTCATATCAATGCCCAAGGCATTCCAAGACACTTTTCCTAATTTAAAGAAGCATTCTCACCGGACTGTGTCGATGCTCTCTTATTATCTGAGAGTTGGCTAAAACCATCTATTATGTCCAGTTTGTATCCATTACCCAATTTCATTCTTATACGTAAAGCTGGCTTTCCACTATGGGATATAATTCATATTATATCCCGAAATATAAATTATATCGCACGATTGCCCTTCACACTGTGAGATATATCTTTTAACCAGTGCGCGGAAGGGCGTGCGGGGTACAGTACAGGACGTGAAATGTAATATGAAAATATCGCTCGGTCGACCAAAAAATATTTATAGTTTGGGATGTAATATATATTATATCTCAGTGGAAACGGTGTTTAAAAGTACGGTGAGCGATATTAATTTATATCTCGAGATGTAATATAACAACTACCGGCATATGTGTGACATGGACATTAAACATGATCTTTGTTTTGTCCATGTTCATCTTAAGACCTAGGAGGCACTATTGAGGTCATTGAGCATAGTGCTTAAGTCCTCCAGCGATTCTGCCATAAGGACTATATCGTCGGCAAATCGAAGGTGAGTGATGTACTCCCCATTGATGTTAATACCGTATCCTTTCCAGTCCAATAGCTTGAAAACGTCTTCCAATGCAGCGGTGAAGAGTTTCGGAGATATAACGTCACCATGTCTTACACCTCTCTGCAGTTGGATAGGTTTCGAACTCTGGTTCTGTACTCGGATAGCCATCGTAGCCCTACTGTACAAACACTTCAGCACTTCGATATACCGACAGTCAACTTGGCACCGCTGAAGAGACTGTAGCACCGCCCAAATTTCGACGGAATTAAAGGCAAGGCAAGGCATGCACCTGGTAAGACATGCAGGAAGTCGATGGATGCAGGTGGCTCAGGACCGTGCTTTGTGGCATACCTTGGGGGAGGCCTATGTTCAGCAGTGTATGTTATGATGTAATATAAATTGTATTATATCCCATAGTGCAAAGTCGGCTTAATGATCGGACTGAGAAGGGGGGAGGTGGGGTAGCTTTATACCTCCGATCATATATTCCTTATAAAGTTCTATCTTCCCTTTTCCCTATTCTACCACTGCTGAGTTTTGATTTCCAGAAATCAACATTATGGATGCTAGTGCTAGTACAATTTTAGGTGTATAATTGTCCTCATGTGGATTATTTTGCCTCACTTGAGACGGCTCTTGATACCATTGGATCTGATTACATATATCGCAGCCCTAGCTTAATTAGCCTTACAGTTAACAGCCTAGCCTTTTAACTAAACGACGCCGTTCAACTAGCTGCCTAAATGATATTCAGCATTAGCGTTTGTTACAACATTTAATAAACTGGCCGGCTAATGCTTAGGCCATTCGTACAATAGGGTGAAGCAGCACCGTTCAACTAGCGGCCTGAATGACATTCAGCCCATGCGTTTCATCCGATACGTCTAAAGTAAACGTTTCATGTCTAATTATGCACTATGCGCTATAATGTTTTCTTAAATTTACGCGAATACTACACATTGAATAAAACTAAATTTACGGATTCTATCGCGTTTATTTAACTGATTTTACTTATTTTTAATTCCCGATGTTTCGGGTGCTTTACAACAACCATGGTCACGATGGGGACTGAGATGTTTGACGTCATAATGTCATAGTTAGTCCGGCTACCTTCAGTTTTTGAATATTAATTTTTGGTCTGATTTACGCAAAACGAACTTACAGTATCTTGACGTGAGAGTGCAGACGTGAAGCACCGACGCTCCGGGAAGTCTGCAGTCTGTGAACATGTTCAAGATCGTGCCCACCATTACATCAGATTTGATAAACCACAAATCCTCGCAAAATACAACGGTTCCTACCAATAATGATACGCGAGGCTATTGAAATTAAAAAACATCCAAATTTCAATAGAGAAGATGGTTGGGTGCTACCATCTGCTTGGGATCCTATAATTAACAAAATTAAACCCAAACCCAAGCATACCACTGCAAGACTTCAAGATACTGTAAGTTCGTTTTGCGTAAATCGGACCAACTCAGTCCTCTCATCATCAAACATCTCAGTCCCCCCCCCCATGATCTTCTAACGTCGATGATAAAATATCCTTTCTTAATAATATCATCCTGAATCTGTATAATATTTATGATCCTGTACATTATTTAAAAGTAAAGCGTTCTCCTGCTCCCTGGATGATTAAAGGGGTACGGGGGACAATGACACGGCGAGATCGGGATTTACAGAAGTTTAAAAAGGATCACTCTTAACTAAATTGGTCTAACTTCAAATTGCTAAGAAACAGATACAATCGGCTTCGGCTTTCGGCTTTCGGCGACAGAAACAAATACATTCATGACTACTACTACATAACTATTTCTTCAGTCACTGATGTGTGGAAATTCCTTAGACCTCTCGGATTTAATAAATTAAATTCCCCGGAATATGACTCCTCTCTCAATTTGAGTGACATTAATCGTCACTTGGTTTCTTTTACTTCATTATGGCGCAATCACACTTGATCGTTAGCTCGTATTCGATTGCCTATGGAATTCAGACAAACGGCTAAGTGTAAATGAACGGAGTCGAGTACGCCCGTCTTTGTACAAGCTATTACAGCTTTCATTTTGATTTCATTCCAACAGAGAGATATCTTCAACGACGAGTAAAACAATGTAAATAATGCATCGGGTGCCCGTATTCGAGTAACGTCTTTCGTGCATCCGAATATGGGCTAACGACCGAGTGTCTTGCGCCCTTAGTCCGTTCTCAAACTATTGCATCTATACAGTACAGGATGTTAGTGTAAACACCGTTATCCTTGAAACTAGTGATTTGGTTTCACTTATAGAACGTAAATTCAATGAATTTTAAAAAGTTTCTGTCCGACACCGACCGTAAATTCATGGATAACCTATGCGCTCGAGTGACGTAATCACTGTAAAGCTCACCGCCCGCGCTAGCTACCTACATAACGTTCCAATAAAAACACAATAGGTACATATAACCTGTGATGTAACTTTCCCTTCATCCTAGCTTAGGACAGGCAAAAATTGAGGAATTAAGGAAAAATTGAGATTTTACTAAAAAAAAATGTTATTTTTAATTGAATTTACGTTCTATAAGTAAAACCAAACCACTGGTTTCAAGGATAACGGTGTTTACACTAACATCCTGTCATGCATCAATGCAGCCTCTCCGGATCCCTGACTTTAGTTTCTCCCCTGTTACTCAGCATGATACAGAAAAGCTTTGTTAGCCATTAGATCCAAAGCTGTAAGTTATGATGAATGTAGTGAGCTAATGGTGTCTATGATACTTGAGTTTTTACTTCCAACTACATTCACAGAATAAATAATAGTACTACGTACTTTAATGTCACGGCGGCGCCTTTGACAAGATGCGGCACGTTCTGTGGCGGCATCCGCATTCTTGATAAGCTGTAGTTTTTTTTTTTTTGAAAAACGTTACCCCCACACTAGGATTTTCTCATGTATCGTGGAGGCAGTTTACAAACATAAATTGCACAAGGACAAACATCCAGACCCGGAACAATTATTTGTAGGCCATACAAATTATTTGTTCCGTGCGGGATTCGAACCCGTGGCCCCCAGCGTAGCCATTCATTGCTAAGTCACTGCGCCACGGAACCGTCGATCTACACACTCTTTATAGGTTATAATGAATTAACAATTAATTATTTAAATTGGATACTTTTAAGTGGCCCAAAATTTAGTCGATTCCATTTCAAGTTAAAAAAAGTAAAAGTTATAAAAGTAGTGAAATTTCAATATCGCATTTCCAACTTTACAAAGCGCAATTTCGGCCTCACATTGAATACTGTTCTCATCTCTCGGCCGGGGCACCCCAGTGCCAGCTCCTTCCACTTGACCGCATCCAGCGCTGAGCTATTCGAATCGTCGACGACCGATTACTTTCAGATCGGCTCGATTTACTGGCGCTGCGTAGGGATGTTGCATCCCTTTTGCGTTTTCTATCGTATCTACCGTGGGGAGTGTTGTGAGGAATTCTTCGGATTAGTTCCTATCATGCACTTACTAAACTCTTTGTTAACTTGTCCCCAGGCATGCCTCAACGTGCTGACCAAGCAGGAGGCCTCTCCGTGCGTGGAGAAAGAAGAAGTCAAAGTAGAAGTGGAGAGATTCATCGACCACGCACGACAAATGGAGGCTTTCTTCTTGCAGAAGAGGTAGCTTAATAAAGAATATCAGTTATATGTTAAAAAAATTCAAAAATGTACTAAACAGTCAAGGCGGCCAGTCTTAACTGAGACTACTCGTAGCTATATGCACAGTACAGGACTATTGTGTAAGAGTGTGTGCGTAAGCACAAATGTACTCTCTGTTACCTCACTCGCATAAGACATGTGTCAATCATTCATTTCTCGTGACCGAATTGTTCTAGTACATTTCGTCATTCGTACCAGTACATTCGGATCGATCATTAAAATGGATCATTTCGGCCTCCAGTACCCTACACTAAAAACAATTCATTCAGATCATTCGGCATTGGCTCGGTTTTCGACATTCACAATTCACACCAATCACGAGTTAAAAAGGTTCCGTCAATTGTTTGTGATGGGTTGTACCGGAACATTCAAAAACAGACAAATGAACCATCAATACTCATATGTGTACCAGCTCAAACGAACGAATCATTCATGATTGACACATGTCTAACTATCATATTCCGATGGGACGGTGACCCGTCACGACCGGAGAGTGTCCAACTTCAAACAAAAAAGGTTACAGATGCGTTGTTATCTCTGAGAACTGAGATGGAATGCCTCGAAGCGTGTAATTTGACTGGCTCCCTTCAGATATAGCAGCTCCTCGGATATAGCAGCTCCAGTCCGTCTGATGGTAATTGGATGTTGTGGCCCATAGACATCTACATTTATCCTCGATTAGGAATCAAAATGCAGATGCGTTGTCACCCGTGAGGGTTAAGGTGGAATGCCTCGTTTCTATAAAAATTCTGAAGTTGTCTACACTCACCATACGAAACACAGCAGCATGGAGCTGCTATTTTACGCTGGTATTCTATTGACTGCCTCATTGCTCTAGTGGTTATATAGTAGTGTGACTGCTGATCTGTTATTGAGCGTATCTAACAAGAATTTCTCAGTAGCTGCCTGGAGTCAGGAAGTTGGCGGTGTCTCACCCCTGTGCCTCGGAAAGCACGTAAAGCCGTTGGTCCTGCGCCTGATCTCTCTCCGGTCGTGTCGGTTTACTGTACCATCGGATTATGAGAATGAGGCAGTATAGAGTGCACCTGTACTTGCGCATACCCTTGGGCACTATAATCCTGCCCTGAGCCGATGGCTAGTCTACGTTGAGGCAGGCTGCCGTGGCCGAAATTCGGTCTGGAGGACATTATTATTATTAGTTGCATATGTGTGCGTCCAACTGTGAACATTTAAGAGGTTAATGAAGAAAGGAAAAAGAAAGAGGTGCGTATAAGTGCGTGTCAAGAAGTTGAGCATGGTTTAGGCATCACTTGATGTCCGATGTGATGATGATGATGATGATTAGTCTAAACTGAAAATATATTCTTATCGCTAACTCCATAATATAAAACAGGTTGGAACTTGTTTCGCTTACCTGTAAAATGAAAGACGCTAAACGATTCTCATGAGGTTACTACGTGGTATGTCCCCTTTTCTGCCAGAGGTTGTCTAGGTTAGTTTAAATATATATATAATAAAGATGAGAAACGAACTATCAGTCCACTTATTGGTAAGGGGATGATGTGGCATATAGTCATCTTCATTTACCGTCGATTAAGAATCAAAATGCAGATTCGTTGTACTGACGATTAGGACGGAAATCCTTGTTTCCAGTAAAAAGGTTCTAAATTTTCTTACACTCACCATACGAAACACAGCAGCATTAAGCTGCTATTTTACTATGGTATTTTGTGAGAGTGCACGAATGGGTCGGATCGACCGGGGTAGGACACTCCGGTCAAGCCGACCCATTCGTGCTACAACTAATAAGCTATCTACCTAATTCTGCTGTCAAATAAAGAGTACTTGTACTTTTGTATTTTATTTGGTTTGATTTGCGCTGCGCTTTGCGCTTTATATTAAGCTTAGATCGCACGCTACGAATTTTTTGACCCAGGTTCCTACTGTCGGCCATGAAGCCGGAGCTCCTCGTGAAGGAGGACAACAATGAGCTGAAGTGTGAGTTGCAGCGGAAGGACGAGCTTCTGCGACGGCACTACGACAAAGTCAGCCAGTGGCACAGTCTGCTCGCGGACTTGCAGGTGAGAGAATAGTGACTTTGTAGTAGGTTCCTTCTCTTTTTTTATTCGACTGTATGGTTTTTTATGTGTACCTCATAACTTTTCTCTGGGCGAACCGATTTTGATGATTCTTTGTTTATCTGAAAGCAGGTGCTTCTCATGTGGTCCCATAAAAATTTAATCAAGATGAAGCTTTAATAATGCGTATTTTATTGACTTCGAATACATTGATAATGTTATCATTTTAATTAATATTAAAGTCGGTTGTACAAATATTTTTAATTTTACCACTTGTTTTGTGAATGTTACTCCTACACTAAGATTTTATACTGTTCCGTTGAGGCACTTTACATACATAAATTGTACAAAGACAACATGCTAACATTAAAAATGTTCCCTTTGACTCACTTGGTAAGATTAAAATACTTGTTTGTGTTAGGAGTTAGGTATAGTGCTTTAAGTTCGCGGTTATACTGACATAAGACTGTTGTGATTTTTTCTTCCAAGCCATAGAAATATATGGTCCGTGCCGGATTCAAACCCGCGTCCCTCGGTGTCGCGTTACTCAGCCGTCAACGTTTTTTTATAGGATAGGGTGATAAACGAGCACACAGTCCACCTGATGGTAAGTGGATGCTGTGACCCATAGACATCTATCTACGTTTATCCTCGATTAAGGTGAAATTCCTCGATTCCATTAAAAAGGGTTTTCGGTTCTCTACACTCACCATATGACACACAGCAGCATAAAGCTGCTATTTTATGCTGGTATTCTGTGAGAGCGTGGTCCTGCCGGTCGAACCGACCCGTTCGTGCTGAAACTATAATATAGCTGTAGCGTGGCTCTACCACGTAAAAATTCTTATATTAAACAGTCAGTTATACATGTCAGTAAGTCGACCGGGGGAAGTCCACGGTCTCTCAGAATACCAGCGTAAAATAGCAGCCTAATACTGCTGTGTTTCATATGGTGAGTGTAGAAATCCGACGACACTATTCTACTGGAAACAAGGCATTTCATCTTAGTCCTCACGGCTGACAACGCATCTGCATTTTGATTCGTATCGATGATAGATGTAGTTGTCTATGGGTCGCAGCATCCATTTACCATCAGGTGGACTGTGTGCTCGTTTGTCAACCTTATTCTATAAAAAAGTCATATATAAACTTTAATTTAATAGTTTTAAAATCATATTTCATCAATTCACAGTGCTGTATTAGTCCCTACTTTAACGTATGGTAGTGAAAGTTGGGTGTGGCAGAAGAAGCACGAGAGTAGAATAAATGCAGTAGAAATGCGGTCGCTAAGCAGTATGTTAGGGCTGAATCTGAGTGACAGGGTGAGAAACTGTGTGATAAAAGAAGAGTGTGGTTTGCAAGATGATGCAGTGACCAGGATTAAGAAAGAGTGGTTTGGTCATGTAGAAAGAATGAATGCGGAAAGACTGACAAAGCAAATATATGTTGCAGAAGTGAATGGAAGAGTCGGAAAGGGACGTCCTAGGCGGAAGTTTGTCGACCAAATTAGCAATATACTAAAAATGGGCGAAATTAAGAGTACCCTTAACCGACGAGCATATATGCGTAGGTATATGGATGTGGAAGAGGCGAGAAAGGTATGTCAGGATCATGCTAAATGGAAGTCTGTAGTCTCTGCCTACCCCTCTGGGTGACAGGCGTGAGTGTTTATGTATGTAATAAATAATGTCAAACCACACACATGTTTTTATTGTTATCTTGCAATCTTGTCTATCCAAATCCAAAGCTTGTCTGGAAGAGATCACCCTTAGCGGTAAGATCGCATATTGTACCACATTTATTTCTCTCCTTTTTTTAAAAATATTTTTTTGGCGTGCAATAAAGTGTTATCTATCTATCGAATCCTATAAATTTTATATGTGGTAGAGCCATGCTGCAGTTATATTAATAGTATAGTTGTAACACGAATGGGTCGGCTCGACCGGGGAAGGACCACGCTCTCACAGAATACCAGCGTAAAATAGTAGCTTAATGCTGATGTGTTTCGCATGGTGAGTGTAGAAAGCCGGAGACCCGTTTTACTGGAAACGAGGCGCATTCCATCTTAGTCCTCACGGGTGACAACGCATCTGCATTTTGATTCGTAATCGAGGATAGATGTAGATGTCTGTGGGCCACAGCAACCACTTACCATAAGGTGGACTGTGTGCTTGTATGTCAAACTATCCTTTAAAAAAAGCAATCTAGAGGGGAGGTCTATGTACAGCAACATGCTTGGCGGGGGTGTTCACAACCGCAAGTTTATTTCCTATTTTAAGTTGTCATCAGGAATATCCCGTTGCTCATCTCCTGTTATAGTTTCCCTTTGCTGCCTCAAAGAGCACGGGACTTGTGGACCCTTGTGTAAAACTATACGGTTTCCCCAGGGTCATACGGTTTACAACAAATGCCAGCAACAACAACAGCAGCAGCAGACCTCGCAGGCTCCACTTCAGCAGGCCGCTTCGCCCATGCAGCAACCTTGCGCCGTCCAACAGAGCGTTCAGGTATGTGATGCGCACCATGCAATGGATAATGTTAATGTTTTCCAGAAGTACTTCGGTCACAGCAACCAGTTTCATTGGAGACTAGCGATCTGCGCAGGACAGGAGTATAGGTGCACTCTTCTGGCCGTGGAGCAGCCAATGCTCCATGTGGTAGTTTGGAGCTATTCTATACTGGATGACCTTTTTTACCGTCTGGAAAAAAAATAGGGTGTAACATGTGAACGGAGTAGAAGCAATGATGTCAAAACGAAGGATAGGCCCATCTAAATATTTCACTTATAACTTTTTCATACAAGAAAAAATAGCGCATCTGTCATATTACAAAAGTCATATCAAAACACGACGTAACCGGGGTCGGATTTCGTAGTATAATATTATCCTAATTATACCATTATTTCATAGTTTGTAGTATGTAGTAATGTAATAAGACTAAGCGAAAATACCATAAGTTTACCTAAACATCGACTTGTAACTATTATAGGGTCCTTTTACTTTTTAATATTAAGCCTACGATTTCGAGAATTTCTGAATTTTACATGAGTACCGCGTTTGTTTAAATAAAATAAAAATTAGCTCCCTTTCTGGTCGATCGTTACTAGATTGATGCATTTATGTTCCATCCTTGATACAACTATAATGACGGGCTACCACGATAAAAACTCTATGCTCCAGAAGCAATCGGTTTGAAAACAGAATTTGAAAATATTTTATGTATTAGATTTTCAGATTCAATTAAGCATATATGGTTTTGTACTCTTTTCATTTTACTATTATTGAATATAACATATATTATGTACCAACATTCAAAATTTAACTTACACTAAGTTCTTCCGATAAAAATTAAACAGAAATAAAAATAAAATCGTCAAAAAACGAAACGTATGGATAAACTAGACGCGTGACGACATAATCTCGGCACATGGAAAAAAGAAACGTGAAACGACAAACGTAATATAATTTTTGAAAAATAGTATTATTTTATTTTCCATTTACAATATTTTGAGGGTCTGAATCCAACCCTGGCCTAATCTTGGTAACGTAACTAAACTAACTGTAAAATAAAACTTTAAAAATGCGTTTATATAGTAATTTAATTGTAATAAAATTAATATAAGGCTATTTACCGATGATACGACATCCCATGTTTTTTTAAATCTTTGTATCATGATTTTTGCATTCTTTTACCACGCAACTATTATATTTATGACAGGAAAATCTGTCCTGCGCGCGCACCACTGTCAACCAATTCGCGTTGGCCATAAACTGTAATTTTAGGGCCAGCGCACTGGTCTGTTTTAGTTGTTCGGTCGGTCCGGTCCTTACGCTAGTAATATATAAGTCAATGAGTAGAAGCCTTATAGCACTGATATTTTACAAAAAATAATAACAAAATTTTGAATTAAACGTTTGAAAAAATTTTTTTGAACAATTACTTTGCTCTTTGTCCTTGAGCCTATGACCGTGCAAAGTGGCAAGGTCAAAGATGACTAGTAAATTTATTGATTTATTGCTGTTAGTAATGTATGGTGGACATGATTTGAATGCCGCCGATACATTTTAATTTATTCCTTTATTTTATTTAAAATTTTTGTTTTTAGTTTTTATAAAATATCAGTGCCATAGGCTTCTACTCCGTTCTACTTCTGCCCTTTTTTTCCAGACGGTAAAAAACGTTATCCAGTATGTACCGCAGTTCTTCGAAACTTTGAAAGCGTGATTTAGAGCACATTGGGCACTCGGCGTTTCGTTCGGCGCACGTTAGTAGCATACATACTACGTCGCAGTAAGATGGTTAAAGCCGTGATATATTTATATCACTATATATAGATAGTTATGATCAACTTTCAAATAACTATATTATGGTATATAGCTATGTTGGGATGTAACTATATAACGGCTTTAACCATCTTCCTGCTACACATACACCGCCCTCAGTATGGCGTGATCGCTCTTGGAAGTCATCGATAAATAAATCCGTATCAAAATGCTAACAAATCAATATCAAAATGATATCCATTTTTGTCAACGTATTTATTTATTTATTTATTCTTTTTTGTACACCACAATACAGAAACATCAAGTTTAGTTAAAACTAATTAAAGTATGTACAATAGGCGGTCTTATCACTCTGAAAGTGATTTCTTCCAGACAACCTTAGTGTAGAGGAGTGATGCAAACAAAAGTTAAAATAGAGGGGGGCATACAAAATAATAATAATAATAAAAAAATACATACAAATAAAAATAAGTGAAAGTTATATATAAAATAACATATAATAGATTAAATAAATAGAGTACGAGAAAGGTAAAGTAATTTATCTAATAGCGTTCTAAATAATACGATTTAACAAGACTTTTGAAAGAGTGAAGAGATTTAGCACGACGAATACGGAGAGGTAAGGAGTTCCACAATCGTACAGCGATTACGGTGAAGGATTTCTTGAAAAAGGAAGAAGAGTGCAAAGGTGTAGAGAGAGAAAGATTGACGGAGGAACGAAGGAACCGATTATGGGTAAGAGAAAGATACTGGAAACGGTTTTTTAAATAAAGAGGAGTAGAAGGATTAAACAGCACACTATACAACGCGGAGAGAATGTGAGTATTCCTGCGAAGGCGGGTCGGGAGCCATTTGAGCTGTTTGCGAAATTCGGAGATATGATCATATTTGCGAAGCCCAAATATAAATCTAATGCATAAATTTTGAATACGCTCAAGCTTATTAAGCTGCTCCTCGGTAATGTCAAGATAGCAAATATCAGCATAGTCAAGGATAGGCAGAAGTAGAGACTGGGCGAGCGTAACTTTAGTTGCTGTGGGAAGGAAATTACGTAATCTACGTAAAGAGCTTAACGCAGCAAACATTTTTCTACCGACCTCATTAACCTGTGAGGTCCAAGACATACAGGAGTCAAGATACAACCCCAGGTTTTTAACCTTGTTACTGTAAGGGATTAGAGTGCAGTCTAGTATAATAGAGGGTAGGGAAGACCAGTCAATTTTACCAATTAATCTAGAACTACCGATGACAATGACCTGAGTTTTCTTAGGATTAATCGTTAAACCATAACATTTACTCCAATTCGAAATACAAGTCAGATCAGCGTTAATAGTGTCGACTGCTTTAGATAGATCTTCAAGAGAGGACTGAGTATAGATTTGGAGATCGTCAGCATACAAGTGGTAGGAAGAGGACAAATTATGACTTATAGAGTTAATGAAAATTGCAAAAAGGAGAGGAGACAACACGCCACCTTGTGGTACACCAGCAGCTGTAGTAGTCCAGGTGGAAAAAACCTCTTGCACCTGAATTCGCTGTCGGCGACCAAACAAGTAACTTCGAAACCAGTCAACTACAGTTGGAGATATGTTGAGAGAGCGTAGGATGCTTAACAAGATATCAAAATCTACAGTATTAAATGCGTTACTAAAATCAAGCAACGTGAGAATAGTAAGCTTTTGTTTCTCCATACCATACCGAATATCATCAGTGATTTGTAAAAGTGCAATAGTCGTACTATGGTCAGGACAGAAACCGGATTGCAAGGGATTTAAAAGATTGTGTTTTAAAAGATAGGTACTTAATTGATTGTGCACAAGAAGTTCTAGAACTTTGGAAAAGAAAGGCAAAATAGAGATAGGTCTAGAATCAGAAAAACTAGAGGGATTTGACTTTTTCGGAAGAGGAACTACAAATGCGTCTTTCCAAGCTGAAGGGAAAAAAGCAGAATTCAGTGAATTATTCGGGATAGACGTGATTATAGGTAAAAAGAGATCAATGAGAGGGATGACCATTTTCCGACTAATGCAGTCACTACCAATCGAATTTGAATGGATGGACATTATGGCTCTCTTAACATCACAACTATTAAATTGGCTAAAATTAAAAGCACGGGTGTCCGGAGTGGGAGCTTTTGAAAGAGAATCTAAAGTATTATGTTTTGCTTTATCGTTAATGCAAGACGAAGATGAGAAATGCAAATTAAGTTGATTGAGATCAAAGTTATGGTGTGTGAGATTTTCTCGTAATTTCCCAACTCCTAAGGACTTAAGAAATTTCCAGACCCTAGCAGGATCAGGATCTTGTACTGATTCATGGATATGGCGTCGTTGTGCTTTTCTACACAGATTGTTGCAACGATTCCGTACTAATCTATACTTCCCTCTATTCAAATCGCTAGGAACTGACTTGTATTTAGCTTTGGCACAATTTTTAATGTGGATGATTTTTTTAATATCATCGGTCAGCCAAGGAGAGGGAGGATGCTTTACACGCACTGGACAAACAGGAGCATGAACGTCGTAAAGCTGAATTAACAGAGAGTGGAACAAAGCAGCCTATTCATCAACAGTAGACGCATTGATGACTACACTCCAATCAATCTTTACAGCGTCATTTAAAAGCTGCTCCAAATCCAAGTCACTAAAGTTACGCTGAAGTAGTATCCTTGACTTAGCTTTAGGGGGACGGATTTTGTATGACAAGTATAAAAGGTCGTGATAGGAAAAAGAATCAGCAGCATGTTGCATGGTCAGGTAAAGACACAAACATTATGTCGAGAAGAGAAGGGGCACAGTTCGGGAAAAAGTGTGTGGCAGATGTAGGAAGAAGTTTTAAATTTGCTGCTTCAATAATAGATTTAAGTTTTATTGATCTAGCGTTGTTTTTTAAAAGACAAGGTATTAAAATCACCCATAATAATACTGTGACAATAGATAGGTGTAAGATTGTCAAGAATATTTTCTAACGTGGTGAAGTAGCCCCTCACCTGATATCGGTCATAATATGACCGCAAAATGTAAGCCCTTACTTGATACCGGTCATATTATGACCGTGTCGCAAGCTCCGAATTCAAGTCTGTTTTCTTAAACCAATTGATGTTTTGAATCGTGTGAGTAGGGCAGTATGGCTCTATATTCTATGCTTATTCATTTAAGTCAGTGAGAACAGACTTCCTTTAAGAAAAAAATATGTTTGTTTAATCTTTTCGAGGACGTAGTTTCGTGGTGTGCGTGAAGTGCTTCCGAATTATTTTTTTGTGATATTGTGATATTGTGTCTTATTAAATTATGTTAACATCATGCCAAGGTAAGTGTTTATTCGTTTTAACTCAAAGTTATACATATTCGTGGCCGTAATTCAGGGTAAACTAATATTTTCAATGATTACTACCATCAATTCGCCGGTACGCCGACATATTTATTTATATTTTACATAATAATTCTTGATTACATAAACAAACAGTAGTTATATGCAGAATTCCTTAAATTCATTTTAATTTGAATATTTGACGGCAAATGTACTGCTGGGACTGGCCGGTCATATTATGACTGGTATCAAGCACGCAAGCAAGCAACTTTTTTATACTTTTTTATAATAGTGTTCAGTGTTTTTTTTTTGTGTGGTATAGAAAGCATATCTCATGTAATTTTAGAATAAAGGTTCATTGTTTCGTGTTTTGGCTTTGTTTATTTCTTAAGAGCGTAGTTTTAAAGGTCGTTCTTCCCACCGCCAAAGCAAAGGGTTTGAGATTTTACCTACTGTATGAAATAAACGCAGTGTTGTGTCCTAATTGTAAATTTATTCCTTTAACCATGAAATAAGCTTTTCAAAAATGTATACATTACTTAGATTTAATTCAGTAATTTAAAAAAAATCAAGGTACAATGTTGAGCTATTTTAGAGATGTTTTTACGCGGCCAAAAATATCTGCATGCGGAAATTATTGTTTTTCTTGACATTTGACTTTAAAAGATGTAAATGTTTTTAAATATTTGTATTACTATATAATATGAGGGTAAATAAAATGTAAAATAAAATCTATAAGTTGATTCATTTTGTTTTTATTCGATAGGAAAGTCAGAAATAAACCTTTTTTCACTTTCACTTGCATACAATTTGATTATAGTACAATATTTTTTATTGAAAGTAATATCATGTTGTAGATAATTTATCCACAAAACCAACAATATATAATGTGTGGGGTTTTTGTAAAGGGAAAGACCAAAAAAACCAATAAAGTGGAACACTTAACAAACGGCGCGGCCACGGCTCGAGTGCCGTATCAAGTTAAGCCTTGCAGCGCTCGGCGCCCGTATCAGGTGAGGGGGTAGTCGACAGTGAGAGAGGGACTGTAAAAAACTCCGAGAAGTAATTTTGTATGACCAAGAAGAACTTCGATAAAGAGAAATTCAGCTTCGTTTCCAGTCTGCGAACCATTTGAAATTTGAATTACTGAAAAAGGTATATGAGAGCGCAGATAAATAGCAACACCACCACCGCCCCGATCGGTACGGTCGTTACGAATCAAATGAAAACCTGGAAGCGAGTAGGAAGTTGATGGAAGACATGGTTTTAACCACGACTCCGAAACAAGGATAGCGTGTATGTTTGTGCTGTTAAAACTTGACAACATGTCGGGGTAATGAGCAGGAATACTTTGAGCATTTATGTGAATAGCGTTAAAGTTTTTGTTAAATTCAGAAAAAGTTGAATCTAACATAATATTTAAGGATGCAATACTTTCAAAGCTGTTAATACTGCTTAATCCATCAGAGGCAGAATGAAAGGCGAAGGAATTGGAACTCCGAACACTATCATCTGAAGAAATCATATTAAATTATATCTTATTACTAAATATATGTAAAACTAAGTAAATATGTATTATTATATGTACGTATTATAATATATATAATTATAAAATAATTCAAAAATAAATAAGTCATCAGTAAACTACCTGCCAGCATTATGGAAAGAAATGTTTAATTCACTTAACAATAAGTGAAGAAACGGAACGTTAACATACCATAGACACAAAGGTGAGAGGTGTTAATGTCAAAGTTAAAGTACGTTAACTAGCAATTATCTACCTTACAATATACTTTTATCACTAATACTAAACATTCCAAAGAAAGATTACAATAACAGTTACCAACATACAAGAAAAATTATAATACTAAATAATAAACATTCCAAAGAGAGATTATTAATCATTACATTTTACTAATCTAATCTACAAATAACAAGGAAAAGTAATGAAGATATAATGATAAAAAGAAAACTAAAATATGAAGTCCAGAGAAAAGTTATAACAGAATTACAAAAATTAATAAAATATAAAATAAAATTATTTACGAAAAAGTTCATTTTTTACCGGCCCTCTTAGTACGCTGTGGTGCACCTTTATCTTCGGGGGCGTTATTTGCCTCACCCACAATAGGATAAACGGGTGAAGCAGAAGTTGACCCGTTGCATACTGCGTCAAGCTCAGACAAGTTCTCAAGTTGGTGCCTTGTACCATCTGGAGTAAAGATATTGATAACTCCATCCCTGGTCCAACATTTGGTGATGCCATACCTTCGCCTAGCTTCTAGAAAAACACTGTGGTGCCTCCTTGTTAGAAACTCAGACTGGGTTATACCTGTGCCCTTAAGTTTGGTTTTGAAGTACCAAACCTTGTCTCGCATCACAGTATCGCTGAGTTTGACAACTACAGGCCTGGAAGATTTATCAGAAGGGCGTCCTAGATGATGACAACGGCTTATGGATGTTTTACTGAAACCTGGGACTAGGAGTTTAGTGCTGATAAGTGTACTTATGACGGCGGTAGTATCCTCAGATTTTTCTTCAGGAACTCCATGGAGTAGGATCATCTTTCTGCGGCGACGCATTTCACTACGATCAAGTTCTCTTCCCAAAAGATCTACTTGGTTATGCAAAAATGTTAAAGCAGCCAAGATGAATTTTCTAAAAGTATTAAAATCACCTGGTAGAGAAGATGAAGTTGTGGCAGCAGAACTAGATTGTTGCAGTTCCCGCTAGAAGTTATCCATTTGACTTTTGAATGACTTTGACATCTCCATAAGTGAACCTTTGAGTGCTTCCATGGTGAAAGTAGTTGTAAAGTGCAGTGATGTTAGAGAAAATACTTGGAAATAAGAGCTGGTAGGTAGTAATTTATTACATATAAATAATAAACATGAAATTCAAACTGTAACTATTTTTAAAATATGTTTAAATCTAAGATGTCTAAAATGTGTACTACTCAATTGACCTACCCTCACAGAAAAACGAAACGTGTCCACTCTACACGAAAGTGCGATCCGAACAGGCGAACAGGCGGCCCATGTATCTAAAATGCGCAACGAGCGTTCTAACAACTGCGCAGTTCTGACAACGCACCTCAAACTTTAAACCTCACGTTCGCGTATACGAACAGAGAGGCAGTCGAAAAGGCGCACCATACGACGAGATATAGAATAGACCTTATATAATGATTTCTTATTACAAACTGGTTGGTGATCATATCCTAGATGGCCCCAACCATTACATCAGATTTGATAGACCACAAATCCTTGCGAAAGGACATCGATTCTTACCAAGGATGATATGTGACGCTATTGAAATTAAAAAAAACATCTTAATTTCAATAGAGAAGGAGGCTGGGTATTATCACCTGCTATGGATCCTGTAATTAATAAAATTAAAACTAAACTCAAGTATACTACCGCAAGACTTCAAGACACAGTAAGTTCATTCTGCGTAAATCGGACCATAAATAATAGTTAAAAGCTGAAGGTACTCAGGGTTAACACTGACATCGGGACGTCAGTCACCTCAGTACCCCGTGACCATGGGTGCTAGAAAACACCCGGAAAATACTTACCTTACCTTAGAAATATATTTATGTATATTAACTCTGAGCTGGTTAAAATATGCAGATCACATAAACTTAGCTTACGGTTGACAAATCTTCACTATTCAATCATCGCTCCACAGATTATAGGATAATATGCAGATAATTTTTTTTTTGATAATACTGAAGAGATACATGATCTTAAAGGCCACCTATTGGTAAGTGACTACTGAAGTTCCGAACACCTCCAGGCAACTTCAAACAAAAGAGGCTATGGTGTGTTGTCACCTCTAAAAAGATGGAATGCCTCACAGCTAGGGTTGCCAGGTCTTAACACGGAAAAGACGAACAGACCAGCGAACTTGCCAGACATTTTGGTAAAATGGCCGGACACCCTTAATTTTTAGTCTTAGTATACATGACAATTATTTTAGAGTAAAATAATGCTTTTTATAATTTACCATAAAATCCAATGATTTCAAAAGGATGCATAGGCCCATCTAAATATTTTACTCATAACTTTTTCATACAAGAATAAGTAGCGCATCTGTCATAATGCAAACTTCATATCAAAACACCACGTAACCAGGGTCGGATTTCGTAGTATAATTATCCTAATTGTACCATTTTCTCAGTTTGTAGTACATAGTATTGTAATAATACTAAGCGAAAATACCATAATTTTACCTAAAGGTTGACTTGTATTATTATTGGGTCCTTTTACATTTTAACCCTAGCTCACTAACATTAATTTCAAGTAACGTTATCACTAACCATTCGCAACTTTTACGACGGATTAAAACATCAATAATTATTTATATAATCAACTTTATTTATGACACGACCTTTATTAGCAGTCTTATTTTAATCGAAATCAAATAACATAGTCTGTTTTGGAAATAAGCTACAATGAACAATGATTGCACATGGAAACAATATGCTCTCTGCAAATCGCTTTTTTGCAGCCCTTACAGAAGTAGGTGGTGATACGACGTTTCTTTGTAGGACTGTAGCTGCAAATTTTGTGGTTTCTGGGAACGTCTTGACTAGAAACTTCCTGATTATCATAACTTTTCAAGATCTCCGCCATGATGTGGTTCAAATTACGTTGCCAATTTACAGTCCGATATCTCTCTTTCAGCCAAGGCTTCATCAATTTGTCTGCCATTTCTAATGCAAAAGGCCTACTATTCATGTTTTTTTTTTCATTTCGGATCGCATTAGAAACGTGAACGACTTAAGAATTCACTATAGACAAATTTAGAATATCGCAGGACAAGCATTACGGCTGGTACATCTATGGTATAAAATAATACAAAGTTGCAAATAACATTGAAATGTATTACAAATATAGTAATTATTGCATAAAAATAAAGTGTCCTAATAGTAATTATTGAAAATAATTGACAAAAAATAAAAAACAACTTTGAAAAAAAAGTTACGTAGATACTAAACTTTCGTAAATTTTACGACGATCACACGATATATCCCGATCTAATGAGTGTGCGTCCACAAGGAGTAATTGCGGGTCACTAGCGATGCGAATAAGGAAGGTATTGAAAATGGGCAGGGTGGCAGGATTCGGGATCTTACCAAAACACTAAATACGTAAGGTACGCGTCGTCATTTTGACGAATGGTTAGTGACACAGGGTTAATATTAACCCTACGATATCGAGAATTTCTGTATTGTACATGAGTATCGCGTTTTTATAGTAAAATTAGAATTACCTCCCTTTCTGGTCAATCGATGAAAAAAGAAACATGAAACGTCAAACGTGTTATAATTTTTTTTAAATAGTAAAATTTTATTTTCCATGTACATTATTTTTGAGAGTCTGATCCAACCCTGGCCTAATCTTGGTAACGTAACTAAACTAACTGTAAAATAAAACTTTAAAAATGCGTTTATATAATAATTTAATTGTAACAAAATTAATATAAGGTTATTTACCGATGATACAATATCCCGTGTTTAAATCTTTGTATCGTAATATTGCATTCTTTTACCAAGCATTAACTAGACATATTTGTGACAGGCAATCTGTCAAAAATCAAATCTGTCCTACGCGCGCACCACTGTGGACCGATTCGCGTTGGCCATAAACTGTAATTTTAGGGCCAGCGCACTGGTCTGGTTTCGTTGTTCGGTCGGCTCGGTCCTTACGCTGGTAATATATGTATAAGTAAATTATAAAATCTTCTTAAATTCTAACGAAATAGCAATAAAATTGAATGAATCATTCTCATTTATTATTAATCATTTAATATTCATTAAAATATTTAATTTTTTTTTAAGTTTCTTCACCATTTGCCTATATTACTTAATCTGAATCTTCACTGCAAATTTGGCCAGTTATTGCAAAATAACCCTCTATATAGCGCAGTACTTTGGAACTGTGATAGTTTAATTTAGGCTTCGGTGCGTTTCGCGTGTGCTGCGACTACCACAGTACTCTGTGGAGTGCCGCTACAGTACTCTGTTGGCAGTGCTCTGTGGAGTGCCGCTACAGTACTCTGTTGGCAGTGCTCTGTGGAGTGCCGCTACAGTACTCTGTTGGCAGTGCTCTGTGGAGTGCCGCCGCAGTACTCTGTTGGCAGTGCTCTGTGGAGTGCTGCTACAGTACTCTGTTGGCTTCTCCTGTTAGGGAAGATGTGTTTGACTCTTGGCACACGGATTTATTATGACAGTACCACAGAGTACCTTTGACACAGCTGCCCGTTACCAGTCTGGCGTTTACGACTATCACAAGCCGTAGATTTCTCTAGCGTTTCCATTGTCGCCTCATATCACATTTCATCATCGTCACAACATTTGCCGTTTGGATGCGGTTTAAGAGAAGCAATCACCTTTTTCGGTTGTAAGAGATGACTATGGACAAAGTCAGAAAGATGTAGTGGCTTCCGATGGCCGGACTGGTGACGGGCTCGCTCGCTTTTTTCTTATATCTATGGGCTTGTTGCTAAACATAGCCCCACCAGAGAACGCCAGAAAGGACGCTCCTGAGAAATCTGCATCCATCGACTTCCTACATTATGTTAGGTCGTCACTCCATCCAGGAGAGAGGAGAGGGGGAAGCAGCGCCCTACATTTTGCTGACCAGTACGGTCCTGCCATTGAAGTATTAGCAGTCTGTAATTGTTGTGATAATTTTGTAATAGAATAAGAATAGGGGTGACAAACGATTAGATGTATAGTTGTAGCACGAATGGGTCGGCTCGACTGGGGAAGGACCACGCTCTCACAGAATACCAGCGTCAAATAGTGGTGTAATGCTGCTGTGTTTCGTATGGTGAGTGTAGAGAACCGGATACCATTTTTACTGGAAACGAGGCATTCCAGGTGAGAACGCATCCGCATTTTGTTTTGTAATCAAGGATAGATGTAGATATCAATAGGCCACAGTAACCACTTACCATCAGGTGTACTGTGTGCTTGTTTGTCACCCTATCCTATAAAAAACAAAAAACGAGCACATAATCTACATGATGGTAGGTGGATGCTGTGGCCCATAGACATCTACATCTATCCTCGATTATGAATCGAAATGCAGATGCGTTGCCACCCCTGAGGACTAAGATGAAATGCCTCGTTTCCAGTTAAAAGCGTCTCCGATTCTCTACATGCACCATACAAAACGAAGCACCGGAGCGTTAAGCTGGTATTCTGTGAGAGCGTGGCCCTTCACCGGTCAAGCCGACCCATGCGTGCTTCATCCATAATATAGCTGCAGCGTGGCTCTACCACGTAAAAAGTATAACAGGCAGCGAGGCATTTCATCTCAGCTCTCGGTAACAATACATGTATACTTCGATTGAATTTGGTTGCGGGTGTGGTGTTCGCTTCATGTTAACGTTGGTCACCTGCACCACCACACTGTAACTATCAGCTGCAGTATCCACTTACCGTCCATCCTTACCATATACATCATCAACAGCGACATGGCTCTATTTAAAGTAATTTGAAAACTTTTCCTTTTAGGCCCAACAGATGGCAGCGGCGGCAGCAGCCCAGCAAGCGGCACTTCAGCAACAAGCGCTACAACAGCAGCAGGTACCGCGTCCGCCCCACCCTCCCGCCTATCCCAGTGCTGGGCAACGCCGGTAGCCCACAATAGTTTGCTATTGTCGCTGCGTAATATGTGGGCTATCGTCGTTGAGGGAATTGTATTTGTAAACCTAGAGTACAATTGAACGTCTAAGAAATATATTTTGAAAATAAATATAAATTGAAAAATGTCTACCAACTGCATGAAAAGTCTACTCGCTATTTAAAAAAAAATGGAAATAAAAGAATGGCGTCGTTAAAAACAATAAGTGATATTTAATTAATTTATTAATTATTAATAAAGTGCTTATTAAGTATATTATATTAGAAATAAAGACGAAAATATGGACCGGGCTATTCTCCTATTCACAAAAAAATTAAAAAAAAAATTAAACGAACGATTCGTCGAAATTATTTTCAATATAATAAGGGTCCGCCATTTATGTTTGACATTCAGTTGGATTCTGTAAAATTTATATTAATGCCTTAGAATTGTTTACTTTAATTTTTTGTCCTTTATTTTTCGTTTTATTTACTTTATGTAGATAGGTCGCTTTTCCGTAATTATTGATAGCTTGAAAATATTGTTTGCGATAGGTTTTAATTTCTAACATTTTTTAATTTGTAATTATATCAGTATTTAGTAAAATTATATTTTAACCTAAGTGAGAGTCAGTAAATATACGGGGTTATTTTTCAAAGAGTAGCCAAATTTTAAACTTAAGTTCAAATATATAAATAATTATATACCTACCGTTATTGCAGTTTTTGAAAATAGGAGTAAATAAGGCTTGTACTTTTATTTGATATTATCCCAAATTGAATATTATTTATGGCCAACAACGTTTTTTAGTTAAAATAGTGTATTACCACGCAATTTGAATTTAAAAGATAAAAAGGACAGATTGTTTGAGATTTTTTTTAAATAAATTTTTCTACAACATTTGCCTATATTACTTATTCGCAACCTTCTCTCTAAATTTGGCCGGTCATTGCAAAGTAACCCTGTGCAGCATAAGGTACCGAATAAACAGGATTAGTATTTTAAATCTCATATAAATGAGGGAAACATATGTAAACTATATTTTTTTTTGATTTGTTAGGTTGTAATATATGTATAAGAAAAAACATTATTATAGGTTTAAATTTTAAGATAGTGCATAGCGATTGAAAATAAAAAAATCATACATATAATTTAAGCTGCATATGTCTCTCTCGGGTTAAGCACACGTTTCCTAAGCCTAGACGTCTTATTACAAAAGTGGTAAAATTCAAAACTTTGTACAACCGACTTCAATATAAATGAAATAACAACATCATCAGTGTAGTCAAAGTCAATTAAATACGCATTATTAAGTATAACTCAAAAACTACTGGTCAGATCTTGATCAAATTGATATGGGACCACACGAGAAGCACCAGCTTTCAAATAAAAAAAAATCATCAAAATCAGTTCACCTAGAACAACCTGTTGAAGTAAACACACAAACATACAGTCGGATTGAGAACCTCTTCTTTTTTGAAGTCGTTTGAAAAGTAGTAAAGAAGTCCCGCGGAAAATAGACGAACTTAAATTTCAAGTATGGAATTTGACCGCTAATGTCAGTTTTCGCGAGGACTGTTGCGCCACGGATAAAGGGCTTAGGGCCAGGTTCAAAGACTACTAAGAGGATACTACACATCAGAATCTTAGAACAACCAATACGAACACGGTAGTTTAGTTCAGTGTTGCCATGTCGAAAAACTGGTCGGTGGTAGACCTATTTAAAAAATACCGTAGATTTTATAAAATTACGGTGACTAGGAAATAAAATAAATAATTCAAAAAATCAAAAACCCGACCGCAAAAAGGACAATTTAAAAGTAATGCACTAAAAAGATCGAAACAAGATTGAGAATACAAAACAAAATTAAAATAAACTGTAAACAAAGTAAACTCTACTTCGATTTAACAGACTATATGAGCTGAAAACGTAAGTAAAATAATAAGTTTAGCAGCAAGCGGAACCTTTCGGTTTGTAATTTGCAATGGGTCTTTTTTTTACAAAAGTATACACAAAAGTATAAACTATTTGCAATAGTTTATACTTTTGTGTATTCGCTTTGATGTAACAAACACGTGGATATTTAATATGTGGCATAAAATGTGAAAAGTAAGCGCAAAAAATATTTCGAAATAGAGAAGTTCCGTTTTAGCGGTTGGGTCAAAAATGTGTTATTTCTCCCATTCTCATTTATCTTTAGTGTAAAATGTAAATAAAAAATAGTTTTATAACATATTTGAAATAACTTGACGTATTTATTTCAAATTCACACAAAAATATTTTTGAAATATTGTTTTGAAAATTCATACTTACCAAAAACAATGAATTTCGGATTTCTTTTTTAATTTTTTTTTAATATTTTGGTATGAATGGCGAATAGAAACAAATAAAAATATACATATTTCCAAACATTTTTATATAGATTTCTCAAAAAGCAAACGTGTAGAATTAAAATTATAAGTATTTTCGTGACTAAAAGTGAAGTATCTACTACTACTATGTTTTATAGGGTAATTTAGGATTTTTATCACAATTTCTAGCTACTAAAAATAATTTTATTCGATAGTTTATACATTCAACTAGAATTCCCGTAAGTTTTATCCATAAATATTGTCTCAAAGTGAAAATATAGCAAAATTTGAAGTTAGCAAAAAATTTGCAATTCCCGCCATTTTAAGGTCTCGAGCAAACAGGAGTATCAAATTACGTGACCTTACGAGCTAACAGGTTGACCGGTTAGCTCGTACTGCTATGTTTCGTATGGTGATGTAGAGATCCGGAGACCTTTTTTTACTGGAAACGAGGCATTCCATCTTATTCCTCAGGGGTGACAACGCATCTGCATTTTGGATTTTAATCGAGGATAAATGTAGATGTCTATGGGCTACAGCATCCACTTACCATCAGGTGGACTGTGGAGGATCTGGCCTAAACAGTGGTGCCGGAGGAAAATATGCCCATTTAAATTTATTACATGGGATTAGACTTACTGAAGTAATGGATGACTACTAAAATTATTTTTGCATGAGTGATAAATGTTTTGACAACTTATTGGAACTGGTACACTGAAATTAGACAAGCTCTCTTAGAAAAATTGGCACTCACATTTCATTTTTTTACATTACACTTAATTTTTTCTGTAATTCGATTTAAACGAATTTTTTTTCTAACATCTTCTATTGAAGTGTCATTTTTTATTTTTTTATATTTTTATAAATTAGTAGAAGCTTCTGAAGTGCCTCCACTCACGTACAATTGTTTTTAAAACCATCATACGCTGTGTCTAATAATATGGGCGTTGTTTTCGAACATAGTATAAAGGTCCAGGTCCAGTCGAAACAGGATTCTCGCTTTCATTCGCGATTTCGCCCGCATTGCTACAAAAGTAGTCCCCACAGAGTACTTTTTTAGTAGTCCCCCTCCATCGCTTCTGTAGAGCAGACTGACGCGATCTGTATCGCAGCAACACAACACGCGCAATATTTATCACGATCTTTGGATCGCGATATGGATTTTCGGAAACCTAGAAATTCTGTGATCCGTATCGCGATTCACCAATACTTGATATAGTATCAAAAATCACGTCCAATAAATATCATGATCCTGGATCGCGATCCAAGGATCGTGATAGATATCACGCGTGTAGAATTCGCCTAAGACGACGAATAAAACGATACCTTAATTGTTGAAATCCATCCTGCAGTTTGGAAGATAGATACGAGGTAATGAAGAACTTTACAAACATACTTCAATTTAAACATACAACTAATCCCCTTTTAAATTCCTTTATTTTGATATCCTATTCGATACGTTTGGTTAATTTTTTTTTATTAACGTATTATTATTTTGCACCAAAAATCCGCCATTTTGTTTACTTAAAAAAAGCTATCTAAGAACATTTGGGTTATTACGACGCATAAAATGATGACTTAATTGTCGAAATCAATCCAGCCATTTGGAAGATACGAGGTAATAAAGTACAAACATACAAGATCGCCCGAAATACATATAACCTTTCCTTGACAGTCGGGTAACAAAACAGTGTAATTACGGTATAATACGTTTATTAAAATAATTATAATACTTCTCTAAATTAAAAATATAGTGAACCCCTAATAGAATTTACTGGAAATGAGAAGCGACGAGGAAATAACTAGAGGAAATAACGTGGTAGAACCATGGCTGCAGTTATAAGTATTAGTAGTATAGTTGCACGAATATGTCGGCTCGAGCGGGGAAGGACCACACTCTCACAGAATACCAGCGTAAAATAGCAGCTTAATGCTGCTGTTTCGTATGGTGAGGTGCGGTACATTTGAGTGTGCCTTCGTTAGGCATATGAGGCCGTATTGCATATGGTGGTAAATTCTTGTTTTGGTTCTTGTGATGTCGAATCATTGAGGGGGTCGCTGTTAGTTGTTTCGATTTTAGAGTTAGGTATCGTATCTTCAAAGTCTTCTTCAATCAGAATTTTTTGTATTGGCTCCGTGGGAAGAGGTTTGTCTGTAAGTCGACTGGGTGCGATTGCTTCTGGACACACTGCAGTTCTGTTTAATGGATAGATACCTGTATTTGCAAACCCTGCTCTTATGTTTGATGGAGTGAAACATATTTCATACGCTGGAGTCAAAAATTTTTGAAATTAAAAACGTGTCGGCTTTGTACTTTTGTAATTCATCACGCCAATCGGCTTTAAGCGGCCGCAAGACCCTGACATCAAGTGGCTGCAAGATGTGACTTGTATGTACTGGCATTGTGAATGGTATAATCTTGTTAGATTGAGCATAAGCTAAAACATTCGGGAAAACATGGCTGGCATGTGAATCCATTATGAACAAAACCGGCCTTACTGGAGGAATGTTTTTGGAGAAAAGCTCCAGCCATTCCAAAAACAGATCTGCATTGATCCAACCTTTTGGACAAAGACCAGAACTTAGTTGTGGTGTATTTCGTATCCCTTTGAAAATCTTCATCGGTGGAAGAAAACATCCAGAAGCATTGATGGCAGCTAGTACTGTACTGGTGGTACCTTTTCAGCGTATGTACGGTTACTGTTTTCCAATCTTTGGTACTATATTGGAAGGTTTGTTTACGAACATTCAACCGGTCACGTCGCAATTCCATATTCTATCCGGGGGGATAGAATATGGAATTGCGACTAACTTTTCATAAAAGTCAGCAAGGATAGCAGGATTGGAAAAACTAGCTCGGTCAGCAGAAAAATTCTCCGGTGTTCGCAAAGATAAGCCATAACGTTGTCTAAAACTGAGCTATCAGTTCCAACCAGCAAATCATTTCTCTGAGCTAAAGCAATGTTTAAGATTTTTTGCCTCTGCCAACGAAAAGCCAATTTGTCGAATTTGATCCACTGTGAGACCAAACCCGAGCTCCTGCATTTCAATTATATAAGCAACTATTTTTTGCTCTATTTAACCGGTAATGAAAACGGTCTTCCAATTTTAGACATAAAAAATTGAGTTTCCTTGGTCTTGAAATAATACTAGTTTTTACGGAATTTATCGCGTATATTTGACTTTTTAAATACCCGACGTTTCGAGAGCTTTACAGCACTCATGGTCACGGGCGGGACTGAGATGTTCAACGTCCATATGTCATAGTTAACCGCGGTTACCATAGATTAAAATTTAACTTTTGTTCCGATCTATGCAGTATGGTCCTTGGTCTTTTTCTTCTTTCGCACGACGAATATTATCTTTGAGAATAGTCTGAGAGTAGTAGATGCGCCGTAAACACAGCCCCGGATCTACGATTTGCTTGAACCGGGACAAAAACTTCATAGTGTTGCTTCCTCTCTCTAGCGTTTTCGATATTTTTTCGTTAAAAAAACTCACAAATACATAATGGGTGGCATTTTTTGTGATTGGGACAGTAAGAACCCTTTATTAATTTGGACTCTTTATTACCTATTAGCTAATAACTTTCATTTGTGTAACATTATTATTTATAGAAAACATATAACCAAGAAAGATAAAATGTCTAGAACAGGTAAATGAAATTGTATACTTGGGGAGTGCTTTCAGCCGGGATGGAAGATGTGATTTAGATATGGATAGGCGTGTCGCTGCCGGAAACAAAGTCAATGGTGCCCTGAATGCATTAGTAAAAAGGCAAGGCGTGGTGAAGAGTGCACGCCTTGCAATACATAACGCAGTGTTGGTACCGACTTTGTTATATGACAGCGAAAGCTGGGTATGCCAGAAGAAGCATAAAAGCAAGTTGAATGCAGTGGAGATGCGATCTCTTCGTAAAATGTGTGGTGTTAGCATAGCCGACCGAAAACGAAACGAAGAGATTCGCAATATGGCAGGATTGAAAGATGACCTTATCACAAAAATTGATAGGGGCGTACTCCAATGGTTTGGGCACGTTGAACGAATGAGTGAAGACCGAACTGTGAAGAAAATATATAGAACGAAAGTAAATATTAAAAGGTGTCGAGGTAGACCGAGACTAACTTTCGAAGACCATGTGAGCAAATTGCTCGAAGAGGGGAGGATCAAGAGTACTCGGATACCTAGACGTGCATGTATGAAGAAGTTAATGAACCTGAAAGAAGCGAAAGAGGTATGTAAGGATCGTGACACTTGGCGATCTGTTCTCTCTGGCTACCCCGTTAGGGATTGTGCGTGAAGATAAGTAAGTAAGAAAGATAAAAGCGGCCAAGAGCGTGACGGGCCACGCTCAGTGTAGGGTTCCGTAGTTTCCCGTCCGTCACAATAAGTGTTCCCACTTATGAGTTTAAAGGTGGGTATCCATTATGTTCGCGCTCCCGCAGCGCTCCGCTCTCCTGCAACTGCTCCCGGTAGTGGGTACTGTTGTTTCCATCCAAGTTCAAAATGATTTTCCTAGAAAGTCCTTATAAAGTTCTACTTTTCAGATTTTTTTCATATTTTCCAAACTTATGGTTCAAAAGTTAGAGGGGGAGAGGGGGACACATTGTTTTTTACTTTTGGAGCGATTATTTCCGAAATTATTGACATTATCAAAAATGATTTTAGTAAACCCCTATTCATTTTTAAGTACCTTTCAACAATATATCACACGTTAGCGTAGAAATTAAAAAAAAATCACTTCCCACTTTACATATAGGGGGGCAACCCTAATAAAACATTTTTTGCAATTTTTATTTTATCACTTTGTCGGCGTGAAACATACACATATTGGTACCAAATTTCAGCTTTCTAGTGCTAACGGTCACAGAGATTAAGCGAGGACGGACAGACGGACAGACAGACATGGCGAAACTATAAGGGTTCCTAGTTGATTACGGAACCCTAAAAAAAGACAAGACATTTAGGATCTTTGGGTCGCAGCATCTTTTTCTCTCTAATCTTGCAACCGCTTTACACGGCGTGCTTTCTTCTCTGCGAAGGAACCTATTAGCTCATCAAATTCTGTCACAAAGTCAGTTTTATTTTAAATGGCTAGGATCGCGAGGCTGGATAGGCGTTCCTGACTCATTGTTCGTTCGTTCGAACATAGTTTTTCAGAGAAAGATGAGACCTATTACTCTAACCTAAGGTTCATATTAAAGGCGTGTATTTGTCTTACTTAACTAAGTGCCAGCTTCGAAACAGACTATCACGAAATTAGGATTATCACTTATTTGCGTGAATTTACCCTACGCTGATTTCAGCTGACAATGGCTGCGTTTAGCAGAAAACAGCGCTAGCAAGCGCTTGTAAACAAAATGGCGATCGTAAGCGGTAAGCGCTGTCAAATCGTAAGTAGCTATTTTCCTCTAGGAAACGAAGTTAGTTTTACCCGGGGAACCTAACCTAATTTAGATATATATTTGTAAAGTATTCATATTAAAAACTTACCAATCATGAATTTTTAATTACATATATAATATGTTTATTCATGTCATTATATTACTTAAAACTAATATTGCACAAAACAACTTATAAACTCTACTTCAAAAGAAACAAATTAAATAAGCAAAATGGCGGATTGTGTCAGCGCTACTGAAGTTAGCAAACGTGTCCTGGCCGAAAACTGTTTAGTTTCGCCATTTTGCTTACAAGCACTTGCTAGCGCTTTTTTCTGCCAAACGCAGCCATTCTCTTTCTTATTACACACATTACATATAGCATACTCGTTTTGCTGTCCTTTTTTAGCCAATCGCGAAACTCTGGTTTTAATAGCCCTTCCTCACAATTTCTGTTTATATTTACACTACTTTCTTTCTTTAATAGGAACTTTCACTTCAGAGTCAGACTGAGAGTCAGTATCACTTCCACACATTATTAAGTGCTAAACAATAATAATTGTTAGTCAAATAAAGAAACTTTAAAGACTTGAAGTTTGAAACTTTACAAAAAATTAAACAAACATAACTAATGTAACTAAATGAAACGATCCTAACATTACTCGAAATTAATATCCATAAACGTCAACTCAATTTGTTAGCATTATAGAGGCAGGATTTCTCCCGAAACAAGGGGGCATCAACGCACATCAAACTCATTCATAGGTATTGATTGGGGTGCGTTCATAATACATGTTCGGGATTATCGCTCTTTGAACTCATTCATTACTTCCCGTGCGTTCTTATTTTATTACATGTTAGTGTAGACTGGGTACGGTTGTGACAATTTTCAATGGATCGCCGATAATTTTGTTAAGAGTGCGCGCAAGATAATTCTGCGCGCGACTGATGGCGTGCATAATGTTGCCAGCTTAACTAATATTTTTTCCTTCGTTTAATCTTATTACTGGAATTGTATAATTATATCAAATTACATAAATTACCTAATTGATTACCAAATCTCAATTAAAAAAACTGTAATGTTCAGCCTAAACTTACAAAGACCTAATAATTTTTTAAACCCCATATTTATTGTTTAAGATCCGCGTAATAAATATATTTCTTGATTCTAACTTTCATAAGTTTGATACCTCACTACACAAGTTTAACTACGCCACTACAATTTTTTGACACAATTACAGGTACCTATTATATGCGTGTATAAAAAGGACTAATACTAAGATTAATGACTACTGATATTTTGTCTATAATAAATTTTTCCAAAAAGGTATTTTGAAACAACTGAAATAGCATTATAATATATATTATAAAGAACGAAATAAAAAGTCCAAGGAAACCTTGTAAATCTTTTATTGAATACCTATTATTATTTATAAATTTGGTGTAACAATGGTCCTGCAGTGGATCAACGCCTTCCATTCGCATATCTTCATCAGAATCCATGCTAGAGTCTTCATCAGATGATTCGGATGTGTCACCTGTAACATTAATTACAAATTCATCCATTTCCATATCCATCAGCCTATCTGATTGGAAATATTTATCTTCTATTTTTTCTACATGTTGGCATACGTTGAACCATTCTTCTGTCGTTACTGTTCTAAACGCCGCCTCAGTAATAGCAGCTATTTCGCTAGGAGCTTGAGTGATATTTTTCTCTGCAATGCGTCTCTTTACTATTGCCCAAATTTTTTCTATGGGATTTAAATCGCAGTGGTAAGGCGGCAAACGGAGAACCTCATGTCCATATTCATTTAGCATTTGATCTATTTCGTACTGTGGGTCTCCTTTGTATTTTTTAATTAATTCGTATAATTGCGCTTTTGTCCAACAGTCTTCAAATGTAATACTATTTCTCGTAAGCCATTCTTGGAGCTCTGCTTTTGTATTGCCAATTGTAGGCGCCTTGTTGATCTGTGTGCAGTGGTATGACGCATTATCCATCACTACAATGCAATTCGTTGGAAGATTCGGCACAATTTTTTCTTTCATCCACCGCATGAAGTTAGCTGAATTCATATCGTCATGATAGTCATTCGATTTGGAGTTAGACCTGAACAGCAGCAGTCCGTTTTCAACAAACCCAGTTTTACCTCCACCATGGGCTATTATCCATCTTGCACCGACGCTATCAGAAGCAAGAATACCAGGCTGTTCCTTCGATTGCCAACATTTTTGAAGGTGGTATGAAGCATGTATATACGTTTCGTCAACATAAATTACCGGTCGATTTTCTTCCTGACGATTCTTGCGCAACCTCAGAATATATTTTGCTCTCCAAGCTGCAATATCACTGCGTTCTACCAATACTTTTCGTTTAGACTGGCACCTTTTGTATTTGTAGCCCGTAGTCTTTAAAATATTCCTCAACGATGTTCTGCCATATTTAAAACCAATATCAGTTTTCAATTCCAACCAAAGTTTATTCTTTTTTTTTGTTTATTCTTCACGACGTAAAATGATTGAATTAAATGCCTTATAGCGCACATATCGAAATCGTCTAAATCATAATTTTTTTTCCTTCGGTTCCTAGTTTTTCCCGGCGTCACAATTTTAGAAGATGAAGCTTGTGCTATATTACCCTCTTGACTTATCTGGGTGACGGTGCGTTCAGAAACACCTAAAACAAAATAAAAACAATGCATTATAAATACATGATATTAATGACACGAGGAAATTAAAAAGGAACAAATAGAGAAAATTAGGGAATGTTTTTGTAATGGCATCCCTAAAAATTACCTGTTAAATATGCAACGCGGGCTCTACTCGTAACTTTGGAAAACGGTACTATAGGCCCGTTATTGTCTCGTTCTTCTTCACAAGCACGTTTAACCTTCAAAATAACATCCCTGCCAGCACTTTTAATCACTTTCGGCATAATGATAACGATTAATTACTTCAAAAAAGAATAAAAACAGGACACCTACCACTTTGTTTAGACACTTGCCATAAACAGTAAGATGGCGGCATACGATTAGTTCCAATTTTGGCCGCGCGCAGAGTTTCTTGCGCGCACTCTAGTATGCCACTTAACTGAAAGAAAAATGTCTTTTATATTAAAGTATACATTTATCTACGTAAAAATACAAAAATTTTGCACTTATGTACAATGGTTACCTTACACGAGCAAATCAGGAAAAAAAGGAATAATGTCACAACCGGCCACACCCCAGGGGCGGTTGTGACAGTGCTTGGGGTCGGTGGTGACAGGTTCAAAAATACACAAAAACAGTTTATAAATCACTTTTATTGCAAATAATATCTTACATAAGGCAACATAAATCTTCTTCTGGATAAATTGAACATTAACATAACAAAAGAAATAAAGTCTAGGAACACTTTTATGGCTTAAAACAACTAAATAAAAAAAATGTTACTGTAGAGTCTACAGTTACGAGTACTATATAACAGTCTTTAATTATAATCTAATCAGTATAACTACAAAACAGTTCTATTACAACAGTCTTCATATTACAATCAGTCAAAAAACTTAACTAAACATTTCTAATATATTGGGGTAACTGTGTTAAAATACAAAGTAAATATCTATTCAAAACCTCTCCTTCAACAAAAACTAAACATTTGTGTAGGTATCAACATGCAAAATCAAAAAATAGAAGGCATCTAAGGTTCGTTCTTAGTAATAAAAACTAAAAAAATAAGATGCCGAGACCTAGTCAGACTCATTACAGTTATGACAAATATAATGGCGACTACCACCTGCGCACTCTAAGTGGGACCAGAGCTCACATTTTCCTTGGCATTTGATCCATTTCTCGCCAGCCTTACTTTCAGAATATGCGCCCATACAAATTATACAGAAATACTCTTCTTCATCCGATGACGACGGTGGTGTCTTCCTTTTCTTTTCTTGGCTTTTTCCTTTGTTTTTCCCTTTTGGTTCAGCAAGATTTATTTTTACCTGCTTAGCCTTCAACCGTCTCTCTTTTTCTTCATATTCTTGCCTAACCGTCTCTTTTTCAGGCGTGTCTGTATATATGGTCGATTTTTTGGTTCTGGAACTTTTTGTTTTTCTTTGGAGAGCCTTTGGAAAAGGCCGAATAATTTCAGGCGAAAAAACAGGTGGCGTGGTTGAGGATGACGCAGTTGGTTGAAAATTGCTTTGATTTGAAGTTGAAGATTCACCCATTAAAGAAGCTGAATGTTGCGGTATTTCATCGATCGATCCAGGATTGTTGTTTCCATCGTGTGGGTTTGGTCGGTCTGTTTGAAAGGAAGCTAAAAAATCAAATTCTTGTGTCGATGGTATTTCATTGTTAGCTGCAGAATTGTTTTCTTCAGTGTCAAGATTTGTTCTGTTCGTTACAAAAGATGATTCTGCAGAATTAGTCTCCAATGTCAGAGTTTGCTCTGTCCGGTACAAGAGATGGTGCTGCGGGACTATTCTCTTCAGTTTCAGGGTTTGGTCTGTCCGTTACAAAAGACGGTGCGAAGTCGATTTCTTGGAACAGATTACGATTATACGGATAAATACCAGTTTTGCAAAAACCAGCTTGAATGTTCGCTTGTGTAAAAGCCAGAGGCATAGAAGTTTTGATAACGCCTGGTATATCGTAAATCGTCATAGTTTTTCCAGGGTGACTCCGCATCCATCCATCGCAAGCAGTATTTATTGCTTTTTTGAAGGGTCCAAAGACAGATCGATCTAAGGGCTGCAGTTTATGCGAGCAGTGTGGAGGAAATGAAAGCAAAGTGATTCCATTTTCTTTACAAAAATCCAACGTGTTAATATGGATATGCGAGGAATGATCATCCAGCACTAGCAAGACTCTATGCGTTGGGGAAGCATTAGAAAACTTCTTAAAATGTTCGAGAAACACTAGGAACGATGCATCTTGCATCCAGCCAGAAGGATTTGCTGTCCCAATCGATCCTACTGGTCCGTCCCTAATAAAATGATCGTGATAACGAACCCGTGGAAATATTATTAAAGGAGGGACAGTATTGCCCAAGGCATTTACTGCAAAAGCGGCCGTGACTAATGTGCCTCGTTCGGCTGAAGTAACAGCTCCCACTTGCCGTATGCCACGTCTTGCTACTACTTTATCAGGTCTTTGGACGGTTGTGACACCTGTTTCGTCAACATTGTATATATCTTGGGGCTCATAAGTATGTCTATCCATAACAATTTGTAAATTGTCATAAAAAGCTTTGACATTAGTTGTGTTAAAGCTTGTCGCTCTTGAAAGGCTAGTAGCTTGAGCTACGCGAACAGAGAGTGATGGATTTCTATTCATAAATGAACGAAACCATTCTTCACCAGCCATTTCATTCTCAGTCCAAGTATCAGGTCGCTTTAGATTGTATTTAATGGCAAGCTCAAAAGCTAATTTCCGTACCTCTTTTGGAGAAAGGCCAAAATAAATTTCTGCGCAACGTTTTATATATCTTGACAGCTGATGTTCTTGCTCCTCAGAGAAGACTTTATTATGAGCGACGTACCCCATGCTGACGCCGTCTTTATTGTTGCCCGCGTCGGCTCCATCACGTTTCCGAATGTATCGCAACAAAGACATGCGATTAACTTCATGCATTTCCGTAGCTCTCCGTAAAGAAGTTCCGCGTTTCACTTCTTTATAAGCATCTTCATATTGTGTTATATTACACTGCCCTCTTTCGGTCTTCCTCAAACGTTTCCTGGGCATCTAAAAGCAAAAATATTTTTTTTACATTTGTCACAACCGTACCCTGAAAATATGTCACAACTGTACCCAATGCACTTTTTCGAGAAAAAACAATTTCCATGACAATACAACATAACATATGTACAAAGTAATTATAGCTATATAATTACAAATGTTTCAGTTTTCACGAAGAAAAACACTCATTACTATATCTGTACACATATAACAATAATTATTAAAATATATCGAATAAAAATACTTACTTTTGACTGTTAAAAAGTAATATGGGCTTCTGCTAGCGTTAGTGTCGCGCAATGGCTGACGCAATACTGTGAAACACATTTAGGCCCTGTCCGCACTGCGATATTTCACCGCGCGATTTTTATTCTCGCGTATTACGAGGGTGGATTGAAAAGTACTCGGCCTAACACAGATCCATTCAATTCTAAAAATCAAATCTACCCACATTAAGTAGTTCAGTTCAGACTAGTTCATAGTGTGAAGTTCGAAACGTGTGCGATAATTAGTTGTGATTTTATAAATTTATTAACAAAGTAATCGGACATAATTTCCGCGAATGGAGCAAATCGAGCAGCGTGCCGTCATTAAGTACCTCCATAAGAAGGGGCTATCATCAAAAGCCATCCATGATGACATGGTCAGTACATTAGGTGATTGTGCTCTGTCATATTCATCCGTCAAAAATTGGATAGCAGAATTTAAGCGTGGTAGAGAGAGTGTGAAAGATGACCCCGCTCTGGAAGGCCTTCGACGTCAACTACTGACGAAAATATCAAAAAAGTACTTGATTTAATAATGGGAGACCGCAGATTAAAAATTAGAGAGATAGCCGAGATTATAGGCATCTCTTATGAACGAACTAAAAACATCATTGTCAACGAGTTGGATTTCCACAAGGTGTCTGCGAGGTGGGTTCCGCGACTGCTTTCAGTTGAACAAAAAAGGACGCGATTGACTATTTCACGCGACTGTTTGGAGAGCCGATGCAGATGATTTTTTGAATCGTTTTGTTACTATGGACGAAACATGGGTTCATTACTGTACACCGGAAACAAAACAACAATCAAAACAGTGGAGAAGACCTGGTTCACCACCCCCTAAAAAGGCTAAGTCGATTTTGTCGGCAAATAAGGTGATGGCTTCAGTATTCTGGGACTCGAAAGGTGTGATTATGTTCGATTATCTTGAAAGGGGTCAGACTATAAACTCTGATTACTACTGCACCTTACTACGTCGTTTACGAGAGGAAATAAAAGAAAAACGTCGAGGAATGTTCAGAAGAAACGTCCTGTTTCATCAAGATAACGCCCGTGTTCACACGTCAGTACAGTCAATGGCTGAAATTCACAACTGTGGCTTTGAACTGTTACCGCATCCGCCGTATTCACCTGATCTGGCACCATCAGACTTCTTTCTGTTCCCTAACCTAAAAAAGCACTTGGGAGGTCAAAGATTTTCGACAAACGACGAGGTCAAAGCAGCTGTAGACGCATATTTTGACTCTAAGGAAGAATCATTTTTTTCAACGGTCTAAATGCTTGGAAGGGGAGGTGGCAAAAGTGTATTGAACTTGATGGTGATTATGTAGAAAAATAAAAATATAACTGATTTAGTATGTGTTTATTTTCTTGGTTAGGCCGAGTACTTTTCAATCCACCCTCGTATATTCCGTGATCGGAATTACACTTATTACGCACTGTGAATAAAATTTCGTACGATTTTTGTCAGTTCGATGCAGTTCCCGATTGAGACGAACGTCTAAAATGAATAAAAGAAAATTTTTAATTTACCTGATACTACGGCGGCGGCGGCGTGACAAACCTATCGTAAGATGTCATGAACATTGGATTCACCCATTTACGGCCTTGAGACCAAGGAAAGGATTTTTCTACATAAAATATCAAGAGCTGCGAGAATATAATAAAAAGTTTTTCGGATATTACAGAATGACTACAAAATCATTCGATAATTTACTACGACTAGTTGGTCGGGCTATTACCTATCAAGATACGAATTGGAGAAAAGCAATTTCAGCTGAAGAGAGACTCTCGATAACTCTAAGGTAAGATGTTCCATTCTTATAGGTACTAGGTACAGCCTGCACAGCAGTGTAAGCTAAAATATATCTAAGCATTTTATAAAAGTCAATCTTATTAAAAGAAAGAGCACCTTTCTTTTGATTGTTTCTTCGAAACAATTGAAAGTGCACCCTAATTTCTTTGAGCTCAGTTTGATTTTTATCAAATGCTTAGATGTATTTAATGCATCTCTGTCATTTTGGCGCTGATAATACCATTTATATTAAATTTTCACGTTCTCTTAATTTATCCCCCCCCCCCCCCTACCATTTGATATTGTAGTAGAGTATTGACAGCGAGTATTGGGATTGAGGAGACGGATCAGGCAGAGATTGAGGAATGACAGTTGAATTACGAGATGGTGTGTATTGGGTTCGAGGAGACGGATCAATTCCATGGCAATATGAAAAAATATAAAATATAAACGTCTACCCATATTATAGGTATATATTCTATATAAAACTACAGACCAACAAAAAATCTTTGATTATATACATGTCTAGATGGACACATTGACCGTACCGAACGGCTCGAAAAAAGTATACTATAATTATTGGTAGACTCGCTTCTCACCTACGCCAGTGTCATTTGAGTCACCTATGGATAATAAGCTCACGTAAAATAATTAATTATGCCGGTTTGTGCTATCAAATTGTATCGCAATTACGTGGGAAGTAAAGAAGTAAATTATATTATTTAACTACTTTATTTTAAGAAAACACAGTTTTTTAATTCGTTACTGTTTAGGTTAGTCTGATTAGCTTGTGTTGCCAGTTTAATATTAGGGAAACTTAGCGAAATTATGGGAGACACATTATAAATATCATTACATCTTTTTGTAATTTTTAAACTTTTTGTTAATGAATATAAATATTTTATTTTAATATTTATTTATTTATCTTTGTAAATCATAAAAAGATGCAGTAGTACTTATAAGATTTTGGTTGTTTAAAAAAATTAAAAGAAAAATATTTGTAATTATGTTTATATTTTTTGTTTTTACTAAATTAAATAAAACACTAATCTACGAAATAGTTACTTTATTTAACCTATTTTGTTTAAACTACACCTTATTAAATAATGGGGAAAAGTTAAGTTAATAATTTGGAGCAAGTATCCCTAAACACGCACATCTTGACAGTTTGACTACAATAAGTACACGAGCGGTACTCACACATATCACGTAATTCGGGCCGGTTTTTGTTTGCATTGCTCAATCTAGACATGTAGGTATATAATCAAAGGTTATAAATAAAAATATTTAATTTGTAAACGTCATTAAATTAAAAAAAAATACTTTATATTTACCTTTTTTTTTTTCAACAACACTGCATTGTTCCCAACTAAAATATATGTCTTGATATATTTCCTCACACAATCTCGCCTTCAATATTCTGTCGTGATACTTTGGATTAAATTTGTCCCACAGGGGAGGTCTCCTGAGCATCAACGTGATTAATTGCTCAATATCAATGTCGTCATTTTCTAACTCTGCGGCTCCCGATCGGGCGGGAGACGAAGCGCGCGACATCCTGCCAATAGCGCCAGTACACGACTGAGCGAAACGCGCGGATTTTATTTCGCAGTGCGGCCATAGCCATAACTACTATATACTGTACAAAACATTCGCGCGGAAATAAATCCGCGCCGCATCGCGTTCAATTTGCATCAAATCACAGATTTTTTTTCCGCGTGATTTTTTTACCGCCAGTGCGGATACTCCTATAAGATTCAATGTGTTACAGAATTGCGAGAATAAAAACGTGCGGTGAAATATCGCAGTGCGGACAGGGCGTTAGACGGGCACACTGCCCCTCTCTCCCCTTGCAACCTTCCCGGTATTCCTTACAGATTCGCTAATATGACGACTGTCACAACCGTACCCTGGCACAACCGTACCCAGTCTACCCTACTTATTTTGATTACCTAAGTTATTTTTTTACTACCGAACAGAAATCTTTTAACCCTTAGACCTGATTACGGTACATTTTAAATCCGTTGTCATTCATCGACGGTAGGTGGTAAATTTTAAGCTGAGAACGGTGTACCTACAGTAATTAAGGTAGACATGGCAAACTGGTTTAGTTTGACATTTGTTTACTTTCTAATCTTTTAGGTATTAGGCGTTCATTTCACAGCTATTCATCATTTAAAAGTTGACATTTTTAAAAATTTATTCAAGTTTCTATTTTTTTATGTCGTTTGAATATTTTTTATAAGCTTTGTCTTGCATTTGCGGCAATTGGTTATGTAATTTTAATCTTACAATATCCAATCCTTTTAAGATTTTATTTATTACGTCATACCAGTTCCATATATATAATTTTATTGTAATGAAGACAAAATATTCTAGTAGAGCTTGTTTATGACACTGGCATGTTAAGAAATTAAACGAATATTAGGATTTAGCACTCTATTACACGCGCCCCTGTTTGGTAGGGATGTTCCGATACCATCAAAGTATCGATACTTACTCATTTCCATAGTACTCAAATCTTTTTTCGATACTACTTATATAAATACTCCTAAAGTATCGATACTTTTAGCAAAAATTTTTTTTTACTAACGTAAAAACAATGAACTTTGAAGGACAATAATTAAAACAAAATTGACAAGGAAAAAATATCTTTTATTATAAACGTCAAACGACTCTTTCTAAATACCTCTACTATTACACAGTATTTGTATTGCTAAAGTAAAGTCTTATTTTTTTAAAATAAGACTACTTTAGAGACTTTTGCGCCTTAATGTCAAAGAGTTTTTTGTTTAAAGTTTAAACAAAAAACTCTTTGAAATCTAGATTGCCCAAAAACAGTACCTGTTCCAGGTATTTCGGAGACAATCTGTTCCTTGTGTGAGACATTGTAGCACCGGCTTTGGAAAAAAGGCACTCGCTAGGAACTGACGTTGCCACATATTGAATACTGCTGTGCATACTTGTACAGACAAGGAAAAACAAATTTCATGTCATCCCATTCTACAAATGGGTTGCTTTTAAGAGAAACTACTGGATTTGATAAATAAAGAGAAACTTCATCTCCCTGATAAGATTTCTTTTTCGTTCTTACAATAATTAAAATTACTCGTAAACAATCACTCAGTTTAAACAAAGTACGTTTTATTTGTTGACAATAACGTGACAACTTAAATGGCGGGCGGGAAGGTAGCTCTCTCGCTTTCGGCTCGGCTCGGCTAAAGTCGGACAAGTTCGGCTCGCGTCACTCACGCTGCCATGCAATGACTATGTACCTGTAACTGAGCGAGAGGGCTTTGCTCTCTCATTCTGACTGATGCGTTCGAAAAAATTTTTTTTAATTGTTTTTTTTATTCGATTTGATACCAAGTAGTGATTTTGTTTCGATACCGAGTATGTATCGTAAGATTGATTCGATGCTATAAATACTTGGTATCGAATACCTACTCGTCTTTACTAGTATTGGAATATCCCTACTGTTTGGGACGCGAGTGCTCGCGCGCTCTACATATGTAGAACTATTTTGTGTAAAGATTTTACAGGAACAATAAAAAAATATAAAAAAGCTTTAATATCATATGAAAATAAACTTTAATAAGAAACTAAAACAGACTAAACAAACTGTTACCATTTATTAGGCACTTAATATCAGACTTCTTGCAAATTTTGAGAAAAATCAATGATTTTTGGCATCAAACCTTCTCAGTCTCCTTTTTTTTACTCGCTCATATCTTCCACACAGTCTTCATCATTTTTAAAACAGTCAGGGCGTTGAAGAACCTGATGTTGAGGACAAATCCACTTTTTACAGGTGTGACATTGTTTTCTAGTGGACTTATTGCGCGCTCTGCCACGAAAGGAACGTATTCCGACTCGACCAGTATTGGGAAGTTGTGCTGGGCGTGGTTGTGATTCCGATGACTCTTTCATGTCCAAAAGCATTTCCCCTTTCATTTTCAATGATTTTGAAATATTTTCAATATTTATTCTGCGTTGTATGCATGGCGCGACTAGGTGAAAACCAAGTTCATATAAATAATTCTTCCTGGCCTTATTTCTGTAGTCCTTGTTCATTGTATGTACAATTTATAGCACTAACCGTTTATAACACTTATATTCATCAGATCAAAAAAATGGTAAGTGGCCATCGCCTGGAGTTTCCGAAGACTACACATTTTGTCCACAATGTGCACGTCATATTTGGTACTGTTGTAAAAAGTTATTATTTTTGGCTCACGTTTCTATGCTGTTTATAAATCGATACTATCATCATAGTGCATAGTTGAGTATATAACAACCACTTTCTTTGGTTTTGGCATGTAAGATACTAAAGTATCTTGTTTTTTAAAGCCAAAAATTGAACTCTTTTCGCTTGTTTCTTGTGATTTTGAATTCTTCGGAAATTTGTAGCTTATTTTTCGTCACAGTGCCTACGACAGTAATTTTCCTGTCTAAGAGCTCTAAGCATTGAGGTATATTCGTGAACCAATTGTCCACTGTGGACGTTCCAACCTAAACCATCCAATGGGGTAAGCATTCGTTGCACAGTGTCCACAACTTTATTTGATTGTGCATAAAGACCATCCGGCTGACCACCTGCGTATATTTCCGTATGGTTGGTATAAGGTTTGTGTTTTGTCCGTTAGAAAAAATATTTTTATCCCATACTTTGCAGGTTTATTTGGTATATATTGTCTAAAAGGATATCGTCAAGAAAGAAAGAAAGCCCATGATCAACCGTCCTTTTTTCTTTCTTTCTTTCTTTCTTCTCGGAAAGCAACAAGCTGTTCATCCAAAGTCAAGAAACCACTCGGGACAAAATACTGTTGGCAGTTTTTGACTAATTTCTCAAAAATATCTCGTACTGGAATCTGCAACTAACTTATCTTACTGTTTACGGACGGCTCTGTCCCTTACATAATCAAATCTAACTGTTCGAAGAAAAAATCTGAATCTATTTAGTGACATGACGAGATATATTAATTCGGTACCTGTACATCGCGTTGTATCCCAGATATCGTGCAAATTACGTCTTCCGGATTTTTGAACACCTATAACAAAAAGCATGCCAATAAAAGCTCTAATTTCTAAGGTATCCGTAGCTTTAGCATCTCTCTCTCTCTCTCTCTCTCTCTCACTTGAAAATTTTGTTTTCACTTGCTCTATGTAGATATTTGTAGAATTTGTTAAGAGTTCTATGATAGACTGATCAAAAAATAATTCAAAACGTTCTAACTCCATTGAGACTTTTTTGGCAGTCCCTTTAGGCCCTGTGGGTTTGGTACGAATATTTTGTGTACGTGTGCGTGTGCTAGGATAAGGATGTTTCATCCACTTAGTGCCATTTTTAGCCGTATAGTAATCGTTATTGAGATAACTTAGACGTATATAGTATTCCGATTCGAAATCCGAGCCTAAAGTTTGATTAGTACCTGGCTCGCTTCTTTCCAAGGATGGTTCCCTATCACTTCCTTCCTGTTCCGTGTCGGTATTATGTGGTGATTCAAAAACACAGTCTTCGTTACATAGCTCCGCTTTAGTATCACTTTCTATTATATCTTCTTCATCAGTACTAACTTCTTCCAACCATCTCAAAATATGTGCCATTATTCTGCGAAATATAGTTATCTTAATAACTTAATGACAATATTTATACAGAATATAAAAAGGAAAGGTAAACTTCCGACAAAAGTGACGCGAGTGCTCGCGCCCTCTACTACTGTAGAATTTTAGTTTTGGCGCGAAATTTTAATACGTGCAATTGCGCAGTTTACCGCAAGGGTCGCACTGATTGTGATCTCCAGCTATTATAGTAATAGAGGAATACTATGGGTATGTTCCGAAATACAACCCGTCGTGACCCGTAATGACGTCATTCGCATATTGACGCCGTATTCCACCATATTCGATACAACGAATCACCAATATGGCGTCGATTTATGACGTCATTTGCGTTGGCCAGCGTACTGACTTGTATTTCGGAACATACTCAATGAGTGTGTGCGTTAGACACCCACAATTCACGTTAAAATTCCATAGTAGAACGCGCGACTAATGGAGTGTTAATTTCATTTGCTATTTTGTTTGGAATTTCCTAAATATTTGTTTTCACTTTCAAATATTCGTTTGTTTTTTCTCCAATGGTTGAAAAATACCTCACTGCATATTCTGAGGGTTAGGTTAATTATATTTTTTTTAAAGTTTCTGTAATCTGTGAGAAATCCATTTGTGGACAAACGACTCATTATTTTGAGGTACACATTTTTTTACAATGATTAAAGTTAATTATTTTTAAATATTTTGTCACAACCACAGAAATCGTAATAACAAGACAATAGAAATGAATTAGCACTCGATTACTTCCCAAACCGATGTCGCCACATCTTACCGTATTACAAACATAGGTACGCAATGCACAATGATATCTAATGTTTCACATAACATTGCTTGGCGAGTTTGTCAACGTCGCTTGCGTCGCCTATTACGGTAGAACAGAAGCAGCAATGGTAATTGTACAATACGAAAAGTAATAAATGAGTTTGCAAAGGTAAATGTCATAGTAAAGTATTCATCTAGATGTAAATTAATTAAAACAATGATAGTAAATTATCAACTTACTGATGAAATGTTATGCCTTTATTAGTTTAATTACACGTCCTTGATGAGTTTTTACAACTGATTATGCTGCAGTGCACCATTATAAATTTATAATAACAAAAATTCACGTACGACGTTCCCCGCACAACTAAATCACAAAATAGTGAATTATGTTCGTCAACCCATATAAGCGGCGACAAGGTCACGCGTCTATGCGATTTTTATCTGTCTATATTGTCTTATTATTACGATTTCTGTGGTCAACCCCTCGCAGTATATGCACCAGAGTGTACACCGAGTATTTCTTTTCGAGCTTCTACTTGCTGTCTGTCTCTTTAATATATTTTTTTATTTTATTATTTGTTCTCCCGACTTTTCCTCACAATTATAATTTTCTGAATGAAAAGTAATAAATTTAGTAACTAACAAGGAGCGAAATATATTTTAAATGCTTGGTAATTTGGGTCATTGATTCTAAAACTATATGCCCGCATTTGACCAAATAAGTTTTCAATTGGATCAGAATTGAAGTATCTTGGGCGCATAATTTTTGAACCCTTTTCTTTTCAAAAGCGTCACATTTTAATTAAGTTTTTAGTGTCAAAATATTTTTTTGAGAGGGAACAATACACTCCTTGCCCTTTTATTAATAAATCTAATTTCTTCTAATTCTGTTATGGAATTTGTCCAAAAGGTTTCGTGCTCCGATGAGTTCGTTACAGCTTGCCTTAGGGCGGATTCGACCAAATTCAATGTTACTCCAGAGTAACTAACCCTACTCCTTGTTCTTACTCTCGGATAATTTGGTTTGTGTTTTTCCAACACAAACGGAGAGTAGCCAATACTGGGTATTGTTACTCTAGAGTTGGGGAATGAAAAATGAATGAACTTGTAAGCCAACTAAAATCGAAATACATTTGTTTATGTAGCGCAATGCAAGACTTTCTGTCTATTTAAAGTTTGCCGGATTATAATAGTGTCACCTGTCACTGTCACTGAACAAACATTAAAATTAACACGCGACTTGTCAGTTGATTATTCTAACCTTACCCTTATTTCTTATATTTTCAAATAAAATGTCTGGAGAAAAAAGAAAACGTAGCCCAAATTGGTTACCTTCGGAAAAGAGTTTGTTGTTAGGACTCGTAGAAAAACATTTTCGTGTCATCGAAAATAAAAAAACAGATGGTGTTACGATGAAGCAAAAATTTGCCGAATGGCAAATTTTATCCCACGAATACAATAGCCAAACGACACACTGCTCGCGTACAGCAGAAAATTTAAAAAATGAGTGGGAATATATGAAAAAAAAGGCCAAAAAGGAGGAGTCATACAGGAGGATGCATAGAATCCAAACAGGTTAGTTTTTATCCTGCCTTACCTTATCAATGTTTGTGTTGATCCAGTTATTTAGGCTAAAAACCTGTAAATCTTTGGTATACATTAGAAATATGGACAGGAGTAACTATGAGCTTATAACTGGAGGAGCAGCGGACTGAGATATGCCTACATACATTTATATAGTGTTAGCCACTACTGGGAACATGCTTATCCCAAAGATCTTTAGGTGTTCAATGTACCATTATTATTAAGCACTTGATAGTACAATGCTGAGGTCTGATTAAGTGATTTATTTCCTTTGTCTCCTACATAATGGGATTATTATTTATGTTAGAAATATTTTGAAAATGTGAGAAATGGCATACTTTAAATACTTTTACTTTAATAATTTTGTCTATTTTAGGTGGTGGACCAACAAATCCAAAGAAAGAAGATCCTCTAGATTCCAAAATCATATCATTAATTAAAACAAGTGCTGTTGGGCTTTTCAACCATTTTGACAGTGACAGTGTTGCCCCAGATAGCTTAGAGAGGCATAATTTTGCTGAGGTTCAAGTTATTTTGCCTGAGGAGCCAGAATTATGTAATAAAGGTTAGTATCTTACAGCTTACTCAAGGGTCAAGGACCCTAGAGAAACCACACAAAATTGTTATACCTTTAAAATTTGGTTACAGATCTTGAGACTGAACTTAATGAAATTCAAAAGACTGGGATCGACTCGAACGAAGTATTAATGCAGGTAAATTAGTTTCTGTAGCTCTATACATTATACATCTGAAGCAACCCATAGTATATAGTAAATATATGCTATGTTTTGTTATAACTTGCTAAACATAAGTATCTTGACTCCATTACAATAAATAGTTCGGAGTAGGTAAAGCCAAGTCTGTCATTTTCAGACTCAATCATTTTATTGCGTTCATGTGGTTACATAAATAGTTCTTATGTTGGATATATTAGAGCCAAACATGAGCCCTGATAGGGCGTAACAATATTATATTATATTATATATCAATTTAATCTAATTAATTTAAAAAGATGAATTTTATTTTATTTACTTAAACTAAACATTACTTTTAGGTTTAATAAACATTTGCAATATTTACAAGGATATTAAAGAGGTATACATATTCAAATTAAACAATTATTATGTTTCACCAGAAAAACTCTGACAATGAATAGAAACTTTTTTCAATTAAATATTTTTAAGCTCTCTTTGAAATTTATACAACGATTCTTCTTTTTGTAGACATTTGGGAATTTTATTATAAATTTTTACACACATACCATGGGGTCCTGATTTAACTGTTTGTAATTTTGTGATAGGTGGAGCTAATTTTTTAATAGGATGTAAAAAATGAGGCCGGGTGTATATTGAAAAAAGGTGCATATTCTTTTTAACAAATGTGCATACTTCTATATATCTTCTATTCTTGCCATGCTGCAACCTGCCCCGTCAAATAAAGAAAGCCAGACTTGCCTATAATTTGTGTTCCAACATTGTAGTAGACTTGTTTTTAATTTTATCATTTAAATGTTTTTTGTGAGATGAAATATTATATGGGCATTATGTTGTTAACATTTTTAATATAAATCTTTGTTTTAGGATTGGAGTGATTATACTCCCGAAATGTTAAGAACTCCTGTTGCAAAACCTCTTCAGTATGACAACAATGAGCAAGAAGGAAAACTACAAAAATCTTGGGTTTCAAGAAGGCGACCTACATATGTAGCTCCTTCATCATCATTGCAGAAATTGCATGATAAGAAAATGGAAGCAATTGATTTTCAGAAGAGTGTTGCTGAGAAGGAGCTACTTCATTCAAATGAAGTTCACAATCTGGATTTACAAATAAAAAGGGAACAATTAAAACAAGAAAAATTAAAGACCCGTATTTTATTATTAGATTTAAGATTAAAGAAAAAGCAATTCAACAATAAACAATAAAATATTAAATTTATTTATTTCAATGTTTTATTTTATACCTTTTTTCAAATTTGGATTAATAAAATTAAGAATAACTGCAATCTACATTCCATAGCTACAATAAACTATAAAAATAATTACTTATTAACGAATTGCGTGCTAACTGGCCAGTAGATTGCTGTGCTGATTCCGAGCTTTGCATTTGGCCAAGTTGTATAAGTTCATCCCATGGAGCTGGCAATAGCACTTCTGGGTCATCAGGTGGAAGTTGTTCTCCTCGTCTGCGCAACATGTTGTGAAGTACTGCTGTGGCTATGATAACAGTTAGTGCTTTATCTAATTTTACTCGCATCCCAAGTGCCAACACTGGAAATCTTCTTTTCCATACACCATAGCACCTTTCTATAGGATTTCTGGTACGAATTTGTGACTCATTGTACAGTTGTTCAGCTGGTGTCCTTGGATTTTCTAATGGAGTCATAGTGTAACTCTTTGCAGCATATCCTCTGTCCACCAATAATAATGCATAACCATAGCGACCACTCTCAAAATGTGCTTTTCGAACGCTATTATTAAATATAGTGCTATCATGAGTTGAACCTGGCCATCTTGCGACTATGTCGGTTATTTCTAAATTGGCATTACATATTGTTTGCACATTAATGGAGTAGTATCCTTTTCTGTTTCTAAATGTCTCTGCTTGTTCTCCACCTACTTCCAGTCTTAAGGGTACGAATGTGAGGCGAACGTGTGTACAGTCCATGGCTCCAACTACTCTTGGAAAACGAGCTATTTGGTAAAATTTATCTTGTTCATATCTTATTTCTTGAGGCGATTCAGGAAATTTTATGTATTCTTTATGTAATGCAGCTATTGCAGCACTAACTCTGTGTACAATTTTGTTTGCTGTCGGTGTACTTAGACCACAGTAGTCTCCAATGCTTGTTTGTGTCCAGTTTGTTGCATAATATCTCAAAGTGGCCAACAACTGATTTACTGGAGATATTGAAAAATTTCTGAAAGAAAAAGGAACTTTAGATAACATAGGTACTAACTACTACTACTGCTACTACTTACTATAATATTTTAGTTTTAAGTCTTCGAGCAACACACATAGCTTTTAGAAAAAATATATCTAGGTAGGTGTGTGTGTACCATTGTTTATGTAGACAAATATATAGTAAAAGGTGTGTAGGTACATACCGGTTTGATGTATATTCCAGTTGATGCTCGATTTTGGATAAAAGACACAAAGTAGCTTCTTTGGACAATCGAAACCTTATTACGAAGTCACGGTCATCATAGTTATCGAAATAATTGTTCCTTTCTCTTATCCATCGTGGACGCCTTGGAATGTATTCTTCATCACTGTCAGAATCTTCGATCATATTTCGTAAACGTTGCATTATTTAAAAAAATAAAGCCTACTATTATCACAAAAGTACAAGAAATTATAAATGCACAACGATAAAATTTCCTACTTTTACAACAAAGCATACGAAAACAGCTGTCAGAATATAGCGGTCGCCATTAAAATACTCTGGGATAACTTGTTTACTCCATGAATTTTGGCAGTATAGCGATTTACTCTCGGATAGTCTGTTATACCCGGGTTAAGATTTGGTAAAACGGAAAGTTCTCTAACTCTAGAGTAATAAGTGCTTTTATTCGTAGGATAAGACTTATACTAACTTTGGTCGAATCCGCCCTTAAGGGCTTCCATTTGTTTCACCATCTAAGAGCTGCCCCATTACATGAATCAAAGAAGTCATCGGAAAATGACACAACTTTCGAAGTATTTTTTAACGTTGGGCCTACAGCTTTTTCATCAGCATAGTGGGCTGTAAAATAAAAATAAATGTAATGTTATCGACGACCCATTATTTTGAGTTAAATGTTTTTTTTTCAATTAAACGATTTTCACAACCCCCTCCGCAGTGATATGCACGAGAGACACTGAGTCTTTTTTTCGAATATTTTTCATGTCTTCGGGAGACATTATTACTTTAGAGGTTGACAGAAGCATCTGGGTTTCACAAACTTGTGGTCTCTCTAATATTTTTTTTATTTTATTATTTGTTCTCCTGATGTCTTCTTATAATTATAAATCTCTGAATGAAAGTTAATAAATCTGGTAACTAACAGGGAACGAAATATATTTTAAATGCTTGATAATTTGGGTCATTAGTTCTAAAACTGTATGCTCGCATTTGACCAAATATGTTTTCGATTAGGTCGAAATTAAAGTACCTTAGGGGCATAGTTTTTAAACCATTTTGTTTAAAGAAGCGCCACATTCTAATTTAATTTTTAATGTCAAAACATTTTTTGAGAGGGAACAATACACTTCTTGCTCTTTTATTAATAAATCTCATTTTCAATTTTTTTATGGAATCTGTCCAAAAGGTGTCTAGCTCCGATGAGTTCGTTACAGCTTGTCTTAAGAAGGTAGACGGTCTGCGCGGAAATTGAAAAATAGGTATTTGAAGAAACTATTGCCGTCCCTCACCTCTGGCCTCCACCCGGAGAGTGCGATAGGGACAACTGCAGCTCTAAACGACTTTACCTACAAAAACCGTGACCGATCGTCGTTTCGTATTCCCCTGCTTGCTCTTCGAAAACTAAGCCAATTAAATTATTTTTGGTATCAAAATTTGAAGGAAAAATAGATCTATGCTTCTATTATTTGCTTTTATCTTAAATATCTACTTTTCAAATTTTTTTGGTAGTCGTCTGATTACGGAGGTAAAAACGGGGCATTTGTTTAGGTTTTTGAAAAGTCATATTTATTTTTGTAATAATTTAAAAAAAAGTAAATGAAAGGGGCATGCCTTTAATAGATCTAGATTTTTATAAACAAAAACGATTACTCTAAAGGCATTATCCAGGAAGAAAATAGGGGAATACATTTGTATCGAAAAATGCAGCCCGTCTACCCTCTTAAGGGCTTCCCTTTGTTTCACCATCTAAGAGCTGCCCCATAACATGAATCAAATAAGTCATCGAAAAATGACACAACTTTCGAAGTATTTTTTAACGTTGAGCTTACCAGCTTTTCCATCAGCACAGTGGGCTGTAAAATAAAAATAAATGTAATGTTACCGACGACCCATTATTTTGGGTTAAATGTTTTTCCAATTATTGCAGTTAATTATTTTTAAACGATTTTTTACAACCCCTCCCGCAGTGATATGCACGTGAGTGTACACTGAGTCTTTCTTTTAGAGTTTCTACTTGAATATTTTTCATGTCTTCGGGAGAGATTATTACTTTAGAGGTTGACGGAAGCATCTGGGTTTCACAAAGTTGTGGTCTCTTGAATTTTTTATTTTATTATTTGTTCTCCCGACGTCTTCTACTAATTATGATTCTCTGAATGAAAGTTAATAAATCTGGTAACTAACAGGGAACGAAATATATTTTAAATGTTTGATAATTTGGGTCATTAGTTCTAAAACTATATGCTCACATTTGACCAAATAAGTTTTCAATTGGGTCGAAATTAAAGTACCTTGGGCGCATAGTTTTTAAACCCTTTTCTTTAAAGAAGCGCCACATTCTAATTTAATTTTTAATGTCAAAACATTTTTTGAGAGGGAACAATACACTCCTTGCCCTTTTATTAACCCTCGGTTAGTCGCGCTTTCTTTGTAACGTCGTTCGTCGCGTGGGGTATTTGAAAGCCCCTAAAATAAATTGGTTAAAAAAACACAAATTTATATATTTACTCACATCATTTTATATTTTAGTCTTATTTGATTTAATACCAATAAAATAAAACCAAAAAACATTACATACTAAAATTAGGAACTAAAAATTCTTTCTATGAGATCACTAGTTAATTAAAATTAAAATAAATCAACAGAAATTAAAATCTATTATAAAAACTTAAATAATCCTGATCAAAATAAAATTGTCTATCTTTTAATATAAAATTTGGTACACTTATTCACAAAAACACATTAACTTTCACTTATTGAAAAACTGAATTAATTTTCAGTACGAAGACATTCAGTACATACTGTTTTAGTATGTGTTGGGCAAATGTTGACCTTACAAAAGTGGCAAATAGATTTAAATTTCCTGTCTGTTCTTCAAGGCCAGTGAATACATCGCTTTCTCATTGGCATGACGTTTACTTCAGGTTGAATACCCTGAAGTGATGGTTCAAATCTTCTTCAACTGCCTGTCTCAAATCACGCGGTAAATTGGTGATAGTTGCCCTCGACTGTAGTTTCTCTCCCTTTTCTACTATATGAAAATTACTGGACGAAATATCTACAATGGTTCTTCATCCCCATCACTGAACGCAGATTCGAGAGCTTCTATGGATTCGTTCACCAATCCCAAACGGTTCGAAGTCAGTATCATGCTCACTATCTTTATCAGGAAGCAATCCGGTACCATTTTCTCATCATCACCACCGAGTATGTCATTGGCATCTTCTTCTATCTAGCTCAATATTCGTCTTTACTGCTGTTCGTCCATTTTATTTATAAAAAGATGATAAAAGTAGTCTAAAACAATGAAAACAAACACAGTATAATACTATAAAATTAAAGTTCATTCATTATCAACGAAATTATAATATAAAAAACAAAAAAGGAGTTGTATTACGATAATTGCATAAAAATAGGTTATAAAAATTTTACTTACGCGGTTCGTCGCGTGGGGTCTTTTGGTGCCCGCGCACACACAAACATGTCCATACCACATACTCGGCGTCCTAGGTGGGCGGTTCAAAGCGAACGCGAATACACGCGAATTCAATGCGATGCGGTGCGACGCGGCGGCTATGTCCTACGTGCACGCGAATCGTGTCGCACAGCCGCCACCGACGACGCTGCCGTTCAGTGGCACTGTGCGTTTGTCATGGACGGACGGAAACAAATATTATTGGAAAATTCATTTCTTAAGTATCAAATACTCCAGAAGTATGTACGGCGAAGAAGTGGGACTAATATTGTATACTTAGAAAGGCATATTTATGGGGAATTTCACAATTTGTATGAGGAATTACGGGCTCAACCTTTGTTATTCAAGGAATATTGTCGAATGTTGCCTACAACGTTTGAATATATTGTGCAAGCCATAAAACCTGTTTTGCAATTCACTAGTACCAATTTTCAGCGACCTATTTCTGTAGAAGAACGATTGATGGTGACTTTAAGGTAAGAAAAAAGAAAAAGAAATATTTCTTACATTTATTATTATGTATCATTAGCATTAAGAAGTATTAATTATTTCAATAATTAGTTTTCAATAATTTCACAAAGAAGTGTAATATCCATGTTGAGAACCGGGTTGTGTTGGATTTAATTTTGACAGCTCCGTTAGTAGAAGCTCCTGCATTTGCGTTCTAAAATGTAATTTGTTCATTGACGGTAACTGTTTTATATAAGGTAATATGGATTTGAACCAAAGAATATCGTCATCAGTAGTATCTTCTTGACCCTGGCGAAGAATTTTCATCTTCTCTCTCTCGATGTCGAGGAATGCTTCTAGGTCACTATCTTTTCTTTTGCGTGTTTGTCTTGTGATAGCTGGCAACGAGGGTGAAGGCAAAGGCGATTGATGTGTGTTAATATCTGTTGTATTCTGTGGCATTTCTTGCAACGTAGACATAGATTCATGGAGTTGGGTGTCGTCACTGTCAGCCACGTCCAGGGCCAAATCGTCTTCCAAACTAGCAGCGTCTGTAGATTCCGGCAGATCTCTTGAATTGCTATCTGTTTTTGTTACAATGTTTCCTTCTGTTTTTCGGGGTTTCAAAATTACTATTAAGAATGACATGGACTCAAAATATGGCCACGTGCCTGTATACTTCGGCTCGTTGTCGGCGTCAGCCCCAGAACGAGGCTTCGGAATTTTTTTTAATTCTTTTATAAATGTGTCTCTCAAATTTTTCCATTTTTTCTTCGCCGTTTCACCTAAAAAATGAAATGAATAATTAATTAATATATTTCAATTTTTTCAGGTATTTAGCCACGGGCATACAGTTCCGGCAACTCGCTTACTCGTTCAGAATTTCAAAATCTGCTATTTCCACCATCGTACCACAAGTTTGCAAAGCTATATGGACACAATTAGTTACGAAGCATATGCCCGAGCCTTCAGAAGATAACTTTAAAAACATAGCACAATGTTTTTGGGACAGATGGCAGTTTCCTAACTGTATCGGGTGTATTGACGGAAAACATATTCGCATTAAAAAACCAAATAAAACTGGTTCTATGTACTATAATTACAAATCCTTCTTTTCGATTGGGTTGTTAGCAGTCACTGATGCAAATTATAAGTTTGTAATGATAAATGTCGGTTCCTATGGAAAAGAAAACGACGCCGGTGTTTTTGATGAATGCCCCTTTCGAAGTGCAATAGAACAAGGGAGACTAAAAATACCGAAAGAACAAGTATTGCCGGGCTCAAATATCGAAGCTCCATATGTTCTCCTAGGAGATGCTGCGTTTCCTCTAAAAGAATATCTTATGAGACCTTTTCCAGAAAGATCGACAACTAAAGGGGATGCAAAAGATAATTATAATTATCGCTTATCTCGAGCAAGAATGGTAGTGGAATGTTCTTTCGGTTCAATAACTTCTAAATTCAGAATTTTGCATAAATCTATCGAAACAAATGTAGAAAATGCAGTTCATAACGTAAAAGCCATATGTTTGCTGCACAATATTATTCGTGATCTTGAATCAATAAATGAGACTGAATTTATATCTTTCCGGCAAGCATATCAAAATACACCACAATCACCACGACATAATTCACAAAGGAGATTTAATGCTACATCACGAGCAGCCGCACAAGCGAGAGAAAACTTTAAATTGTATTTTGAACAACATCCTCTACAAAGATATATGTGTAATAGCAATCTATAATAAATAAATGTGTTGTTCTTACTTGTAGTCCCAGTTAATTTGGCTAAATCCTCCCATTCTCGGTACGATAATAACCGGTTGTGATAATTTTTATTCCTTTTATCCCATAATATAGGACGTTCTTGGATAGCATTAATAAAATTTTCTGACATTATCCAAACAAAAACACGACGACACCGCATCCAGTTCGCGCGAAAATATCAAGCCAACTGATCGCGTTCGCTTCATTTCGCCCGCTTCGCACCGCACCCCACGTGCAGCTGGTCACGTAGGCCACTTCAATAGGTTTCGACTGTTTGTTGTTTTCGCGCCGCGCCGCGACGCTTCGCGTTCGCGTCTAGATCGCTCACGCAGGACGTCGCGTTAGTAATTGCGCGCGAACTGAAGCTAGTCGTGATGCGCGCCAAATATAATTCAATTCAGGAAAGTACCTGAGGAGCAGAGTCACTACGGTTATTTTAAATATAGGTTTTTATTGATTTTGTAATACCTGGTTTTTGAAAGACCCCACGCGATGACCCGAGGGTTAATAAATCTCATTTCTTCTAATTTTTTTATGGAATTTGTCCAAAAGGTTTCGTGCTCCGATGAGTTCGTTACAGTTTGTCTTAAGAGGGTCTGCGCGGAAATTGAAAAATAGGTATTTGAAGAAACTATTGCCGTCCCTCACCTCTGGCCTCCACCCGGAGAGTGCGATAGGGACAACTGCAGCTCTAAACGACTTTACCTACAAAAACCGTGACCGATCGTCGTTTCGTATTCCCCTGCTTTCTCCTCGAAAACTAAGGCAATTAAATTATTTTTAGTATCAAAATTTGAAGGAAGAATATATCTATACTTCTATCATTTTTATCTTATTATTTTTAGCTTTTATCTTAAAAACTTTTCAAATTTCTTTGGTAGTCGTCTGATTACGGAGGTAAAAAAGGGGCATTTTTAGGTTTTTGGAAAGTCATATTTATTTTTGTAATATTTAAAAAAAAAGTGAATGACATGACACAATGACGGGGCATGCCTTCAATGGATCTAGATTTTTATAAACAAAAACGATTACTCTAGAAGCATTATCCAGGAAGAAAATAGGGAATACATTTATATGGACAAAATGCAGCCCGTCTACTCTCTTAAGGGCTTCCCTGTGTTTTACCATCTAACAGCTGCCCCATAACATGAATCAAATAAGTCATCGAAAAATGACACAACTTTCGAAGTATTTTTTAACGTTGAGCTTACAGCTTTTGCATCAGCACAGTGGGCTGTAAAATAAAAATAATTGTAATGTTACCGACGACTCATTATTTTGGGTTAAATGTTTTTTCAATTATTGCAGTTAATTATTTTTAAACGATTTTCACTACCCCTCCCGCAGTGATATGCATGAGAGTGTACACTGAGTCTTTCTTTTCGAGTTTGTACTTGAATATTTTTCATGTCTTCGGGAGAGATTATTACTTTAGAGGTTGACAGAAGCATCTGGGTTTCACAAACTTGTGGTCTCTTTAATATTTTTTTTATTTTATTATTTGTTCTCCCGACGTCTTATAATTATAATTCTCTGAATGAAAGTTAATAAATCTGGTAACTAACAGGGAACGAAATATATTTTAAATGCTTGATAATTTGCTTCATTAGTTCTAAAACTGTATGCCCGCATTTGACCAAATATGTTTTCGATTGGGTTGAAATTAAAGTACCTTGGGCGCATAGTTTTTAAACCCCTCTCTTTAAAGAAGCGCCACATTCTAATTTAATTTTTAATGTCAAAACATTTTTTTGAGAGGGAACAATACACTTCTTGCTCTTTTATTAATAAATCTCATTTCTTCTAATTTTTTATGGAATCTGTCCAAAAGGTGTCTAGCTCCGATGAGTTCGTTACAGCTTGTCTTAAGAAGGTAGACGGTCTGCGCGGAAATTGAAAAATAGGTATTTGAAGAAACTATTGCCGTCCCTCACCTCTGGCCTCCACCCGGAGAGTGCGATAGGGACAACTGCAGCTCTAAACGACTTTACCTACAAAAACCGTGACCGATCGTCGTTTCGTATTCCCCTGCTTGCTCTTCGAAAACTAAGCCAATTAAATTATTTTTAGTATCAAAATTTGAAGGAAGAATAGATCTATGCTTCTATTATTTGCTTTTATCTTAAGTACCTACTTTTCAAATTTCTTTGGTAGTCGTCTGATTACGAAGGTAAAAACGGGGCATTTTTTTAGGTTTTTGGAAAGTCATATTTATTTTTGTAATAATTTAAAAAAAAGTAAATGAAAGGGGCATGCCCTTTACACATAGGGTACGGTAGGCCTATATGGGTTAATAGATCTAGATTTTTATAAACAAAAACGATTACTCTAAAGGCATTATCCAGGAAGAAAATTGGGGAATACATTTGTATCGAAAAATGCAGCCCGTCTACCCTCTTAAGGGCTTCCCTTTGTTTTACCATCTAACAGCTGCCCCATTACATGAGTCAAATAAGTCATCGAAAAATTACACAACTTTCGAAGTGTTTTTTAATGTTGAGCTTACAGCTTTTCCATCAGCTTAGTGGGCTGTAAAATAAAAATAAATTTAATGTTAACGTTGACTCATTATTTCGGGTTAAATGTTTTTCTAATTATTACATTTAATTATTTTAAAATAATTTTTCACAACTCCTCCCGCTGTGATATGCACGAGAGTGTACACCGAGTCTTTCTTTTCGAGTTTTTACTTGAATATTTTTCATGTCTTCGGGAGAGATTATTACTTTAGAGCAATGATGCACAGACTTATTAGAGTTTCCCGAGTGGCAAATTATGAACTCATGGCGGGCCGCCAGAAGTATAGGTAACTAAAGACAATAAAGAATTGATAATAATGTATTCAAATTGAAAAAGAATTTATTAATTTGAAGCGTGGCACTGCATAGTGCTTACAATATTTTTTATATTTGGTTCAAATTTACTTGTAGCAACACGTAAAACTGCTTCCAAACTTTCATTTTAAAGGCGGTTTCGATTTTTTGTTTTATTATTATTTAGTATTGAAAAGGTTTGTTCACATATATAGGTAGAACCAAATAAGCTGGTACATTTCAGAGCGTTTATGCCCAACTCTTTGTACGTATTTTTATCAATGCAGCGATAAAAGTTCAGCAAGTCTCCTTCGTCGAATTTGTTGCGTAAATCTTGGTCGTTTTGAGTGTCGATAATTTCTGACTGCATTGACTCTGGCGCATTTTCAACTGAAATCGTGAAAGGATTGCTGAATATGTCCAACAGAGGTTTCACTTTTTTAAACTCCGAGAATCTGTCTTGAAAAGATTGAATCAAAATATCTTTTCTACATAACTGAAATTAATCGCAGTTATGTTGAATTTATCAGCCATTTTCTTATAATTCGGAAAATGATTTTAATTTCCAGAATTCAATTGCGATCTGAAAAGTGTCAGCTTGCATTGAAAGGTTGATGCATGAGCGTAGAGCTGGGATATAAGTTGAATTCTGCCTTGAAGCGGTGTGTTCAAAACATTCAAATGATTTGTAATATCAACTAAAAAAGCCAAATCACACAACCTATCAGGTTTTTTAAGTTCCGGGACATCCCTTTGCTTTTCCGCCAGAAATATTTCAATTTCTTCTATTAAATTTAGAAATCGTTCCAGTGTCAATTCACGATTTAGCCACATTACTTCTGTATATTACAGTAAATCTCCATATTCGCTTCGATTCGATGTCATCAAGGAATTGTTTGAATTGCCTGTGATTGAGTCCTCGTGATTTTATGAAATTTACAGTCGAAACTACCACTTTCATGACATTTTGAAATTCAATTTTTTTTAGAACAGAGGGCTTCTTGGCGTATAATGCAGTGAAACTGCATGAGATCTTCAGCGTTTATGTTTTTTTTCTTGCAGATGCTTTTCCAGCAAAGTAGTCCAGAATTGACACCAATCATCGAAGGAGCACCGTCAGTCGCAACTCCCGATAATTTTGATAAGTCCAAATCAGTTTTTGAACACTCATCCAAAAGTACATTGAGTATATCAACTCCTCTGGTTTGACCTTTCAATGAACACATTCCTAATAACTCTTCTAAGACTTCAAAATCTTGTGTAACACCTCGTATGAATATCAGAAGTTGAGCTGTGGAGCTAATATCAGTGGATTCGTCGAGTGCTAATGAAAAAAATTCAATGATCTTAGTTTTTTCATTTAATTGTTCCGCAATATTACCTGACAAAGACGTAATTCGTCTTTGGATAGTCATACGATTCAGTTGAATTTTCTCAAACTTTTTTGCTGCTTGTGGACACATTTTCTTAGCGGCAATTTCTATGCATTCTTTTACAAAATCCCCATCATTGAAGGGGCGACTTCGCTTTGCTATCATTCGAGAAATTTCATAACTAACTTATGTGGCTGTTTCTGAATCTTGAATGGGTTTTATAGACATAGCTTGCTGACCAATAAGCTCCCGTTTTAAAGACAACATTTTTTGCTTTCTTAATTCGCCTGTGAACTTGGTAAAAGTAGGATGCTGCGTTTCATAGTGACTTTTTACATTATATTCCTTTGCAATCGCAACAGAATTCTTGCAAATTAAACGACTTTGTTATGCGACATACAAAAAAGTATTTCTCAGTCCAAATTTCTTGAAACTGCCGATTTTCATCTTTAACCTTACGTTTTTTACTAGGTCCTGGCTTGTCCATGTTGCGTTCTAATCCTGGCTAGGATTAACACAGCACCTAAAAACAATTACAGTACCTACTTAAATTACCCATCCTTTTTTAAATTACCAAAAATATATTTAAAAAAAAAGAATATTAACAATGCTATAAACATTACTAATATTCCCCTTAACCACTCGTGTTAAGCTTAAATTGCTTGTGTTACGAGTGGTTCACGCCAGTAGTCGAATGGTGAAATTGATTAAATAGGTAGGGAAACACTTCTTATTAATAACAGAGTTTTACTTACGATTTCACAACACAATTATACACGGCACTTGACGGGAAATCTACGTTGAATGTGGATCAAAATATATGACACCGGCTAGTTGAGTTAAAATCTACACTAGAACTATTGACACTTCACTCAAATTAAAACCGGACTGTCGGTCGCTGCGGTTAGCGTGGCTTTTATACCGCGTGTATAGAGTCGAAAACTGTCTGGAGAAATCACGAAACCGACTCTGGAAGCTTCGTGTATCTAGATCAGCACCACAGAGTACATTATATATACCTGGAAATCAGCATGAACATTACCGACCGCTGTTACCGACGCATGCACGGCTCACCGATAAGCGCACTTAAGAGCGCGCGCGAGATTCAAATTACTTTTCGAACATATTTTTATTTTTTGGTTTTATTCTGGAATATAATTCAATATTTTTCGAATGTACGAGAGTATTATTTTTGCTGTCGGCGGGCCACCAGTATTCGACCGGCGGGCCGCATGCGGCCCGCGGGCCGCGGTCTGTGCATCTACGCTTTAGAGGTTGACAGAAGCATCTGGGTTTCACAAACTTGTGGTCTCTTTAATATTTTTTTTATTTTATTATTTGTTTTCCCGACGTCTTCTTATGATTATATTCTCTGAATGAAAATTAATAAATCTGGTAACTAACAGGGAACGAAATATATTTTAAATGCTTGATAATTTGGGTCATTGGTTCTAAAACTGTATGCCCGCGTTTGACCAAATAAGTTTTCAATTGGGTCAAAATTGAAGTACCTCCGGCATACTTTCTTGCTGGTCGTCACTGAAGAAGGCCAAGCCCACTCACAAAGGGATAGCAGATCTTGGGGGTTGTTGTATTGGAAATGTCCGTCTGGGCATCCTGGATCGGGAGAATCCACAGGGTTTATCTTTACTGGAATAAGATTATGAGTCACACTGTACGATCCCCATACGAAGTAGTGGGTGGTGCATGTGAATTCTTGGAGCACAACCACCCACCCCTTGACCCTGTGCGTCTTAACGTGATCTGTTGTAACGTTCAACACAGCCGGAGTCCCACTGGTATCATCGCAATGGCTGGGCTCATCCAGCCAGTAGAAGGCTGGCTCCTTGCTCCTATCACACAGGAGGGCGGACTCGCCTAGACGGATCATAGCCAGGAGTGCTGATAGCACACAGGAGATGTTCATAGTGATGGTCGGTTTCACACATAGGTCGATTTGGGTTTTAGCTTCCTTGATTTGGGTTTCAGCTTCCGACAGGCGGTTGTCATGTTGAGCAACCCTATCCTTCACCTCCCTTATCTCTTTGGAAGTCTTCTTCGATAAAAATTTCTCATCATCTTATTCTGTCCTTCAATGATGACCTCATCTTCGATATCCGAACTATCGCAACCCGTATAACTGCCATCATCGGAAGGAATATCAACATATTCCGATAAGGCATTCTCAATTTCCCAGTTCAATAAACATCTTCTTTCCATTTTCTGTAAAAATAAAACCAATACAATTTATATCTACTTTTGAAAACTTTTTTTACGGTGGTTACCATTGCTAACCACTTTAAATTACGCGTTATTATCAAAAACCTATTACGTTTGCCTATTATATTTATATTTGTTATATGTAATTAAGAATATTTCAACAAAAAGAGAATATAAATAATTCATATTTGTAAATAATTACTTACCAACTAAATAAAGCAGTTACGGCACAATGAATTCAAATTTCACCAACTTTCGTTTCAAAGTTTACTTATCCGTCCATCTGTCAAAGCACTGACCATTAACATTGTTCAAATGTCAAAGAGTTAACTTATGCAGTAAACGTATTTCTGCATGTGCAAACATGTAAATGTCTGTTAAATAAACATCTACAATATCATCCCATTTTTATGTTTTCCCATTCAGTACTATGTTTTTGCTTATGACACAAAAAAAAAACTTACAGCTCTTCTGCCCTGAGCGGCTTTAATTTTTCACATTTTTTTCCATCCACTTGAGTCCTATCTCAGTTTTTGAAAAAAAGTGCAATTTAACATTATGAGGCTTGCTTTCCCAACGCGAAACACAACAAGTTCTGCATGATGAAGAGTACCCATTGTTTCCCAATTTTGAAAGGATGAGCACGCAGATTAACACTCCAACGTAATTTCACTCGATCAATCCTGTATCCTCTTATTAGTCTGTGAATAAAAGTTGTGAAAGTTTGAAACTTAGTCTGTGGTGATAAGAAATGTCATATTCTTAACTCCCGTTTGTCTATGGTTGAAAATAAGGACAATTTTTTTGTTCTAAGGTTCCATGCCGTAATTGTTTTATATATTTATTTTAAAAATCTATAGAACCTCATCTATAAAACCTATAGAATAATACTATACTAATAATATACATATGGAATTGGCGTTTTGTACGGGAGGAATATAAAGTCAATTTTTTTTTTGTAAAATATATTTAATTAATCAAAGTAGGTATGCACCGTTGTTATCTATCAACTTTTGCTATCTCATAAGGTAGTTCATTGATCCCTTTATTAAAAAAAACCATGGGGGCGACAATCAATAAACTCTATGTGGTCTTGCGTTGTCGTGAATAGAGGTTGCAAATATTCGATAGTTTTGATTTTCGAATATTCGAATATTTTTTCAGTGCTGTTCGAATATTATTCGAATATATTAAAAAAAACACTTCAAATGTCAGCTTTTATTGCTTTAGGAACAGAACAATAATCAACATTGCAAATAATCTAACCTACCAACACGAATAGAATCATCATTTATCTTTAAACAATATTTACTCAGTGTTTAGTAAAATAAAAAGTATTATCAAATTCTTAAACATAGTAGGAAACATGTTCTTATAAATCTCACGATTATACATGAACATGTTAATCAAAACACAATAATTAACATTGCAAATAATCTAACATACTAACACGAATAGAATCATCATTTATCTTTAAAAAATATAAACTTGGTGTTTAGTAAAATAAAAAGTATTATCAAATTCTTAAACATAGTAGGAACCTTATGTTCTTATAAATCTCACGATTATACATGAACATGTTAATCAAAACAATTATAAAATTCTCAAACAATTCAAAAAGTCTTAAACTCGTTAATAATAAAAATAAAAGGTATCACAAATGTAAAGGTGTCGTAAAGGCATTGCAGTATCATTTTCATATGCAATATTACACTAATAAATCAGATTCATCTAATTTATTAGTGTAATATTATATTTATATAAACTCAGAATTAAGTCAGATTTACCTATTATAATATAAAATCAACACAGCTCATAATAATTATTGTTTTTTACGTATTCTTTGAAAGTGAGACCTGAGGAAACTTAAGGCGTCTAAGGAATCATCGCTTAATTTACATCTGAGATGATTGCAGATATACTTCGTAGAAGAAAATACCCTTTCGCACTCTACACTAGTTGGTGGAATGCACATTAACACGTCATAAGCCTGAGTTAGGTGTATTTGTCTTGGCGCTCCTGCATCATATAAAGCCATCTGCATTTTTATTGATGATTCTAGATCATCTTCGCAAGTTGCTGTGGAGATAGAAGGCCTTGCACACATTTCATCATCTATTTTTTTCTGCAGCTGTTCTTTTATTGACATATTTGTGATTCTGACGCTTCTTCATTTTGACAATGCTGTAGATCTGCTAGAAACATGTCATCTTCGTCATCAGAAGCGCCAGTATAAGTTATTGTTGAAGGTCTTTGATTAAAGTATTTTTTTTTTGTATGTCAACTATGACTTTGGTGATAACATCATTTCCTACTTTAGGGAAGACAGTAGAAGATTGTTCCTGGTAGTATTTGTTAGGATTGTGTAAATACTTCAGTGTACATACCAGATCTGTTTGTCGGCGTTGAGCGATTCTTAATGTTAAAACCCGAAGGAGTCTAGTACCGATAACCCCATTGTTCTCTTGTAGTTTAGTGACCATGAATTGCAGGGCTGTATCCGCAGTTAATAAATTCGCCTTTTCTTGGCAAATAGCTTCTACAGTGCTTTTTACGATAGTGAGAGTCGTAGATAAATCCTGCAAAAGATCAAGCTCGTAGGTACTGAACATAGTTTTTTCTTTTAAGTCAATCAGTGCCTTTATTAGCATCCTTTAAAAACAAAAATTTTGAAACCATGTCCGCCATGCTGCTCCACCGCGTTTTGCAATCTAAAACCAGGCCCGCTCTTTTGTTATCTTCAAGGACATGTTTATTTAAAACTTCTGTCCTAGTTGGAGACTTCTTGAAAAATTTCACTACCTTTCGTACTTTAACAATCAAATCCTTATAATCGACATTAAGCCTGGATTCACTTCTGGTTTCTGCATTACTAACTCCAAAACCTTGTACATCGTCATTTTCATCTGTTTCTTCATCTTCTGATTCTTCTGCCTCTGAATCTACTATTGTAGATAATGTCTCCTCTGTGTCTATTTCTTCTGAATTTTCGACATTTTCTACACTCTGACTATATAAGTTCTTATATATGAAATCCACCACTGCACACTGAATTCCATGTGCGAGGCATAATTGGTGAAATGAAGGTATTTGACGACCCATGGCAGTCATAACGCTAGCACCATCTGTCACTACACCTACTACGTCATCTTCTAAAAATAGATCGTAGGACCCTAATTTAACCCGCAAAATATGATTACATCTTTCCGATGTTCCTCTACCTGTAATTCTTGCCAATCCCAAGTTTCTGAAAGGCTTGTCATTGTCATTGAAATTAGGGCAGTGAATGTTAATATTCACATAACGCCGGTTGCTAGCTGATGTCCACTCATCATGAGAGACGGAAAATTTCTGTCCTTTTGCTTTTAAAACCGACAATTCTTTTCTCAGTTCTTGTTTTAACTGGTCACTTTTTTCTATAACAATCTTCTTAATTGTGTTCGGAGATTTCGGCAAAGTTTCGTATCCACTTTTAAAAAAAAGCATACGTATAGATTCTGATTTGCAAAAAACGTTGAATGGTTGACCATCACACGCAGTCATTTTGGAAATCACAGTTTCCATATTATCTTCTTTGGTGTTCTGATAGTAATCGTCAATTCTGACTTTTTTTGTCTTAGGCATGGGCCGCTGATCTTGTTCTTGTACTACCTCATTTGTGGGAGTGGTAGGCGTAGCAGTCGCTGGAATCTGTCGAATATTTCTTCTTGTATCTAGTAGACCGAACAATAAAAAAATCTTATGAGTAAAAGCGTTAATACCTTTTGGTCAAAAGTAATAAATGTAAATGAACAAGTAGTTAATAAAGGTAAAAGCCGTAAAAGTAAGTTAAATGGGTGACTAACCAGGTATACTTGGATGTTGTTTCTTCAAGTGATTGTGTAAGCATGTGGTGGTATTTGAGCATTGAAGATTTCTTTTGCATAATTTGCATTTTGCGTGACTTCCATCCTCAGTCCGTAAGAAAGAGTTCCATACTGAAGATTTGTCAAACGTACGTTTTGTGTACTCTTTAAAAACCAATTTATCCATCGTCAACTGATCTGCAATGTAATTGAATTTGATACTTGTAAATACATATAACGTAGGTATTTGGTGATCGGTGCAAAGTGAGTTTTTAGGTTAAATCATAAATTCAACCACCGTGTTTGCAAAAAAATAACAAAATACACAATACTTACATAAAACAATCCACAAATACTTTTATATAAACACCAGAATCAAATCACTTCACAAAAGACAAAATGCACAGCTTTGCAAGTATATAACAACGTGTTCTGTAAGTGAATGAACTCAACAAAATGGCGTCAAGTCACTCAAGCCGTTAAGCAGTGTTGCCAACAACAATTTTTTAGTTCTACCAACAAAGACTTGACTAGTATTTTTTTTGGTAGTTATTCGAATACATATTTATTTACTATTCGAATATAAATTTGGAAATAAAATTCGAATAATTCGAATATTCGATTGCAACCTCTAGTCGTGAAGCAGCAGTGGCCTAGAGCGATTGACCAATCTCGGTTGTTTAACAGCTAGTTTTTCCTTCATGGTGGAAATAAGTGGTTGTACATCAGTTACGGTTGTGTTTTCGTCTATAGAAAACTTTATCCCTACAGTATTGGCGTCAAAATTATATCTTGGATTAGGTTTGCCATCTCCTAAAATGGAAAAGCCGGACTCAGCGCTCCAAAAAGCCAGAATTTGGCCGTAAAAGCCGGACAGTAATTTATAGAAAGCCAAATATACCTTTATGAGGCCATGCAGCCAAAAAACTCACCAACTTCAACCCCCCGAGAAAAAAAACTACAAAACTCCGTTACATACATTAATTGTTTATTAATCAGTCACAGCACAGTTTCAAGTGTATACGTTACTTATTTATTAATCAATCACAGCACAGATTCAAATAAATTTAAACCAGTTATTACTTACAATAATAATCAACAAACCCAGTCTCCTGTTTGTATTTCATATTTTCTTTGAATTCTTCCACCTGATCTGGGTAAGCCTCCGATAATAAAAAGAATAAAAAAAAATTTTTCAGATATCCAAATAATCCATATAATATGTTAGTAAATATGAAACTTATAATTTATGTTAGTACCTAAATCTAATTCTTAAATACAAATTTCTTATCAACTAAACAGAAGCGGTAATATTGCTTAAAAATAAACGAGCCATATCTATCAGCAATTATTTTCATGATAGAGTTGGAGCTAGCCCGCACCCTGCCAAGCAATGAGGCTATTTTATTTCTTATAATGGCATAGTAGTCATCCGTATGCGCCTTTGCAAACATGCCTGATGCACTGCGAAATCGGGGTAGCCCCAACAAGACCCTGAAGCCGTTATTGTACTGGACGCGTAAGGCGTCGACAGCCCGCTGTGAATAATTCGATCACGGACTGTGATGTGACAGACGTGTAGAAAATTTGAAGGAAGGCTTAAAATAAAGTTATCTTTACTTGCCACTTTACTACACCGAGCCAACCTACGTGCTGACATATTACATCGGGCTGCTAGCGCCCTACGTTCCCTTTCAATGACCACATTGTCGTTAAGGTCATCGGTAACAAAATTCCAAACTGATAAACGCCAAAATGCCAAAATGATAAACGCCGTAAAATTTCAGTTAGTTTGATTGAGCAGAAATTTTGTTCCAGCTTTTCATTTATATTCTGCACTATTTGTGAACACTGGTCAATCACTTCGTAGACGGAAATATCTGCAGTTTCTGTGCTTTTTATTCGACGTTGGTATATGGACATTGTAATGTTGTGACACGAGAGAGAAATGAAAGCCAAGACTGCTGAGTAAATACTGAATATATTTGCAATAATCAATCCTTAAATAGTTACAACTAGGTTACATTGTGTATATGTTTATATGTAATATGCTTATATCTATTCCTTACATCTCAACATAAAGGAATGCAGGAGCCATAAATAACAGAGAAGTCATATCCAAAATAAATTTCTGTATTTAATGTTTGATCACTTTCATATACTCCTCGTAGGAAACTATCCATCGTTTCGAATGCGAACCAATTAGTTGTATACACGCCCTACGTGCCAGCTCCGGACTTCAAAGACTTTTTATACTTGTTCAAATGGGTTCTATAATAATCCATTAGGCTTTTCCTCTTTTATTTAATTTCTTCAATAGATATTTGAAAAGGTAACAGTTGCATAATTCGTCGCCAAGCGTCATTTTGCGATCTACGATTTTTAAAACTATTGAGTTTTGGATCCCACAAACATGGCTCTGTTTTCAGGATCTCGAGAAATGTTGTAACTTTTTCATTACTCCACTCCATCGCAGCAACACGTGCAACCCCGTTGCACTCACCGTGCACAATGAGACACACGTAGTGTGGCTGCCCTATGCCTTTGTAAAATTATCGCGTTAATTCGTGACCACACCTATATTCAACTTCCGTCAACGCAATAACTAACGGCATTTCTCGTTAGTGTGGCCCGGCCATCAGGCAGTCATATGCTCTGCAAAAATCTGTTTGAATTGTAGTTTGTAGTGCCTATATATGTTTTTTTTTAATTAAGGGCACCAAAACCTCAGCGGACGTATGTTGTCAGAGCACACCTCTAATCGCAGATCCTCAGACCCATCCTCAATAATTCCAAGGACCCAATGGCCCTCAATATGGCGTCCTATAACAAACATAATATGCTTAAATTACAGTACGAGGGTGGATTGAAAAGTACTCGGCCTAACCAAGAAAATAAACACATACTAAATCAGTTATATTTTTATTTTTCTACATAATCACCATCAAGTTCAATACACTTTTGCCACCTCCCCTTCCAAGCATTTAGACCGTTGAAAAAAAATGATTCTTCCTTAGAGTCAAAATATGCGTCTACAGCTGCTTTGACCTCGTCGTTTGTCGAAAATCTTTGACCTCCCAAGTGCTTTTTTAGGTTAGGGAACAGAAAGAAGTCTGATGATGCCAGATCAGGTGAATACGGCGGATGCGGTAACAGTTCAAAGCCACAGTTGTGAATTTCAGCCATTGACTGTACTGACGTGTGAACACGGACGTTATCTTGATGAAACAGGACTTTTCTTCTGAGCATTCCTCGACGTTTTTCTTTTATTTCCTCTCGTAAACGACGTAGTAAGGTGCAGTAGTAATCAGAGTTTATAGTCTGACCCCTTTCAAGATAATCATAATCACACCTTTCGAGTCCCAGAATACTGAAGCCATCACCTTATTTGCCGACAAAATCGACTTAGCCTTTTTAGGGGGTGGTGAACCAGGTCTTCTCCACTGTTTTGATTGTTGTTTTGTTTCCGGTGTACAGTAATGTCTCTAATTTTTAATCTGCGGTCTCCCATTATTAAATCAAGTACTTTTTTAATATTTTCGTCAGTAGTTGACGTCGAAGGCCTTCCAGAGCGGGGTTCATCTTTCACACTCTCTCTACCACGCTTAAATTCTGCTATCCATTTTTTGACGGATGAATATGACAGAGCACAATCGCCTAATGTACTGACCATGTCATCATGGATGGCTTTTGATGATAGCGTCTTCTTATGGAGGTACTTAATGACGGCACGCTGCTCGATTTGTTCCATTCGCGGAAATTATGTCCGATTACTTTGTTAATAAATTTATAAAATCACAACTAATTATCGCACACGTTTCGAACTTCACACAATGAACTAGTCTGAACTGAACTAAATAATGTGGGTAGATTTGATTTTTAGAATTGAATGGATCTGTGTTAGGCCGAGTACTTTTCAATCCACCTAGGTATTTAGAAATTTCCGTTTCCCAAATTTTGACTCATTGATCTGCACAACTTTTCTTGGGCCTCCAATTTTTCCACTGTGCTACATTTTTCCAAATAGTATATAGCTATGCATCCCCGACAATATTTCGACCAATCAACAATTGTGGTTCTGCCCAAACAGTGCTCCCTCTCTTCCTTGTATGGATCCTCGTTCGTCGTCATTTGGTAGTTCCATTTGTGAGCATAAGTATATATTAAATAAAATATGTGCACCAACATATTAATATTTTCAAAAAATGTTCCAGCAGTCCGTAATATTTTTCCTTTTAGCTTACATTGGCCTTTCATGCAAATCCGAGCACCAAACTATTTATTAGCCAATTTTGCCAGTCATATGGGTGCACGTGCGTACGGCATATTTTTTGAGAGTGTATCATTCCATTCGATTCAGCAAAAACAACACACTGTTCATGGGTCCAAAGTTGTTTGATATTTTTTGATGAATTCCACATTTTAACCACTTCCTCCGAATTTAAGCGTCGATCAACAAACGGCTCGTCATTCATGAAGAAATCGTGATCAGGAACTGTCGACTCAGTCGCAGTCACAGCTCCACCTAACTCGTAGACGGCCCGAGTTCCGAATGTCAGTTGCAGACATAGCTTGCTTGTCGGTGTCAAGTGAGTAAGCCAAAGTCGTCCAGAGATGCAATCCAATCGGTGTCCAAAGCGGCTACCCCTACCGTCGTCGAAAAATAAGAAGCAAACGATGTCCAGAGGGGTAGCGAAGTCGTCGAAAAACAGGAGGAGGTAGAAAAAAAACGTTAGGGAGCACATTCACGTAAACTCGGAAGCAACGTAATGACGTAAAGTGTATCTGTCACTGTCAACATAATAGCCGGCCTAGCGATTCATTTTACGTATTTTGAAATGACTTTGATGGACAAAAAACGTTAGAATTTAGTTAAATGTAGGTACGTTCCATTTCACGTTTATGCTTCTTATATCTACGTATATGGGGGACAACCTCAGATAAGCCCCCTTGACCCCAACAGTGACAGAATCTTCAAATTCAGGTGACTTAACTTCGACCCCAATCATTTTGAGGAATGACATGTTCATAATTTAACTCTGCGGCACAGATTTTAATTTTCAGAGAAAATCAAATATTTTTGTTTATATCAAATTAGATAAGGATAGTTATATGTAGTTTTGTTGGTTTTTCATGTGTAGATTGGGAGTGGGGTTATATACAGGGTGGTTATCGTGGGTAACCACTGTGAGAAAAATGACGAAATATAGTCTTTATTTTTTATTATCAAACAATTATGTTTTACGCTTTTTTGATACATTTAGGAACAATAAATGCTTCATACATAGTTAAAAAATACGAAATTTGTTCGCACTACTCAATAAAAGATAAAATTACTGTTAATGTGATGATCTTCAAAGCAAGTCTCTTCTGTCGACTGGTCTTCCATGCCTACACAAAACTTCCTAACAACTTGGCTTCCTAAATCTTTCTCCACTATATTCCCAACTTTCCCAGTATATATTTCAAAATGAAGACAATAGCCAGTAGATGCACACTTTGTCCAACTCTTGTATCCTCGTTTCGTTGGTTTTTGTTTGTTGGGCATATACTGCCTGAGCGAACTCCTTCCTGTGAATTTCACCATTGACTCATCTATCTCAATATTCTTCGTAGGGTAATAGTTTTTTTTATGAATGAGTCTCTAATTTTATCAATAAACGGTCTGATTTTGTACAATTTGTCATAGTTAGAATCTGTCCTACTAGGAATCAAGATTTTATCATTCATATGTAAGTTCCCTAGAATCCAGGAAAATTTCGTCACTGATGATATGTACTTGTCTCGTAAGTCAGTTGAAGAAGACCAGTAATCTTGGTAACTCGGGCTCTTTTTTATCCCCATCCCTAAATTAAGAGCAATAAAAACTTTTATTTCTTCTACTGTGATAGGCTCATAAAGTGCTCCTTTTTGTTCTGCATATTAGTTAGTAAGAAATGTAATTTATTGAACAAGCTCTTTTGTCCAGAATAATCGAAAAATCTTTGGTGGAGATAGTTCTGTGAGCGACTAGAGATGACAAGTTAGTAGGTATGTGATGTGTGGAGACAAAATCACCAGCAGGTAGGATTGAGTAGGATTTTTTCATTTTGGAGCCTGTATTTCAACCTGAACAGTAGATGGTCCTGGTTGTGGTTCTGGTTATGATGATAGAACTAAAGGCTGAGAATAAGATAATCTGGCTAGAGGTGTGTCATCTCCGCAGTCAAATTTGTAATTACGTAGGTCGGTACCTTGGAAGTCTTCTTCGATAAAAATTTCTCATCATCTCATTCTGTCCTTCAATGATGACCTCATCTTCGATATCCGAAGTATCGCAACCCGAATAACTGCCATCATCGGAAGGTATATCAACATATTCCGATAAGGCATTCTCAATTTTCCAGTTCAATAAGCATCTTCTTTCCATTTTCTGTAAAAATTAAACCAATACAATTTATACCCACCACAATGGTATCCACCGTAAAAAGTTTTCAAAAGTAGACTTTTGAAAACTTTTTACGGTGGATACCATTGCTAACCACTTTAAATTACGCGTTATTATCAAAAACCTATTACGTTTGCCTATTATATTTATATTTATTATACGTAATTAAGAATATTTCAACAAAAAGAGAATATAAATAATTCATATTTGTAAGTAATTACTTACCAACTAAATAAAACAGTTGCGGCACAATGAATTCAAATTTCACCAACTTTCGTTTCAAAGTTTACTTATCCGTTCATCTGTCGAAGCACTGATCATTAACACTGTTCAAGTGTTTTACATTTATGTTGTACATATTCATTCAAATTGGAAGCAATATACGTCACTATATCGTAAAACAAGCGAAGAAATAGGTGGTTATCTCTACTGACCACTATGAAGCAAAGAGTTAACTTATGCAGTAAACGCATTTCTGCATGTTTGCAGTCTGTTAAATAAACATCTACAATATCATCCCATTTTGATGTTTTCCCATTCAATACTATATTTTTGCTTATGACACACAAAAAACTTATGTAGCTCTTCTGCGCTGAGCTGCTTTAATTTTTCACAATTTTTTTTCCATCCACTTGAGTCCTATCTCAGTTTTTGAAAAACAGTGCAATTTAACATTATGACGCTTGATTTCTCAACGCGAAACACAACAAGTTCTGCATGATGAAGAGTACCCTTGTTTCCCAATTTTGAAAGGATGAGCACGCAGATTAACCCTCCAACGTAATTTCACTTGATCAATCCTGTATCCTCTTATTAGTCTGTGAATAAAAGTTAGTCTGTGGTGATAAGAAATGTCATATTCTTAACTCCCGTTTGTCTATGGTTGAAAATAAGGACAATTTTTTTGTTCTAAGATTCCATTCCGTAATAATTTTATATATTTATTTTTGAAATCTATAGAACCTCATCTACAAAACCTATAGAATAAAGTATATTGCGCTATTAATAGGTCCTTACATATGGAATTGGCGTTTTGTACGGGAGGAATATAAAGACAATTTTTTTTGTAAAATATGTTTAATTAATCAGCGTATGCACCGTTATCTATGAACTTTTACCGTCTCATGGGTAGTTCATTGATCCCTTTATTAAAAAAAACCATGGTGGCGACAATCAATAAACTCTATGTGGTCTTGCGTTGCCGTGAACGTGAAGCAGCAGTGGCCTAGAGCGATTGACCAATCTCGGTTGTTTAACAGTTAGTTTTTCCTTCATGGTGGAAATAAGCGATTACACATCAGTTACGGTTGTGTTTTCGTCTATAGAAAACTTTATCCCTACAGTATTGGCGTCAAAATTATATCTTGGATTAGGTTTGCCATCTTCTAAAATGGAAAAGCCGGACTCAGCGCTCCAAAAAGCCGGACTTTTGGCCGTAAAAGCCGGACAGTAATTTATAGAAAGCCAAATATACCTTTATGAGGTCATGCAGCCAAAAAACTCACCAACTCCAACCCCCCGAGAAAAAAAGCTGCAAAACTCCGTTACATACATTAATTGTTTATTAATCAGTCACAGCACAGTTTCAAGTGTATACGTTACTTATTTATTAATCAATCACAGCACAGATTCAAATAAATTTAAACCATTTATTACTTACGATAATAATCAACAAACCCAGTCTTCTGTTTGTATTTCATATTTTCTTTGAATTCTTCCACCTGATCTGGGTAAGCCTCCGATAATAAAAATAATAAAAAAAATTATTTCAGATATCCAAATAATCCATATAATATGTTAGTAAATATGAAACTTAATGTTAGTACCTAAATCTAATTCTTAAATACAAATTTCTTATCAACTAAACAGAAGCGGTAATATTGCTTAAAAATAAACGAGCCATATCTATCAGCAATTATTTTCATGATAGAGTTGGAGCTAGCCCGCACCCTGCCAAGCAACGAGGCTATTTTCTTTCTTATAATGGCGTAGTAGTCATCCGTATGCGCCTTTGCAAACATACCTGATGCACTGCGAAATTGGGGTAGCCCCAACAAGACCCTGAAGCCGTTATTGTACTGGACGCGTAAGGCGTCGACAGCCCGCTGTGAATAATTCGATCACGGACTGTTATGTGACAGACGTGTAGAAAATTTGACAGAAGGCTTTAAATAAAGTTATCTTTACTTGCCACTTAACTACACCGAGCCAACCTACGTGCTGACATATTACATCGGACTGCTAGCGCCCTACGTTCCCTTTCAATGGTCCACATTGTCGTTTAGGTCATCGGTAACAAAATTCCAAACTTATAAACGCCAAAATGCCAAAATGATAAACGACGTAAAATTTCAGTTACTTTGATTGAGCAGAAATTTTGTTCCAGCCTATCATTTATAGTCTGCAGTATTTGTGAACACTGGTCAATCACTTCGTTGACGGAAAGGGGCATGCCCAGTCTTCATAGACACTTCGGCCATGAGTGCCCACATATAAAAGCATATAGATATGATAATATGCAATTAAAACAATGAAATGGTAAAGGAATTGCTTTAAAAAAAGTCGGGGTTTTGAAAATATTTGAAGTTTTTATTTTCACAAATGCAGTTTTTTTAACAACTATTTTTATCGATTTTATCGCGTTTTATTTCTTTGATTTTTAATTCCAGACATTTCGGGTGCTTTCCAGCACCCATGGTTACGGCAGACTGAGGTGACCGACGTCCCAATGTCAGTGTTAACCCGGAGTACCTTCAGATTTTTAATTTTTATTTATTGTCCGATCTACAGAATGAACTTACTGTGTCTAGAAGTCTTGCAGTGGTATGCTTGGGTTTTTAATTTCATTAATTACCAGGGTCCTAAGCAGGTGGTAGTAGCAAGCATCCTTCCTAAAAAAGAATTTATATATTAGATATTATATAGAATTTATATAATAAAATACACTTTACGACTAATAGTGATGACTTGCAATTCTAGCCCTAAGTAAAGATCAGCTAGGGCTTAACTTTATTCCTTCCATAATGCTGCTCCTCTGGTTATTACAGAGTTCTATCCGGTAGCAACCATTAAATCTTATATGCTCACCATAATAGTAGCGAGCTTGCTTTAATTGGTATGTGACACAAGCAATTAATATTAAGTCGCTGTAAGTTAAAACAGGAAATTCCCTAACATTTTAAAGTCTACATTTATATTTCTAAAGTCTGCCTGCCCTAGCTCTATTTAGATTGTTTTCCCTAGCATACTCAGAAAAATCATTATTTGTCTCCATATTTTGATGAACTATTTCAAGTATTTGAGCCGCATCATCCCTGTCCCTTATTTTTGTGTGGAATTTATTAACTATAGCAGAAGCCACAGCAGTCTATCATCAAATGTGTAGAAGCCCTGTTAAAGTAATTTTGATGAAATATTTTAAATTCAGTTTTAAAAATGCCATTCACCACCTCTACTACCCATATCGACACATAGTCACGGCTCTGGATTTATTAGCATATCTTGTCATTAACTGAAATTCACCATCTGCTGGAGACATTTCTGCGACCCTTAGACATCCACATCTATCCTCGATTACAAATCAAAATGCAGATGCGTTGTCACCCGTGAGGACTAAATCATTTTCTCGTTTCCAGTAAAAAGGGTCTCCGGTTCTCTACACTCACCATACAAAACACAGCAGCATTAAGCTACTATTTCACGCTGGTATTCTGTGAGAGGGTGCTCCTTCCCCGGTCGAGCCGACCCATTCATGCTACAACTATACTTCTAATATAACTGCAGCATGGCTCTACCAAGTATAACACACATACATAGTACTTGTCACTATGTATGTTTGTTATCGCAAAATGTAGTTAATCACAAAAGAGACATACTTGCAATGCTGATGGAACTGTTACAACATGGTAAAAAACATTGTGCTTTTATATAATTAGTTAGCAGTACACTGTGTGATGTATGATCTAAGCTTTGTTGTTCTGGGTGCAATACATTACTCACTTCAGATTGCAACGAGGATGGACTAGATGATTCAGATGGTTCCCGTTCTGCAGTTGAACATGATGCTGTTCTATCAGTTCATTGCCAGCAATTATGATATACACGGCATGACAACTGAAATAATGTAAAATACAAAAAATGAAGTCAAAGTGAAAAAATAAAAATAAAATAGATTTATTTCAAACTCAAATATAAATAAAATATTTATCAAGTTAAATGTTACTGCACAAGGACGGATTTAATGCCCTATATTATTTAATAATTAAGGACTGACAGACTACCAGCAGTCCAAAAACAATGAAAAATCAACTGTCTCCTTTCTTGGTAGTTGATAAAACTGGTTAATCTCATAAATAAGCTAGTATGTTTGTCAGATACAGCTAGGGCAGATGTGAAAAAATAAAACAAGTTCTTGAGTTGATATACAATCAGTGTAAAAACATGTATAATTATCAGATATATGGATCACATTTAATAAATTGAAATGTTAAACATGTTAAACACTTACCTCACGTAGCGCAAATAATTCCTCACGTGGAAAATCGAAGACAAACAATGTGTGTGATCTTATTCTCATAAGTGTCAGTGCCACAGCTGATGTATAGATGTTCAAGACGAACTATTGGTGCATTTTGCGAGTGCCACACTACACGTTCACTGTACTCGAAACTTGTACCTAATAAAGAAGCTACAATTATTATATTGATATTATTCAAGTAAACTCAGTTATAAAGCATTTCTTAGAGGAAGACATACCACATCGTGATATGTACCAACTATTTACCTGCTGTGTTCGAACCAATTGTTGAGAGATCAACAATTGCATTTTACTTTTATAACAAAACAATAACATGATAACAACACGTAATTTAATTCTTGTGACATAACAGTGACAGCGGCCTACCTGTCGGATACGATGTTGCCACTTAACGGTCATAAAATCTATGGAATGATATCGATTTTTATTCGATTAATAATATCATAAAAAGAATAATCTTTGACGCGTTTTAAGTTCTGCACGCTTTTTAAAATATAATTTCCTTTATTTATTGAAACTCTATTTCAAATGTATTTTTAAGAACAGTTAGCTTGTGCTGTATTGTTTTGTTATGCTTTAGAGAATTCGTGGTAAATCAGCTGGAAATTAACTTCTTGAATTATCATAACATGATTCCATTTTAAATGTTATGTTAAAAACAGATAAGAATAACAGTTAACTTGTGCAGTAGCGTTTTGTTATACTCTAAAGAATTCTTGGTAAATCAGCTAGTAATTCGCTTGTTTAATTATCATAACTATAAATGTGAAGGTTGTCAATGAATTCAACCGAGCCTATAACAACGGTTGTTTTAGTTTTTAATGGTTGACTGCCGCTTTTGATGACTTGAAATTAATAAAAACCTATTTTGCGCAATAAGTTTTTTCTCTTTGGTAATGAATAAACCACAGAAACCCCTTTAATGTATAATAGTCCTTTTTTTGATACAAGTAGCACATTTTAAGGAACCGCAAAAACAACTTTGTTATTTATACAAACACTATGAAAAACAAAATAATTTGTTGCTGGCGATAATGACAGTGGTATTTTGACTCGATTTAAAATATATGCTTGTTACTACTGAACTCTTCATGGGCCTGCGAGTCCGACTCGCACTGAACCACTTTTTTTCAACATTTAGTTTTATTCTAATAAATAGTTTTTTCGTTTAAGCGGAGCTCTTTTACTTTAGGTTTATTACCTCTTTATCTACAATAATCAATCTGAGTAAGTACAGTGTGTAAATACGATTCTTAAATTGTAAAAATAATAATTGGATTTGAACATCTTAGGTAGGTATTTAGTTTTATTTATTTAGAAAATATTAATCTCGCAATTATTTATTGTAATAATATAATTTATCACACAGCTAACGCCCTCATTAGCAATGTAATGGTGAAAGAATTTTCAAAATCGGTCTAGTAATTTTTGAGATTAGCCAAAAAACGTATTCATTGAAAGTAGCGCCCTCAATAATAAAATTAACCCTATATTAGATATCTAAAATTATACATAACAATCTAGTGGTGAAAGAATTCTTAAAGTTGGTCAAGTACTTTACGAGTTAAGCGAATAAAATATTCTTTGATAGTAGCTCCCTCAATAATAAAATGCATCCTACGTTTTAAGCACCATAGCAAAAAACGATTCAACATAGCCTAATCCGCACACACAGTAAAAACATAACCATCCTTTTTCGTCTGTAGTCGGTAAACATTTGGTTAATAACGGTTGCGTATCGACTGCTTTGGATAAATATCCATTGTCAACGGTTATTTTAAACCTATATCATAACATCGTAATAATTATCGAAAGATCATATAAGCATTGTAATAATGACACCATAAGTAATCGATTGAAAAGGGGAATCGATTTTTTAATGATTTTTGTGATTGGCAACATTTTTTATTTTATTCACTGACTAATGAATTACGTATTTACCTAATTTTATTTTTATCTTTTCGGTACTTTTAATTTGTGCAAAAATATTGCCATTGTTTTAGGATAAATGAATACCGCGATTAATAACCATAAATAAAGATATATTTTTTTAACAAATGCACATTGTTGGGCGTTCGATGGCCTAATATGGGCATCCCCCTTTCTGCAGTTTCTGTGCTTTTTATTCGACTTTGGTATATGGACATAAAGGAATGCAGGAGCCATAAATAACAAAGAAGTCATCTCCAAAATAAATTTCTGTATTTAATGTTTGATTACTTTCATATACTCCTCGTAGGAAACTATCCATCGTTTCGAATGCGAACCAATTAGTTGTATACACGCCCTACGTGCCAGCTCCGGACTTCAAAGACTTTTTATACTTGTTCAAATGGGTTCTATAATAACCCATTAGGCTTTCCTTCTTTTATTTAATTTCTTCAATAGATATTTGAAAAGGTAACAGTTGCATAATTCGTCGCCAGGCGTCATTTTGCGATGTACGATTATTAAAACTATTCAGTTTTGGATCCCACAAACATGGCTCTGTTTCACACGCAGTCATTTTGGAAATCACAGTTTCCATATTATCTTCTTTGGTGTTCTGATAGTAATCGTCAATTCTGACTTTTTTTGTCTTAGGCATGGGCCGCTGATCTTGTTCTTGTACTACCTCATTTGTGGGAGTGGTAGGCGTAGCAGTCGCTGGAATCTGTCGAATATTTCTTCTTGTATCTAGTAGACCGAACAATAAAAAAATCTTATGAGTAAAAGCGTTAATACCTTTTGGTCAAAAGTAATAAATGTAAATGAACAAGTAGTTAATAAAGGTAAAAGCCGTAAAAGTAAGTTAAATGGGTGACTAACCAGGTATACTTGGATGTTGTTTCTTCAAGTGATTGTGTAAGCATGTGGTGGTATTTGAGCATTGAAGATTTCTTTTGCATAATTTGCATTTTGCGTGACTTCCATCCTCAGTCCGTAAGAAAGAGTTCCATACTGAAGATTTGTCAAACGTACGTTTTGTGTACTCTTTAAAAACCAATTTATCCATCGTCAACTGATCTGCAATGTAATTGAATTTGATACTTGTAAATACATATAACGTAGGTATTTGGTGATCGGTGCAAAGTGAGTTTTTAGGTTAAATCATAAATTCAACCACCGTGTTTGCAAAAAAATAACAAAATACACAATACTTACATAAAACAATCCACAAATACTTTTATATAAACACCAGAATCAAATCACTTCACAAAAGACAAAATGCACAGCTTTGCAAGTATATAACAACGTGTTCTGTAAGTGAATGAACTCAACAAAATGGCGTCAAGTCACTCAAGCCGTTAAGCAGCGTTGCCAACAACAATTTTTTAGTTCTACCAACAAAGACTTGACTAGTATTTTTTTTTGGTAGTTATTCGAATATATATTTATTTACTATTCGAATATAAATTTGGAAATAAAATTCGAATAATTCGAATATTCGATTGCAACCTCTAGTCGTGAAGCAGCAGTGGCCTAGAGCGAGTGGCTAGAGCTCGGTTGTTTAACAGCTAGTTTTTCCTTCATGGTGGAAATAAGTGGTTGTACATCAGTTACGGTTGTGTTTTCGTCTATAGAAAACTTTATCCCTACAGTATTGGCGTCAAAATTATATCTTGGATTAGGTTTGCCATCTCCTAAAATGGAAAAGCCGGACTCAGCGCTCCAAAAAGCCAGAATTTGGCCGTAAAAGCCGGACAGTAATTTATAGAAAGCCAAATATACCTTTATGAGGCCATGCAGCCAAAAAACTCACCAACTTCAACCCCCCGAGAAAAAAAACTACAAAACTCCGTTACATACATTAATTGTTTATTAATCAGTCACAGCACAGTTTCAAGTGTATACGTTACTTATTTATTAATCAATCACAGCACAGATTCAAATAAATTTAAACCAGTTATTACTTACAATAATAATCAACAAACCCAGTCTCCTGTTTGTATTTCATATTTTCTTTGAATTCTTCCACCTGATCTGGGTAAGCCTCCGATAATAAAAAGAATAAAAAAAAATTTTTCAGATATCCAAATAATCCATATAATATGTTAGTAAATATGAAACTTATAATTTATGTTAGTACCTAAATCTAATTCTTAAATACAAATTTCTTATCAACTAAACAGAAGCGGTAATATTGCTTAAAAATAAACGAGCCATATCTATCAGCAATTATTTTCATGATAGAGTTGGAGCTAGCCCGCACCCTGCCAAGCAATGAGGCTATTTTATTTCTTATAATGGCATAGTAGTCATCCGTATGCGCCTTTGCAAACATGCCTGATGCACTGCGAAATCGGGGTAGCCCCAACAAGACCCTGAAGCCGTTATTGTACTGGACGCGTAAGGCGTCGACAGCCCGCTGTGAATAATTCGATCACGGACTGTGATGTGACAGACGTGTAGAAAATTTGAAGGAAGGCTTAAAATAAAGTTATCTTTACTTGCCACTTTACTACACCGAGCCAACCTACGTGCTGACATATTACATCGGGCTGCTAGCGCCCTACGTTCCCTTTCAATGACCACATTGTCGTTAAGGTCATCGGTAACAAAATTCCAAACTGATAAACGCCAAAATGCCAAAATGATAAACGCCGTAAAATTTCAGTTAGTTTGATTGAGCAGAAATTTTGTTCCAGCTTTTCATTTATATTCTGCACTATTTGTGAACACTGGTCAATCACTTCGTAGACGGAAATATCTGCAGTTTCTGTGCTTTTTATTCGACGTTGGTATATGGACATTGTAATGTTGTGACACGAGAGAGAAATGAAAGCCAAGACTGCTGAGTAAATACTGAATATATTTGCAATAATCAATCCTTAAATAGTTACAACTAGGTTACATTGTGTATATGTTTATATGTAATATGCTTATATCTATTCCTTACATCTCAACATAAAGGAATGCAGGAGCCATAAATAACAGAGAAGTCATATCCAAAATAAATTTCTGTATTTAATGTTTGATCACTTTCATATACTCCTCGTAGGAAACTATCCATCGTTTCGAATGCGAACCAATTAGTTGTATACACGCCCTACGTGCCAGCTCCGGACTTCAAAGACTTTTTATACTTGTTCAAATGGGTTCTATAATAATCCATTAGGCTTTTCCTCTTTTATTTAATTTCTTCAATAGATATTTGAAAAGGTAACAGTTGCATAATTCGTCGCCAAGCGTCATTTTGCGATCTACGATTTTTAAAACTATTGAGTTTTGGATCCCACAAACATGGCTCTGTTTTCAGGATCTCGAGAAATGTTGTAACTTTTTCATTACTCCACTCCATCGCAGCAACACGTGCAACCCCGTTGCACTCACCGTGCACAATGAGACACACGTAGTGTGGCTGCCCTATGCCTTTGTAAAATTATCGCGTTAATTCGTGACCACACCTATATTCAACTTCCGTCAACGCAATAACTAACGGCATTTCTCGTTAGTGTGGCCCGGCCATCAGGCAGTCATATGCTCTGCAAAAATCTGTTTGAATTGTAGTTTGTAGTGCCTATCTCTATATGTTTTTTTTTAATTAAGGGCACCAAAACCTCAGCGGACGTATGTTGTCAGAGCACACCTCTAATCGCAGATCCTCAGACCCATCCTCAATAATTCCAAGGACCCAATGGCCCTCAATATGGCGTCCTATAACAAACATAATATGCTTAAATTACAGTACGAGGGTGGATTGAAAAGTACTCGGCCTAACCAAGAAAATAAACACATACTAAATCAGTTATATTTTTATTTTTCTACATAATCACCATCAAGTTCAATACACTTTTGCCACCTCCCCTTCCAAGCATTTAGACCGTTGAAAAAAAATGATTCTTCCTTAGAGTCAAAATATGCGTCTACAGCTGCTTTGACCTCGTCGTTTGTCGAAAATCTTTGACCTCCCAAGTGCTTTTTTAGGTTAGGGAACAGAAAGAAGTCTGATGATGCCAGATCAGGTGAATACGGCGGATGCGGTAACAGTTCAAAGCCACAGTTGTGAATTTCAGCCATTGACTGTACTGACGTGTGAACACGGACGTTATCTTGATGAAACAGGACTTTTCTTCTGAGCATTCCTCGACGTTTTTCTTTTATTTCCTCTCGTAAACGACGTAGTAAGGTGCAGTAGTAATCAGAGTTTATAGTCTGACCCCTTTCAAGATAATCATAATCACACCTTTCGAGTCCCAGAATACTGAAGCCATCACCTTATTTGCCGACAAAATCGACTTAGCCTTTTTAGGGGGTGGTGAACCAGGTCCTCTCCACTGTTTTGATTGTTGTTTTGTTTCCGGTGTACAGTAATGTCTCTAATTTTTAATCTGCGGTCTCCCATTATTAAATCAAGTACTTTTTTAATATTTTCGTCAGTAGTTGACGTCGAAGGCCTTCCAGAGCGGGGTTCATCTTTCACACTCTCTCTACCACGCTTAAATTCTGCTATCCATTTTTTGACGGATGAATATGACAGAGCACAATCGCCTAATGTACTGACCATGTCATCATGGATGGCTTTTGATGATAGCGTCTTCTTATGGAGGTACTTAATGACGGCACGCTGCTCGATTTGTTCCATTCGCGGAAATTATGTCCGATTACTTTGTTAATAAATTTATAAAATCACAACTAATTATCGCACACGTTTCGAACTTCACACAATGAACTAGTCTGAACTGAACTAAATAATGTGGGTAGATTTGATTTTTAGAATTGAATGGATCTGTGTTAGGCCGAGTACTTTTCAATCCACCTAGGTATTTAGAAATTTCCGTTTCCCAAATTTTGACTCATTGATCTGCACAACTTTTCTTGGGCCTCCAATTTTTCCACTGTGCTACATTTTTCCAAATAGTATATAGCTATGCATCCCCGACAATATTTCGACCAATCAACAATTGTGGTTCTGCCCAAATAGTGCTCCCTCTCTTCCTTGTATGGATCCTCGTTCGTCGTCATTTGGTAGTTCCATTTGTGAGCATAAGTATATATTAAATAAAATATGTGCACCAACATATTAATATTTTCAAAAAATGTTCCAGCAGTCCGTAATATTTTTCCTTTTAGCTTACATTGGCCTTTCATGCAAATCCGAGCACCAAACTATTTATTAGCCAATTTTGCCAGTCATATGGGTGCACGTGCGTACGGCATATTTTTTGAGAGTGTATCATTCCATTCGATTCAGCAAAAACAACACACTGTTCATGGGTCCAAAGTTGTTTGATATTTTTTGATAAATTCCACATTTTAACCACTTCCTCCGAATTTAAGCGTCGATCAACAAACGGCTCGTCATTCATGAAGAAATCGTGATCAGGAACTGTCGACTCAGTCGCAGTCACAGCTCCACCTAACTCGTAGACGGCCCGAGTTCCGAATGTCAGTTGCAGACATAGCTTGCTTGTCGGTGTCAAGTGAGTAAGCCAAAGTCGTCCAGAGATGCAATCCAATCGGTGTCCAAAGCGGCTACCCCTACCGTCGTCGAAAAATAAGAAGCAAACGATGTCCAGAGGGGTAGCGAAGTCGTCGAAAAACAGGAGGAGGTAGAAAAAAAACGTTAGGGAGCACATTCACGTAAACTCGGAAGCAACGTAATGACGTAAAGTGTATCTGTCACTGTCAACATAATAGCCGGCCTAGCGATTCATTTTACGTATTTTGAAATGACTTTGATGGACAAAAAACGTTAGAATTTAGTTAAATGTAGGTACGTTCCATTTCACGTTTATGCTTCTTATATCTACGTATATGGGGGACAACCTCAGATAAGCCCCCTTGACCCCAACAGTGACAGAATCTTCAAATTCAGGTGACTTAACTTCGACCCCAATCATTTTGAGGAATGACATGTTCATAATTTAACTCTGCGGCACAGATTTTAATTTTCAGAGAAAATCAAATATTTTTGTTTATATCAAATTAGATAAGGATAGTTATATGTAGTTTTGTTGGTTTTTCATGTGTAGATTGGGAGTGGGGTTATATACAGGGTGGTTATCGTGGGTAACCACTGTGAGAAAAATGACGAAATATAGTCTTTATTTTTTATTATCAAACAATTATGTTTTACGCTTTTTTGATACATTTAGGAACAATAAATGCTTCATACATAGTTAAAAAATACGAAATTTGTTCGCACTACTCAATAAAAGATAAAATTACTGTTAATGTGATGATCTTCAAAGCAAGTCTCTTCTGTCGACTGGTCTTCCATGCCTACACAAAACTTCCTAACAACTTGGCTTCCTAAATCTTTCTCCACTATATTCCCAACTTTCCCAGTATATATTTCAAAATGAAGACAATAGCCAGTAGATGCACACTTTGTCCAACTCTTGTATCCTCGTTTCGTTGGTTTTTGTTTGTTGGGCATATACTGCCTGAGCGAACTCCTTCCTGTGAATTTCACCATTGACTCATCTATCTCAATATTCTTCGTAGGGTAATAGTTTTTTTATGAATGAGTCTCTAATTTTATCAATAAACGGTCTGATTTTGTACAATTTGTCATAGTTAGAATCTGTCCTACTAGGAATCAAGATTTTATCATTCATATGTAAGTTCCCTAGAATCCAGGAAAATTTCGTCACTGATGATATGTACTTGTCTCGTAAGTCAGTTGAAGAAGACCAGTAATCTTGGTAACTCGGGCTCTTTTTTATCCCCATCCCTAAATTAAGAGCAATAAAAACTTTTATTTCTTCTACTGTGATAGGCTCATAAAGTGCTCCTTTTTGTTCTGCATATTAGTTAGTAAGAAATGTAATTTATTGAACAAGCTCTTTTGTCCAGAATAATCGAAAAATCTTTGGTGGAGATAGTTCTGTGAGCGACTAGAGATGACAAGTTAGTAGGTATGTGATGTGTGGAGACAAAATCACCAGCAGGTAGGATTGAGTAGGATTTTTTCATTTTGGAGCCTGTATTTCAACCTGAACAGTAGATGGTCCTGGTTGTGGTTCTGGTTATGATGATAGAACTAAAGGCTGAGAATAAGATAATCTGGCTAGAGGTGTGTCATCTCCGCAGTCAAATTTGTAATTACGTAGGTCGGTACCTTGGAAGTCTTCTTCGATAAAAATTTCTCATCATCTCATTCTGTCCTTCAATGATGACCTCATCTTCGATATCCGAAGTATCGCAACCCGAATAACTGCCATCATCGGAAGGTATATCAACATATTCCGATAAGGCATTCTCAATTTTCCAGTTCAATAAGCATCTTCTTTCCATTTTCTGTAAAAATTAAACCAATACAATTTATACCCACCACAATGGTATCCACCGTAAAAAGTTTTCAAAAGTAGACTTTTGAAAACTTTTTACGGTGGATACCATTGCTAACCACTTTAAATTACGCGTTATTATCAAAAACCTATTACGTTTGCCTATTATATTTATATTTATTATACGTAATTAAGAATATTTCAACAAAAAGAGAATATAAATAATTCATATTTGTAAGTAATTACTTACCAACTAAATAAAACAGTTGCGGCACAATGAATTCAAATTTCACCAACTTTCGTTTCAAAGTTTACTTATCCGTTCATCTGTCAAAGCACTGATCATTAACACTGTTCAAGTGTTTTACATTTATGTTGTACATATTCATTCAAATTGGAAGCAATATACGTCACTATATCGTAAAACAAGCGAAGAAATAGGTGGTTATCTCTACTGACCACTATGAAGCAAAGAGTTAACTTATGCAGTAAACGCATTTCTGCATGTTTGCAGTCTGTTAAATAAACATCTACAATATCATCCCATTTTGATGTTTTCCCATTCAATACTATATTTTTGCTTATGACACACAAAAAACTTATGTAGCTCTTCTGCGCTGAGCTGCTTTAATTTTTCACAATTTTTTTTCCATCCACTTGAGTCCTATCTCAGTTTTTGAAAAACAGTGCAATTTAACATTATGACGCTTGATTTCTCAACGCGAAACACAACAAGTTCTGCATGATGAAGAGTACCCTTGTTTCCCAATTTTGAAAGGATGAGCACGCAGATTAACCCTCCAACGTAATTTCACTTGATCAATCCTGTATCCTCTTATTAGTCTGTGAATAAAAGTTAGTCTGTGGTGATAAGAAATGTCATATTCTTAACTCCCGTTTGTCTATGGTTGAAAATAAGGACAATTTTTTTGTTCTAAGATTCCATTCCGTAATAATTTTATATATTTATTTTTGAAATCTATAGAACCTCATCTACAAAACCTATAGAATAAAGTATATTGCGCTATTAATAGGTCCTTACATATGGAATTGGCGTTTTGTACGGGAGGAATATAAAGACAATTTTTTTTGTAAAATATGTTTAATTAATCAGCGTATGCACCGTTATCTATGAACTTTTACCGTCTCATGGGTAGTTCATTGATCCCTTTATTAAAAAAAACCATGGTGGCGACAATCAATAAACTCTATGTGGTCTTGCGTTGCCGTGAACGTGAAGCAGCAGTGGCCTAGAGCGATTGACCAATCTCGGTTGTTTAACAGTTAGTTTTTCCTTCATGGTGGAAATAAGCGATTACACATCAGTTACGGTTGTGTTTTCGTCTATAGAAAACTTTATCCCTACAGTATTGGCGTCAAAATTATATCTTGGATTAGGTTTGCCATCTTCTAAAATGGAAAAGCCGGACTCAGCGCTCCAAAAAGCCGGACTTTTGGCCGTAAAAGCCGGACAGTAATTTATAGAAAGCCAAATATACCTTTATGAGGTCATGCAGCCAAAAAACTCACCAACTCCAACCCCCCGAGAAAAAAAGCTGCAAAACTCCGTTACATACATTAATTGTTTATTAATCAGTCACAGCACAGTTTCAAGTGTATACGTTACTTATTTATTAATCAATCACAGCACAGATTCAAATAAATTTAAACCATTTATTACTTACGATAATAATCAACAAACCCAGTCTTCTGTTTGTATTTCATATTTTCTTTGAATTCTTCCACCTGATCTGGGTAAGCCTCCGATAATAAAAATAATAAAAAAAATTATTTCAGATATCCAAATAATCCATATAATATGTTAGTAAATATGAAACTTAATGTTAGTACCTAAATCTAATTCTTAAATACAAATTTCTTATCAACTAAACAGAAGCGGTAATATTGCTTAAAAATAAACGAGCCATATCTATCAGCAATTATTTTCATGATAGAGTTGGAGCTAGCCCGCACCCTGCCAAGCAACGAGGCTATTTTCTTTCTTATAATGGCGTAGTAGTCATCCGTATGCGCCTTTGCAAACATACCTGATGCACTGCGAAATTGGGGTAGCCCCAACAAGACCCTGAAGCCGTTATTGTACTGGACGCGTAAGGCGTCGACAGCCCGCTGTGAATAATTCGATCACGGACTGTTATGTGACAGACGTGTAGAAAATTTGACAGAAGGCTTTAAATAAAGTTATCTTTACTTGCCACTTAACTACACCGAGCCAACCTACGTGCTGACATATTACATCGGACTGCTAGCGCCCTACGTTCCCTTTCAATGGTCCACATTGTCGTTTAGGTCATCGGTAACAAAATTCCAAACTTATAAACGCCAAAATGCCAAAATGATAAACGACGTAAAATTTCAGTTACTTTGATTGAGCAGAAATTTTGTTCCAGCCTATCATTTATAGTCTGCAGTATTTGTGAACACTGGTCAATCACTTCGTTGACGGAAATTTCTGCAGTTTCTGTGCTTTTTATTCGACTTTGGTATATGGACATAAAGGAATGCAGGAGCCATAAATAACAAAGAAGTCATCTCCAAAATAAATTTCTGTATTTAATGTTTGATTACTTTCATATACTCCTCGTAGGAAACTATCCATCGTTTCGAATGCGAACCAATTAGTTGTATACACGCCCTACGTGCCAGCTCCGGACTTCAAAGACTTTTTATACTTGTTCAAATGGGTTCTATAATAACCCATTAGGCTTTCCTTCTTTTATTTAATTTCTTCAATAGATATTTGAAAAGGTAACAGTTGCATAATTCGTCGCCAGGCGTCATTTTGCGATGTACGATTATTAAAACTATTCAGTTTTGGATCCCACAAACATGGCTCTGTTTGCAGGATCTCGAGAAATGTTGTAACTTTTTCATTACTCCACTCCATCGCAGCCACACGTGCAACCCCTTTGCACTCACCGTGCACAATGAGACACACGTAGTGTGGCTGCCCTATGCCTATGTAAAATTATCGCGTTAATTCGTGGCCACACCTGTATTCAACGTCCGTCAACGCGATAATATTTCTCGTTAGGGTGGCCTGGCCGTCAGGCAGTCATATGCTCTGCAAAAATCTGTTTGAATTGTAGTTTGTAGTGCCTATCTCTATATGTTTTTTTTTTTAATTAAGGCCACCAAAACCTCAGCGGACGTATGTTGTCAGAGCACACCTCTAATCGCAGATCCTCAGACCCATCCTCAATAATTCCAAGGACCCAATGGCCCTCAACATGGCGTCCTATAGCAAACAAAATATGCTTAAATTACAGTAATTAGAAATTTAAGCGAACAATTAGAACCAGATAAATCAAAATGACCTTTATTATACTTCCGTTTCCCAAATTTTGAGTCATTGATCTGCACAATTTTTCTTGGCCTCAAGTTTTTCCACTGTGCTACATTTTTCCAAATAGTATAAAACTATGCATTCCCGACAATATTCCGACCAATCAACAATTGTGGTTCTGCCCAAACAGTGCTCTCTCTCTTCCTTGTATGGATCCTCGTTCGTCGTCATTTGGTAGCTCCATTTGTGAGCATAAGTATATATTAAATAAAATATGTGCACCAACATATTATTTTCAAAAAATGTTCCAGCAGTCCGTAATATTTTTCCTTTTAGCTTACATTGGCCTTTCGTGCAAATCCGAGCACCAAACTATTTATTAGCCAATTTTGCCAGTCGTATGGGTGCACGGTGCGTGCGGCATATTTTTTGAGAGTACATCATTCCATTCGATTCAGCAAAAACAGCACACTGTTCATGGGTCCCAAGTTGTTTGATATTTTTTGATAAATTCCACATTTTAACCACTTCCTCCGAATTTAAGCGTCGATCAACAAACGGCTCGTCATTCAATAAGAAATCGTGATCAGAAACTGTCGACTCAGTCGCAGTCACAGCTCCACCCAACCCTAAGCTCGTAGACGGCCCGAGTTCCGAATGTCAGTTGCCTACATAGCTTGCTTGTCGGTGTCAAGTGAGTAAGCCAAAGTAGTCCAGAGATGAAATCCCATCGGTGTCCAAAGCGGCTGCCCCTACCGTCGTCGAAAAATAAGAAGCAAACGGTGTCCAGAGGGGTAGCGAAGTCGTCGAAAAACAGGAGAAGGTAAAAAAAAACGTTAGGGAGCACATTCACGTAAACTCGGAAGCAACGTAATGACGTAAAGTGTATCTGTCACTGTCAACATAGTAGCCGGCCTAGCGATTCATTTTACGAATTTTGAAATGACTTTGATAGACAAAAAAATGTTAGAATTTAGTTAAATGTAGGTACGTTTCATTTCACATTTATGCTTCTTATATCTACGTATATGGGGGACTACTTCAGATAAAGCCCCTTGACCCCCACAGTGACAGAATCTTCAAATTCAGGTGACAACTTCAAACCCAATCATTTTGAGGAACCCAATCATTTTGAGGAATGACACGTTCATCATTTAACTCTTTGCGGAAAATTTTTAATTTTAATAGAGAGATCAAATATTGTTGTGTATATCAAATAAGATAAGGATAGTTTTAAGTAGTTTTGTTGGTTTTTCATGTGTAGATTGGTAGTGGGGTTATATACAGGGTGGTTATCGTGGGTAACCACTGTGAGAAAAATGGCTAAATATAGTCTTTGTTTTTTATTATCAAACAATTATGTTTTACACATTTTTGACACATTTAGGAACAATAAATCCTTCATACATACATAAAAAATACGAAATTTGTTCGCACTACTCAATAAAAGATAAAATTACTGTTAATGATGATCTTCAAAGCAAGTCTCTTCTGTCGACTGGTCTTCCATGCCTACACAAAACTTCCTAACGACTTGGCTTCCTAAATCTTTCTCAATTATATTCCAAACTTTCCCAGTATATATTTCAAAATGAAGACAATAGCCAGTAGATGCACACTTTGTCCAACTCTTGTATCCTCGTTTCGTTGGTTTTTGTTTGTTGGGCATATACTGCCTGAGCGAACTCCTTCCTTTGAGTTTCACCATTGACTCATCTATTGCAATATTCTTTGTAGGGTAATAGTTTTTTTTATGAATGAGTCTCTAATTTTATCAATAAACGGTCTGATTTTGTACAATTTGTCATAGTTAGAATCTGTCCTACTAGGAATCAAGATTTTATCATTCATATGTAAGTTCCCTAGAATCCAGAAAAATTTCGTCAGTGATGATATTGTTACGAGCTTGAGGTTCGTGACAATAAAAATTGCCGATAAAATTACCTAAATTAACACTTTAATTTTCTTTACACTAATTAAACTTAAAACACTAATAATTAATCACACTGATTCACTTTATTCCGCTCCGAAGCTTCGCTTGTCTCGCCAAATTCAATATTTCCCCGATCGCACCTTGCAGCGCCTATAAATACACTTTAGTACCGAATCATTCAGAACATTCAAATAAATACGCGCACCAATCGACAAAGCGTCGAAAGTTCGAGAGTCAGCTTCCAGAAGCTCAGTTCTTCGTTTCGACAACAGATGGCGCTGTCGGTTGAAAGATTAGTGATGTCATTTTCTGGAAAGCTCTCCCCTCACTCCGTTACCCGACACTAGATGGCGCTAGTGCCGTATGTCAACTTAGCCGCGAAACACTGCCCCTCCTAAGACATGCTCGTCCCGAGCATTATCGGCCCCAAAATAACGCGCCAGGCGATCCACATGGACGATCTTAGGAGTCCCTCTTGCGCCTTTCTGTATCCGGTAGGTTACATCGTTGATCCTGGTCACAATCCGGTACGGGCCGTCCCATTTAGCTTGAAGCTTAGGAGATTTCCCTTTGCTGCGGACTGGATTGTGCAACCACACTAGTGAACCTTCGTCGAACCCTTTGTTGTTAATTTTGCGGTCGTACCGGGTTTTCATCTTTTCAGACATTTGCTGGCCTGATTGTCTGACGTGCTCATAAACGTCATTCATTTTGTTCCGCAAGTCATTTGCATAAACGGTTATACTACGTGGAGCATCAGGTGGTATCCCGGTGATCAGGTCCGCAGGCAGCCGTAATTCTCTCCCAAAGTTTGCGAAAGCTGGTGTCACTGGTGTACTTTCGTGAACAGCGCTTCGATATGACAACAAAAACGGTTGTGTGTGCTTGTCCCAATCTCGTTGCCGATTGTCTACAACTTTTGCTAGGTACCTCTCCAATGTCTGATTAAATCGTTCTACCATTCCATCAGATTTTTTTTTCTAAAGAGATCCGGTAAAGGGCTTAGTAATGATCGGATCCGGGTCATTTCATGAGGTATAGAAGAGTGTCAATCTTCCGCTGGGCTTCTCTCAAATCCCTCCGCATCCGGTATAGAGGAGACAGAAAGAGGATCCACACGCCACTGATGGTCACAATGATTATCAGATGGGTGATATCCTTCTTGTGGATGTGGTGTATCATGTAACCCAATGTTTGGACCTCAGGGTCATATCCTTCTACATCCTCATAAGTCACAGGCAGAGGAGCGTGATTTGATGCCGCTGTAGTGTCTCTCTCCCAAGATGGAGGGTTGAACGTATAATTGGAGCGGAGAGGCGAGATACTCAGGTGAGGAAGAGAGGTGTTTAACATGGTCACGCTCCCGTTTTGAACAGAAGCTACCCCTCCTCGATATCCTACATATCTTGGCCTGCAGGGTACAACCGGGCTCTGGCTAAGGATTTCCTCAGTTGCGGGGTCGTAGTATCCTGTGTGGTTTCGGGATGTGTCCTCTGAGATCCAAAACCTCACTTTGGGATGTTGATGACATAATGGAGAGGGGACAAACTCCCACTTGTCGCATGAGCACGGGTCCGTCAGCATCTGCTACTAAGTTGTCCTTGTCCAGTAACTGTCTTGCCAATGTGGTAGGTGCTGAGCTGGATGACATCCAAAACAGGGTCTTGATTTGTGATATGATGTGACATAGCATCCTCGTGTCTCTTGATAGTCGAAGAGTTTCTTCTTCCAAATACATGATCTTTTGGATGTCTTCGGATGTGTCTCTCTGGGTTCGCTGAGGTTTAGGAGTGGTCTTGGGAGGAATCCATCTCAGCCTCACCATCTCACCCGTGATGCTGATGAATCCTGAGTCCCAACCCTCTCCTGGGATGGCGGTTTCTTGCACCTTATATAAGGTCATGGAAGAGGGATCGATACAGTAAGATGAAGTGCAAAGCGCGTCTGTAATTAGCTTGGATGTTTGACTCCGTTCCTCCAACTGATGGAGGGCAGACGTGTTTACAAATAAGACCCCTGAGTCTGTCCAGCATGTGTAATTTTTGCATGATGCCTTTGCCCTTTCTATAAAATATCCTCCTGGGCTGTTTTCCATCATGCCCATGGACCTCTGGCATACTTTCTTGCTGGTCGTCACTGAAGAAGGCCAAGCCCACTCACAAAGGGATAGCAGATCTTGGGGGTTGTTGTATTGGAAATGTCCGTCTGGGCATCCTGGATCGGGAGAATCCTCAGGGTTTATCTTTACTGGAATAAGATTATGAGTCACACTGTACGATCCCCATACGAAGTAGTGGGTGGTGCATGTGAATTCTTGGAGCACAACCACTCACCCCTTGACCCTGTACGTCTTAACGTGATCTGTTGTAACGTTCAACACAGCCGGAGTCCCACTGGTATCATCGCAATGGCTGGGCTCATCCAGCCAGTAGAAGGCTGGCTCCTTGCTCCTATCACACAGGAGGGCGGACTCGCCTAGACGGATCATAGCCAGGAGTGCTGATAGCACACAGGTTCATGGTGATGGTTGTTTTCACACGTAGGTCGATTTGGGTTTTAGCTTCCTTGATTTGGGTTTCGGCTTCCGACAGGCGGTTGTCATGTTGAGCAACCCTATCCTTCACCTCCCTTATCTCTTTCCCAAAGGTAGCATGAAGGTCCTTCATAAGGAGCATCTGCTCTTCCAACCGACGGGCCCGTTCCTTATGTCCGCCCCGCAGCTGCTCCTCCAAACGACGGACCTGTGCCTCTTGTCCGCTCTGCAGCTGCTCTTTCAACTGACGGACCTGTTCCTCCTGTCGGTTGACCTGTTCCTCCTGTCGGCGGACCTGTTGCTCCTGTCGGCGAACCTGTTCCTCCTGTCGGCGGACCTGTTCATCCTGTGCACCCCGCAGCTGCTCTTCCAACCGACGGACCTGTTCCTCCTGTCGTCGAGCCTGTTCCTGCAGCATCACCATCAGAGCACCTAAGTCGGGTGCTGCAGATGTAGGAGCTACCGACGGGCCTGCAGCCAGTGGCTGGCCCTCCGACGTCTGCGGCGTTGCACCACCAAATCTTCTTTGGTTCATCTCCTGCTGGCGTTGACTTCGGGTACGGACATCCTCCGTTTCCTCCTTAGGTAAATTCGGCATGGTTTTATCCCACTTCTGACACCAATTGTTACGAGCTTGAGGTTCGTGACAATAAAAATTGCCGATAAAATTACCTAAATTAACACTTTAATTTTCTTTACACTAATTAAACTTAAAACACTAATAATTAATCACACTGATTCACTTTATTCCGCTCCGAAGCTTCGCTTGTCTCGCCAAATTCAATACTTCCCCGACGCACCTTGCAGCGCCTTTTCAATTGTAATTTTGTAAAAGATTGATATTAAAAGAAAATGAAAATTAACCAGAAAAATATCTATTTATAATGACGTCCTCACTATAAAGTTTTGATTTATTTCAAGGCTGGGTTGTACCATAACTTCTTCCTCTACAATAGCTAAAGGAATTTCGTCCTCAATTACATCATCCTGCCTTGAAATAGCAATGTTGTGGAGTACTGCACATGCCACAATAATAGGTGGAATGTTGGTAGTTTTCAGTCCTAACCCATTGTGGAGACGGGGAAATCTTCTTTTAAGAACACCAAATAGCCTTTCTATTGGATTTCTGGTTCAGATTTGTGAACGGTTATATGCTTCATCAGCTTCTGTCCTTGGATTTAAAATTGGGGTTAACAGATAGGGACAACATGGATAACCACTATCGCCCAGAAGTACCATGGGGGTAAAATCTCCTCGCTCTAGTTGGGCACATAATGGTGAGTCGTTAAAATTGTACTATCATGTACAGAGCCTGGCCATCTTGCAATGATATTTCTTATACGCAATTTTGCATCACATAGTACTTGCACATTCAACGAGAAGTAGTCTTTTCTATTTCGGAAACTTTCAGATTGAGCTCCCCCTGTAAAGACATTTAATAACAATGAGTGACTATATTTTTTTAATGATATGACAATGTACGCGTAAAAATATGGCTCATGATAAGAATAGGTACCTGGAGAATTAATTTTGATGTGCGTACAGTCAATAGAACCCATCACTCTTGGAAATCCAGCAATCACATAAAAGTCATTTGCTACTTCTAAACGTTCCTCAGCAGATGGCATACTTATATAACGAGATCTCATACTTGCTATATGTTCTGTAACCCTATGCACGATTCGATGCACAGACGGTTGCTCAATATGGAATATGTCCCCTATAACTCGTTGATAACTGCCTGTAGCGTAATACCGAAGTGTTATCAATATTTGATCCACGGACTGCAAAGATCTATTTCTTTTTGTCAAAGGTTTTATCTTGCTACCGAATACAGAATTCAAATGTAACACAGTTCCTACTGAAACGCGGAACCGCGCACGAAATTCTTTGTCGTCATATTTATTGAAAGCGTCAAGCTTGATATTATCATTTCTTCGACTTCCTGAAGGCGTTTCGTTGCCCGAAAGAGAAGATAACGACGAAACAGACATATTTAGCACATAAAACACTTTTAATAGATTTGAGAGTCCTCGCTACCACACTTAATAATAACGAGTACTTAAATCAATTTGACGTTTGATTTGACAGCTAAAACGCGTTGAGTGATGTTTCAGTATACCAATTTTTAGTTGAGTAGGGTTTAAGCATAACTCAATTTGAGCCACACTTAAATTTAAGAGATGCTTAAAATTTAATTACGAGAATACGAATATAGAGTTAAGGAGCTGCTCATATGTTTGAGAAGCCGTTAAATATTTGAGGGACGTTTGAGTATTCGGGCATGAGTCGAGAATCCAACAGTATTTGATTGCAATTTAGTTTTGTGTTGCCTTCAGACTGTTAATAATAATATGAAAACTACTATAGTCCGTTCGCGTTAAGAAAATAGTGAGTCATCGTTGTCCGCCGGCCTGGCCACGCCTCCCAGCCAATTAAAATGCAAGAAATTAGAAAGTCGAATTCACACTTCACAGTGACCAGTTGAAGTCAGGCCTTCGAACAAAACGGTTGTGTATTTTGCGTGTTACTCGTTCAACATTAAATTTTAAAAATGAATACCTCACCTATTCGAAAGAATAAAAGTGGATCAATAATCCATAGCGGAGAGAGACGAGTAATTTACAATGTTTATAAGTACTTTAAACTGTGTGATTTAAATGCGACTGTGGAGAGCACAGTAATAAAAACAGTAAGTGCATGTGGTGTGTCCGAAAATACTGTTTATAAAATTATTAAAGAACAAAAGGATATAGATGCCAATAACTCCACGTTCAATAAGTGCCATAAAAAAATTATTAGATGACGCAATAGCATTAATTGACGCTAATCGTTGGAAGAAGTTCTGCGACCACGTGATGCGCGAAGAAAATACCATGTGGAATTTGGATGACATCATGGAACTTGCAGAACAAAATTCTTTCATAATTAATGTAACTGGAGAATCTAGCAATACTGATTAGTGATTTAAGTAATTTTAATAAAATTTGTTTCCATTAAACTTAATTAAATGTTTGAAAAAAAAAAGATTTTTTACTCCACTGCGAATACACCTTTATCCTGTAGTTGCACTGATGACTCACTATTTTCTTAACGCTAACGGACTATAGGTATCTGACGTATCTCGTCGTACGGGTCGTAGTTTTTTTTATGCCAGTGTCAAATAGCAGCTTAATGCTGCTGTGTTTCGTATGGTGAGTGTAGAGAACCGGATACCCTTTTTATTGGAAACGAGGCTTTCCATCTTAGTCCTCACGGGTGACAACGCATCTGCATTTTGATTCGTAATTGAGGATAGATATGGATGTCTATGGACCACAGCAACCACTTACCATCAGGTGGACTGTGTGCTCGTGTCACCCTATCCTATAAAAAAAATTCATCCGATCCATAGTCGTTCTGAAACGGATCTGCCGCAGTCGAACTATCTGAATCCTCAAAAATCCTCATCGGATTTGTCTTGCGTTTTTCCATTAAAAAAAATAAACCAAATAGCTAATAAGTTACGATTTTCATAGAACAATATTGTAAATAATATAGTTAACGACAAAGCAACAATAAAACAATGATATTACTATCACTTACGATGCTTTTGTGTCTCGACGAAGTTTACTACGTATCGCACTCCTGCAAAGCTAAAACCACAGAATACTCGTACTTTTACTGCTAGCGGCTTCTATCAACAATACCAACTAGATGTCGGGTCGGCGCAAGAAATCCATCTCAGTAAATAAGAGCGCACATGAGACGTGAGCTCTTGCACGTGAGAGTGTAGCACACAAGGCAATAACGGGAAAAAGAACTTTATTTGTTATAACTTAAGGTTGAAGTCACACTAAATGTTATTTAATTTATGTCTTTTCATAGTTTATATTCATGCGGTATTTAGCTATGATTTTGTACGTGACCCGTTATCTAGTTGGTATTGTTGATCGAAGGCTAGCGGAGAGCGGAGAGAGTGGCTAATGGCCCGGCTACACGTTCCGGCTTGCTGTACAATGGCTCACACACAGTCAGGTTTACACAGTCCAGTTTGCGCGAGCCATTGTAGTCATGACTGTACAATAGCTCGCGCAAATTCGACTGTGTAAACCTCTTAGGCCTCTGCCTCGAATCTTGCGGGCAGCGAAGCGACGGCGACGGCGACGGCGGTGCGGGAGCGGGGCGGGCAACGCAGACCCGTTCACGAAACTAGCGGCCAGATCGCGCGACACTATAGCGGCGTAGTGTTGTGTTCATGGTTGTGTTGTCGAGATATTTGTTTTTATTTGCGAACGAAATGTCTGAACAACGGCGACAACATCTTTTTGATTCAAATTTATTTCTAACGCTCGATTTACTGTGGGCAAAAGAAGAAGTGAATCCCTACTATATGGCAAGGAAAAGAAAAGGCGAGTTTTATCGAAATTACGAAGAACAGAGACACTGTCCCGACAAATTCTACGACTACACCAGAATGAGCGTAGAAACTTTTGACTATATTCTTGAAGCTATCAAGGGCGATTTAGAGTCTGTAATTAATCCAAAACGATATAGAGGTATATCTCCAGCAGAAAAATTATACTTGACGCTAGGGTAAGTAAAGCAACGAAATTGTAATTTGCAATTGTATTTATTGATAGTGTGTAAAAAAAATTGTGGTGCACTAATTTAGTAAATAATTTGACAGCAGATGCAATCATTTTAATGAAATACCTACTAAAAACTAATCAGCTTTAATCATTTATTTATGACGAATACGTTTTTTAATATAAAATAGGTACGTTTCATACGTAAGTATGAAATAAGTAACAAAACAGTTTGTTTTTGAAACACTTTCAAATATTGATGATTATAACTTTATAACCTTATAACTAAAATCGCAGTAACAGTCATTTATCTATAAAATCACAGTTTTCATTTGTACGATGATTAGTTATTTCTACAATCACAGTTTTGTTATTATTTGAGAGTATTTTTATTATAAGGTTGATATACCTAGTGTTGAGTATTATACCCACACATATATGATTCATTAGAAGGGTACATTTCTTCATTTACACTTATCTCTTCTAGAAGAGCTTGATTAATTTTTTTGTCTCACTCTATACTTTTGTACTGGCGTGAATTTTTCCATTTGTGGAAGCAAACTCATAAAAAAGTAGTAGTCGTCTGACTTATTCTCATGTCTAGAAGTCTCGTTTCTACTTTGATTTGATAAATCATTTTCCAACAGTGTTATACTTTTCTTTTCCAATTCTAAAAATTCAGTCCTTATGTCATTCGCTGTTTTCTTTTTTCTTGACCGTTGTGAAGTAGAAGCTTCTCTTGAAGGTGTAGAAGCTTCTTGCGATGATGTAGATTCTTGTGAAGATATAGAAGCTCCTTGTGAGGATGTAGAAGCTTGTTGTGGATGAATAGAAGCTTCTTCATCACGACCGGTTGTATTTTCTTGAGAATTTTCTACAGAGATGTCTTCTATCGCAATAGAATCTTTACTTATCTGATTACTTGTTTCATTGCTGCTTAAATTACCCTCAGTAACATTTGGTAGCATTTCATCTCGCAAAAAACTCAATTGAGAAAAGTATTGCCAATTCGAGGATTGATTAACATATCCGGCATCTCCTGATCGAGGAGCAAGATTTTTTTTAATTCCTTTCTATAGTGATCTTTTATATTTTTCCATTTTTTCTTTAAATCCGTCACTGAAACAAAAGAATGAACAGACTGTATATTGCATAGATAACTTTAACATACCTATGCTTTAATTTTCGGGTTTTTGGCGAGTGCCGTTATCATTCAGAATGGGGAAAACAACGGTGACCAACATAGTTTATAGCACGTGTACAGCTATATGGAAAAATTTAGTGGATTTACATATGCCAAAACCGACAGAATTATTATTGAAAAGAATATCTGAAAAATACTATGAAAAATGTCAATTTCCTAATTGCGTCGGAGCTATAGATGGCAAACATTGTCGAATAAAAAATCCTAACTTTGCTGGATCATCGCATTATAATTATAAACATTACTTTTCGATGCACTTGCAAGCCGTCGCGGATGCTGACAAAAGATTCATTTGTATAGAAGTTGGAGGAAGAGGAAAACAAAGCGATGCAGGGACATTCCATTACTCTAATTTGAACCATTTACTTCAAAGTAATAACTTCAATATACCCCGTCCACAATATCTACCCGGATCAGATATTATACTACCAATGGTTTTAATTGGAGATGAAGGATATCCACTCAAAACCTATTTGATGCGACCTTATCTCCCGAACTTTTTGTTTATTACAATGAACGAGTACTCAAGCCAGCATATCGCTGTAACAGTTCAACAACAAAGCAAAAACGTAACAAAGTCTAACAACAAACAATAATTATGTACAGTAAGTAGATTTACTTAAAACCAGGAATGTTACCACAACGCAGAGCGAGGGACGACTGCTCGACGGCACAAGCGCACACTGCACCCTTTTTACCTGGACACAGCCGTTATTCTGTCTCGCTCGCACTGTTGTGCACAGCGTTTTTTACCTGCTCACACAAAGGATGCTATTGTGCTTGCTTACGATTCCTTGAATTATTGAAGAATTTTATCTTACTCACTGGAATGGGTGTTTAGTTATCTAATATCGGGGTAGAGGCACTTTGAACAGTTACATTCAAATTATCATAGCTCCTAAACCATCTAACTCAGAGTTAAGATTTAAATGTGCATTTATAGCAAATAAAAACAAGTAAAAAAAATTGGTTAACACGATGGTTCTTTTTAAAGCTAAGAATCTGAAAAACAACATCAATTTGTTGTCTCTATTTTTTCAAAAATGTTTTTTACTAATACTGAAAAATTAAAAAATAATATTTTGAATCTAGATTTATTGTCTACACTATTAACTAACATTTGAGACCAATTTTGTTTTTGAAAGTCTTCTACTTGGGTAGATATTTGTTAAATTAATACAAGCATCTCTATGCTTCGCCAACAATTTTTTTAAAGTGCTGCCATTTTTTTATTGATGGCGAAAAAAAAATCATTGATCCCTGATTTGTCGATAAAATTAATTGTATTTTAACCCCTTAAAGTATCGGACATCGAAAACCGGACAACCTGTATATATATATATATATATATATATATATATATATATATATATATATATATATATGAATTGCTCGTTTAATAGTATAGGATATAATACGGTTCTCATATTTCCATTTGTCGGTCTAACCGGGAACCAATCACATCTGTTAGTAAACAATTACAATAAAACATTTTCTCTAGTTCAAACTATACAATATTTGTTTTTGATCGCCATGTAGAGAACTTTTTATCCTGTAGCCTATTATAACTGCCGCGCCTGATAAAGCATTGTAATTTTTCCTATATGATCGTTTTGACCAACAACCATCAACAACCACAGTTACTAGCGGAACTCCATTTACATCTACTTCCCCATTGAGGGATTATTAGGTTTTTTTACGGTTTACTAATTGTCCCTTTTTCCACACATTCGACAACGACGTAGAATTTTGATAGAAACCCTTTCCTGACCTCTTTAGTGAGTCCTAAAGGTATTCAAAATCCACTATTCTGTTTCGTTCTACTTTGATAGCCTCTTCACGTTCGGATTTATTTTCTAATATAAGTTCAGAATCTCAATGCTCCTCATGTTGGGTTTCATTTTCTACTATAAGTTCTGAATGTTCCAAGGAATCCTGAAAATTATTAAAAATAAACGTCAGTATTATTTAACATTGTCAAACTAAGCGACGTGTCTATGGTTTACACTATTGGCGATATAACATGGTGCGGATGAAATTATTAAACTATAAAATCTTTATAATTACTTTAAAATTTATACATAAACTGATATGAGAAACGTGTAGAACTTGTCGAAACCTCTCATTTGAAACCAAACACTAGGAGTTTATCGCCATTAGTGACATGAGAAAAGAGTAGAGCTTGCAGAGACCTTGCATTTGAGACTAATCACGAGAGGTCGACCACCATTGTTTTACAAGTTATAGCCAAAAAATAAAGTTATAGTAGCCTATTTTGATACAAATTTCGACGGTCGAACGGTCGACTGATTTCTCGAGCGCGTGCGTTCGGATTTATATTCAAATTCGGAGTTCATACATAAAATGTATAGCGAATTTGGGACGCGTCTTTGAAAGTTCGTATCTAAATCACGTAGCCAAATTTAAAAAATGTAAAAAGGATGAATTGTAGTGCATACGTTGTAGATTAATAGGAATTTCATGTTTTGCAATAATTGAACTAATTTCGATAAAAATTTAACTAAACGGCAACATACCATTTTTAGGATTTTGTCTAACTTTATGAATTTTTAAAACAGAAACTAAAGATATTTATTTATTTTTGCTTAGGAATAAAGGTAAATACATTCTTAGTGACGTTTAATAAATAATTTGTGTATTAATTATTGTAACCATAAAGCATAATTTCACTTAACAGTGACTATCGTTTCGAAGTATTTTGCTCGATGGGCTCTTAAGATTTTATAACATGAAACGTGTCGTCAAAAACAATTTAGATGGATGGAAGCGCGGCTTGAGTAACCGGCCACACGCTCAAGTAAGCTCGCAGGCAAAACCGTGCAAACCAAGCCCGCGCAGTCCAATAATAAGTCAATAGTCCAAAAAAAAAGCCGCCTGCGCGAGCTACCGTCTTGCCGTCCACACGCACGCGCTTAGCTGTGCGCGCTTAGCCACAGAATATATTTACCCTGACGGGCGCTTAGCTGTGCAAACCGGTTTGTCATTTTGCGGGCATGCTCACAGGCAAGACAGAGCGTGTAGCCGGGCCATAAAACTACACACACACACACATTGCCAAGAACACATTTTTTAAATGTTCAAAAAGATATTCTATATGACAATAAAGCTCAGAGTATTTGATATATTGCGACACAAGGTCCAAATCACAGAACTTTTATTTGAAAGTCCATCGGAAATAAACGTTCCGCCGTAAATAATCTTTTTTTTTTGAACGTCATGGTACATTTTGCCATATCAAAATCATACACTAAGACGTACAATCACGAACCACCTGAGAATGTGTTAGAATACTTTAGAAAAATCAAGAAAACAAATATAATTTACTGCAAAAATAATCTGACGTTCGAGTTCTCGTCTTTTAAGCATTAGTCATATACCAAATATTATTCGATAGTATAAAAGGCATGATATCGAATTACATTCTTAAACGGCCATATTTTTATTTAGATCTTTTATTTCAAACAAGTGGTAAAATTAAAAAACAGGAGGAAAACACATTCGGATTCTAACCTCTTCTTTTTTCTAAGTCGGTTGATAATCAAAAACGTTTCTAGTAAAGTAGCTTTTTGTTCACCGAATGTTGCACGCTAACTTCGTGCTGGAAAAATTTGCAGAGAAGGGAGCTCTAAAACCCTTTGCATTCGGAAACCTCGCCTTAAGCCCTATCCCAGAACACTGTTACCATAATCCGCGACTATAGAGAGACCACGTTTTGTAATGAGACAGATAATGTATATCTTTGTATATTTCTAATGTTTATTTTGTAGAATTTAAGCGTGTCTTAAGATTTATTTTTAAGAGCACTGTTTTTTTTTAATAAAGTTTTCTTTAAGTTTATTTTGATGTTTTATTTTTATTTTCGGATTGCACTCTTTATTTTATTATTAGATTAGATCTAGTGCTTGCATCCCGCTGAGTGATCAGGTAAGTGTTGGTAACTTATTTTGCTTAAATTTTAACATAGACAAGTTTAAGAGTTATAGAGTTTGCCCTCCCGACAGTAAAACTGAATTATTATTGAATTATTGTAAGTATATATTTCTTATTTTTAATAAGAAATTTATACCTACAGTAATGTACTGAAATGGTCGTCAAAAACGATTTAATATCTTGACGTCCAAACAACGAAGGGATATATATATATATATATATATATATATATATATATATATATATATATATATATGCGTATCAGCTGAGTACTAAGACGGAATGCTTCACAGCGTGTAGCAGCGTGTTAATATACTGGTGTTCTAAACCCTTCAGACTAGCGATGGGCATGGATCTTTAAACAGTATCGATATATATCGCGTGATAAATTTCGATATATCGTCATGTTTTGCGTGAAGAAGTAGGATAAGGCTTCATATATATAGTACTACTGGATGGTTGGACGACGAAAAAAAACGACAACACCACATGAGTACTTTTGTTGCTTAATGTTTTGTCGATTAATACAACATTTTAAAATATGACGAAAATGATACGAATTCGATACTACAAAATAAATATCGAATAAAGATAGTCGTATAAGGCAATTCAAAAATATCGACGATATATCGATCGATATTTTACCCAAGCTTACACCACCAAGCAACAGTGCGTGCTTGGTAGCAACTTTTGCTACCAAGCACGCACTGTTGCTTGGTGGCAAAAGTTGCTGAGACTTTGTAGACTAAGTACGAACAACGCTTAGAAAATCTTCCTCTCGGTCGCTCTGGGGTCAATTTCACTGGCGCTGGCGCTACAGCTGTGTTGTAAACTGCGCGGATAAAATGAAATAATAATTTAATAATGTCTTCCAGACCGAATTTCAGTCACGGCGGCCAGCCTCAACGGAGACTAACCATCGGTGCAGGACACGATTATAGTGTCAAAGTGTATGCGCAAGCACAGGTGCACTCTCTATTCTTTCACTCTCATAGTCCGATGGGACGGTAAACTGACACGACGGGGGAGAGATCAGGCGCAGGACCAACGGCTTTACGTGCTTTCTGAGGCACGGGGGTGAGACATCGCCAACCTCCTGACTCCGGGCAACTACTGAGAATTTCTTGACGGAAAAACTATAATAGATTTTTTGGCCCTACCGGGGATTCGAACCCAGGATCTCAGCAGTTTTGCTACTGTAATCACTAAACCAACGAGGCAGTCAAAAAAAAGGAATACTTCATAATAATAAACATTTAAAGTTACGTAATGTATAACTAACCAATCTAAAGAACGTTGACAAGTAATTTTACAAATAGCTTTTGTAAGAAAATTGTAGTACTGAATAATTACAAAATACAAATAATATTCAATAAATTTTATCGTAACAACCTTTTCAACGTGGATACAAAGAGACACATTTTGTAGAATAATTTTCGCATTTCCCCTACAAATATTTTGTTCTATTTCCGTGTTATAGTAGTCAATAACTCTATTATATAAGTCACTGGTTTGTAGAAAGGGCGAGTAAGCCATTTTTCTATGATTTTCTTTTTCTTAACAGAACAATTCCCTAAGTAATTTTTAATAGATTTTAGTAACGGCGAACAGAAAAAACAAATGCCTAACGCCGAATCAAACTGTTTTGTTATGCAAAACTGCGAATAATGTATATTGTGATGCGTAAGCACAGGTCTTTAAGTTAGGCCATAATCTAATTTGAATCCATGGGATTCAGGTAGGAATGCTAGATCGCAAGACAAAAATATCTGGAGAAAGAAAATGTCTGGATTTTGGTGTTGTGATCCGACAACTATTTTAATACACGAGAAATAAGTATTAAAAATAAAAATTTTAATAAAAAGTTAATTTTTTAAATTGATAGACTACAAAAGGACAACATTGTTGACACATAACTAATTTTATTACATTTAATTTTTAGGTTGCTACATATACTTAGCATTGGACTTTACTGAGATCACCAATTTGGATTGATTATAATTATTCAGAAAAGATTTAAAATTTTAACAATTTACTTCAAAGTCCAGTCTAATTACCTACTAACTCAGCTTTTATTAAATCAGCGGCAGCTGTGTTATCAAGAGAAGCTTTTTGTCTGAAGATTTTGAGTTTTATCAGGAATCTGGATAGTTGTGCCAATGAGGTCACTGTACTCACTATTTTACAAAATACTAAATTGACAAAGATACTAATAGCCCACCTGATGGTAAATGGCTGAACAAGGACAAGGAAGGTAAAATGGTTAAATTAAGGTGAAATGTCTCATAGCCTACACTTATACTGGCCCCTGGCTCTCTATATCTTTCAGGCTGGCGGCAAATACATTCCGTTCACAGTTCTTTCAAATTTAATTAAAAGTTGTGTTACTGGGTGTTTAGTTCATAAGTGTATAAAAATATGTAAGAAATGATATGTGTAAAATGCATAACTACCCAATTATATTTTAAAAAGAGAAGAGACTATAAAAAAAGGTCCTTTAAATATCCATCGGTGTTGTGTTCATTCATACACTTAGACCATGAATGTTCTAAGTTCATAGATGAAGATTATTTAATCATTCCAACTCAAATGATTGAAGAACCACAAATAAAGAATATTAAAAATACAATAACTCAGAAAACAAAAATAGTTTGCGACTTTTCATTCCTCTCCTGTGAAAATCTTAATAAGATGTTTTGTGATTATTTATCAAATTTCTTCGTCGTTTTCTTCGTCTGATATTAATACAAAAAAATCTTATGTGAAATAGGCCAAGTTTTATTAATGTTAATGTTATCTACAAATTTTCCATTTGGAGATTTGTGATTATTATTGGAGACCAATAATTAGAAGTTTTTGTTTTTGTCTCATTGAAAAGATACGTGCTAGCTCAATTGGATAGTTCTCACTGTAAGTTCCACAGTACGCGAGTAACCCTGGTTGTTCGGTCTCCGCCGGCATCAATAAAATTGTTAATTGGAAGTTTAACTGGTGTTTCACCACGTGCTCGGAGGTGTGGTGCTTTTTTTGTAACCTTACTTTTATATCCAATAGTTATCTAATAGATAACATAAACATTGATAATAAATAAAAAAAAATCAAAGCATAATTTAGATTATATAATTGTTTGAAATCAAAACTAAAATGTGAACAGTTTTTATTGTTTACTTGTTTGTACTAGATTGTAGTGTTTTTAAATAATTCAATATTGCTGATCTGTTTAAGTAATTCCAACTAATGTCATTTTGTAATATTGCATATTATGTGGTAAGTCCTCCTTCACATCTCTCACTTTTGTAATTTATCCTATAAATTATTATCTGAGGCTGGTGGTGTTGGCTTCACTAAATTCAAATTTTAGGTTTAAGATTAGTTATTAAGCCTCTGTTGAAGTTGTTTACTGGTCCTTAAATAAATTTAAAAAAATTTGTACATTTCGTAAATAATCGGGATAGTCGTTGTATAAAATACGCCATCTAGCGATACCTACTTTAGGCTGCATCTTTAGTAAAACTCAGCGTTTTACTAAAGACTACAACGTCATCTAGCGTGCAAGGTACACTATTTCGAAAACGGAAATCTCACTCACGTTTCTATCTCTGGTATATAGTGGTATTCTATGAATGGAATCCTGCCACCTAGTAATTACTATTCGGTGGACTGTGTGCTCATTTGTAATATTTTTGCTATTGAAAAATTTCCGGTAGCGACCGAAAGATGGCGCTTAAACAAGAATCAAGTGGAAACGTTCGTAATATATTCGCAGATCCAAAACAGCCTGGCTCAAGGCATGTTCCTGGCTGGCGGACGCGGAGGCTACGCTGGTGCCGCACTGCAGGGCCCCCTCGCTTACTTGGAAAAAACGGCCACCAATATAGGTATAATAGTAGAGTAAGCTTTGTGCCGTTAGTGGCGGTGTAAGAATATCCACTGCCCCATATCTTCCCGTGGGTGTCGTAAGAGACGACGTCCATATAGATAAATCAACAAACCGTGTAGTGGCGGTGTAAGAATATCCACTGCCCCATATCTTCCCGTGGGTGTCGTAAGAGACGACGTCCATATAGATAAATCAACAAACCGTGTAGTGGCGGTGTAAGAATATCCACTGCCCCATATCTTCCCGTGGGTGTCGTAAGAGACGACGTCCATATAGATAAATCAACAAACCGTGTAGTGGCGGTGTAAGAATATCCACTGCCCCATATCTTCCCGTGGGTGTCGTAAGAGACGACGTCCATATAGATAAATCAACAAACCGTGTAGTGGCGGTGTAAGAATATCCACTGCCCCATATCTTCCCGTGGGTGTCGTAAGAGACGACGTCCATATAGATAAATCAACAAACCGTGTAGTGGCGGTGTAAGAATATCCACTGCCCCATATCTTCCCGTGGGTGTCGTAAGAGACGACGTCCATATAGATAAATCAACAAACCGTGTAGTGGCGGTGTAAGAATATCCACTGCCCCATATCTTCCCGTGGGTGTCGTAAGAGACGACGTCCATATAGATAAATCAACAAACCGTGTAGTGGCGGTGTAAGAATATCCACTGCCCCATATCTTCCCGTGGGTGTCGTAAGAGACGACGTCCATATAGATAAATCAACAAACCGTGTAGTGGCGGTGTAAGAATATCCACTGCCCCATATCTTCCCGTGGGTGTCGTAAGAGACGACGTCCATATAGATAAATCAACAAACCGTGTAGTGGCGGTGTAAGAATATCCACTGCCCCATATCTTCCCGTGGGTGTCGTAAGAGACGACGTCCATATAGATAAATCAACAAACCGTGTAGTGGCGGTGTAAGAATATCCACTGCCCCATATCTTCCCGTGGGTGTCGTAAGAGACGACGTCCATATAGATAAATCAACAAACCGTGTAGTGGCGGTGTAAGAATATCCACTGCCCCATATCTTCCCGTGGGTGTCGTAAGAGACGACGTCCATATAGATAAATCAACAAACCGTGTAGTGGCGGTGTAAGAATATCCACTGCCCCATATCTTCCCGTGGGTGTCGTAAGAGACGACGTCCATATAGATAAATCAACAAACCGTGTAGTGGCGGTGTAAGAATATCCACTGCCCCATATCTTCCCGTGGGTGTCGTAAGAGACGACGTCCATATAGATAAATCAACAAACCGTGTAGTGGCGGTGTAAGAATATCCACTGCCCCATATCTTCCCGTGGGTGTCGTAAGAGACGACGTCCATATAGATAAATCAACAAACCGTGTAGTGGCGGTGTAAGAATATCCACTGCCCCATATCTTCCCGTGGGTGTCGTAAGAGACGACGTCCATATAGATAAATCAACAAACCGTGTAGTGGCGGTGTAAGAATATCCACTGCCCCATATCTTCCCGTGGGTGTCGTAAGAGACGACGTCCATATAGATAAATCAACAAACCGTGTAGTGGCGGTGTAAGAATATCCACTGCCCCATATCTTCCCGTGGGTGTCGTAAGAGACGACGTCCATATAGATAAATCAACAAACCGTGTAGTGGCGGTGTAAGAATATCCACTGCCCCATATCTTCCCGTGGGTGTCGTAAGAGACGACGTCCATATAGATAAATCAACAAACCGTGTAGTGGCGGTGTAAGAATATCCACTGCCCCATATCTTCCCGTGGGTGTCGTAAGAGACGACGTCCATATAGATAAATCAACAAACCGTGTAGTGGCGGTGTAAGAATATCCACTGCCCCATATCTTCCCGTGGGTGTCGTAAGAGACGACGTCCATATAGATAAATCAACAAACCGTGTAGTGGCGGTGTAAGAATATCCACTGCCCCATATCTTCCCGTGGGTGTCGTAAGAGACGACGTCCATATAGATAAATCAACAAACCGTGTAGTGGCGGTGTAAGAATATCCACTGCCCCATATCTTCCCGTGGGTGTCGTAAGAGACGACGTCCATATAGATAAATCAACAAACCGTGTAGTGGCGGTGTAAGAATATCCACTGCCCCATATCTTCCCGTGGGTGTCGTAAGAGACGACGTCCATATAGATAAATCAACAAACCGTGTAGTGGCGGTGTAAGAATATCCACTGCCCCATATCTTCCCGTGGGTGTCGTAAGAGACGACGTCCATATAGATAAATCAACAAACCGTGTAGTGGCGGTGTAAGAATATCCACTGCCCCATATCTTCCCGTGGGTGTCGTAAGAGACGACGTCCATATAGATAAATCAACAAACCGTGTAGTGGCGGTGTAAGAATATCCACTGCCCCATATCTTCCCGTGGGTGTCGTAAGAGACGACGTCCATATAGATAAATCAACAAACCGTGTAGTGGCGGTGTAAGAATATCCACTGCCCCATATCTTCCCGTGGGTGTCGTAAGAGACGACGTCCATATAGATAAATCAACAAACCGTGTAGTGGCGGTGTAAGAATATCCACTGCCCCATATCGTCCCGTGGGTGTCGTAAGAGACGACGTCCATATAGATAAATCAACAAACCGTGTAGTGGCGGTGTAAGAATATCCACTGCCCCATATCTTCCCGTGGGTGTCGTAAGAGACGACGTCCATATAGATAAATCAACAAACCGTGTAGTGGCGGTGTAAGAATATCCACTGCCCCATATCTTCCCGTGGGTGTCGTAAGAGACGACGTCCATATAGATAAATCAACAAACCGTGTAGTGGCGGTGTAAGAATATCCACTGCCCCATATCTTCCCGTGGGTGTCGTAAGAGACGACGTCCATATAGATAAATCAACAAACCGTGTAGTGGCGGTGTAAGAATATCCACTGCCCCATATCTTCCCGTGGGTGTCGTAAGAGACGACGTCCATATAGATAAATCAACAAACCGTGTAGTGGCGGTGTAAGAATATCCACTGCCCCATATCTTCCCGTGGGTGTCGTAAGAGACGACGTCCATATAGATAAATCAACAAACCGTGTAGTGGCGGTGTAAGAATATCCACTGCCCCATATCTTCCCGTGGGTGTCGTAAGAGACGACGTCCATATAGATAAATCAACAAACCGTGTAGTGGCGGTGTAAGAATATCCACTGCCCCATATCTTCCCGTGGGTGTCGTAAGAGACGACGTCCATATAGATAAATCAACAAACCGTGTAGTGGCGGTGTAAGAATATCCACTGCCCCATATCTTCCCGTGGGTGTCGTAAGAGACGACGTCCATATAGATAAATCAACAAACCGTGTAGTGGCGGTGTAAGAATATCCACTGCCCCATATCTTCCCGTGGGTGTCGTAAGAGACGACGTCCATATAGATAAATCAACAAACCGTGTAGTGGCGGTGTAAGAATATCCACTGCCCCATATCTTCCCGTGGGTGTCGTAAGAGACGACGTCCATATAGATAAATCAACAAACCGTGTAGTGGCGGTGTAAGAATATCCACTGCCCCATATCTTCCCGTGGGTGTCGTAAGAGGCGACAGAGACAGGCAGGAGATGGGCAGCAGCATCTTCCTGATAACAACTCAAAACAATTAAAAAACTGCCACTCGCCGGGCGTGGCAACTGTGGCAAAATCCCCCCTACGAGGCAATCTATGGGGGAGGCCTGTGTTCAGCAGTGGACTTTTATAGACTGTAATGGAACCTTTATTGTGGAAAGTCAGAATGTGTGAAAAAAGTCTCCTATTGCAGTTCACGATGCTGTGTAAATTTCCTTACTGTATGGTATTGGTAGTGAAGGTGTGATGTGGCAAAAGATGCACGAGAGTAGGATAAATTCTGTAGATATGCGATCATTAAGGAGTATGTTATGGCTGAATCTGAATAATAGGGTAAGAAATTGTGTGATAAGATTTTTCTTAGTGAATTATGGTGGCCAAAACACGATTGACACCTTTTGGCTCGATAGAAAAAGATCGCAGTATCCTCAAAATCTACAATTTTAGGTACGTCCACTAAGTGAAAAAGCAGTTTCATTCGAGTGTAATGAAATCAATTTCAATTAAATTCAGGCTATGTGTTCACCAGTAAATATATTTTAAAAAGAAATATCAAATAAATAATGTGCGATTAATTAGCGCGTGGGCCGACCAAACAGTCCATATAAAGCGTGAAAAATCTGCTTTTGGCGCCCACTTCACCTCAGTTATTTTGCAACTGCAAATGACTCATCTTTCTAATGCGGGATTGGCTACTATCGCCTCACTTGACGGATTGCTTCACATGACGTTCAGTCTGGTTATTCATTGAACAGTCTGATCGGCATGTTTAGAAGCAAGGGTATAGTTACAACATCTATCGGAAGGTCGAAGTTCATAAGATCGCTTCCTACGACAATCACTGGACGAAATGCGGTGATGATTAATTTATGCTGCCACAATAGGAAGAAACCTACTTACTATTTATTTTATATATTTCAGACATGGTTGGTCTGGGCGACGGGCGCAGGTGACGCGGCCGCGGGAGGGGCAGGGGCCGTGGCCGGGGTAGAGGCCGAGGTATGAGACCACATTTCTTTATCACCATCAATATTATCCTTATCATCTTCCTCAATCAGTTCCCTTTTGCATAGACTTGTAATCCTGTTTTATTTTAATAGTACCCATACATTACGAATTTCTCTTGTATTATAGGAACGTTAGAATATTTGACATCGAACCATACATCAACTGCACCTGAAGAAATATCTACAATTTGTAGACTAGGACATACAAGCGCATGTTCCGCGCGGGATTCGAACTCGCGGACCGCAGCACCGCAGCTTAACCACTGCACTATTGAGTCTTCGTTTTTTTTTCGTTCAGTCCTTCATTGCATAGATTTTGTACTTGATTACTGGCGTTAAGTCAACAATATATTTAATGACGTTACGTTTATCCTAACGAACGAACGTTAAAAACGCATGCTAGAACCAGAGTAACCGACATAGCCAAACGGAATAATAAACTGAAGTGGCAATGGGCCGGCCACATTGCTCTAAGAACCGATAACCGATGGGGGAAAAAGGTTCTCGAGTGGCAGTCTCGTACCGGCAGGCGAAGTGTGGGGCGGCCCCCCACTAGATTGTGTGACAACCTGGTAAGACATGCAGGAATCCCCCACTAGATCGTATGACAACCTGGTAAGACATGCAGGAAGTCGATGGATACAGTTGGCTCAGGAGCATGCTTTGTGGCATTACTTTGGTGGTGGCCTGTGTTCAGCTGTGAACTTGTGAAAAGCTGTAATGATAATGATAATAATTACGTTTATCGTCATCTAGAAACTCGCCCTCGTATGAATATTACAGTTCGTGTCTTCGTGTGTAATATGGTCATCCGGTTAATATGGTCACTTTCTTATAACTCTAAAATTACAGCCTTGTGTACATATATGGCTTTGTCATACGATGGCTCTTCATCTGTCAATCGAATAATAAAGGGTCAAAAGGGCGCTGCTTTTATGGACGCCATTTTGACAGTTGACATTACAGTAAATATTTTAGTCGATTTTAGTGTGGTGTAGTGCAGTTAGTTTTTTAAAGTAGATTTGTGTTAGAAGTGTTTATAATTATTGCCTAAGCTTGTATGCTATTTTTTTCTTAATATATTGTTACGAGCTTGAGGTTCGTGACAATAAAAATTGCCGATAAAATTACCTAAATTAACACTTTAATTTACTTTATACGAATTAAAGTTAAAAAAACACTAATAATTAAACACACTAATTCACTTAATTTCGCTCCGAAGCTTCGCTTGTGTCGCCGAGTTAAACTCTGTCCCCCGATCGCATATTGCAGCGCCTATTTATTTAAATTAGCAAAGAAACATCCCGAATCTTCAGGTAAATGCGCGCAAAGGGACGAGTTTGCGAGTATAGATTTTCTAGAAACTTAGTTCTTCGGGTGGCGCTGTGGGTCGAAAGATCTGTGATGTCATTCTTTACACGCTCTACTCGCTCTCGTTCCTGACACTAGATGGCGCTAGTATATCGTCGATTGGAGCGCGTAACACTGCCCCCTCCTAAGACATGCTCGTCCCGAGCATTATCGGTCCCATAATAACGCGCCAAGCGATCCACATGGACGATCTTAGGAGTCCCTCTTACGCCTTTCTGTAACGGCTCCGCAATGTCAAGGGCTGTCCTATCCCGTGGTGCACCAATATTGTACAATTTCGGTGCTCCTCTACTACGTGTCTGAGGTCCCCGCACAGCCGCACAACTTGTACATGTACGACACCAATCCTCGACATCGTCACGATAATGGACCCAGTAAAACTGTTCTCGGACCTTCAGCAGAGTTCGTTTAACTCCCAGGTGGACTCTTGAACGACCATTATGGCACAGCTGTAGAACATTCGGCACTTTAGCTTTAGGGACAACCATTTGCAAACGACAGCTGTCTCCTCGACCATTGTCCCTTTTACGGCACAGGACTCCATCCTGAAGCAGCAAGCTGTCCCATTGGGCCCAATAGCTTTTCGTGGTTGAAATCATCGCTGAGACGTCCCTCCACTTAGGCTTGGTAGCACGGGCCTTCATCCATCCCAGAATCGGCTTGATGTCTGGATCTTCCTGCTGTGCACGTCGTAGGCTGTCCTTCCACCCGTTACTGAGGTGGTCTGTCCTGAGCATCCTCACGGATACCACTTCCTTACCTTGCCTACTACAATGGTTGCCATCTTCAGCACAAGGTCTTCTTGACAATGCATCTGCGTTGCCATGAGATTTCTCGCTGCGATGTTCGATCTCAAAGTCGTATTCCTGCTGCTGCTGGGCGGTGCTGTTAGCCGCACTTCCTTTCTGAGACCGTTCACCTTCCCTTCCTAGGGTGTGCTTAGGGCAGCTGGACCGAAGATGGCCCCTTTCCCCACAGCCATAGCACCTAGGGCTGTATCTTTTATTGTGGTCGCGAACCGTAACTGCTGTAACCTCCCTAGCGTGAGGTGAACGATGATCCTGTCGCCGCCAGGCAGTACCTTTAGCTGCACTACCCTCTCGAGATCGATCAACTCTCCTTTCCACGGTTCGCTTAGGGCAGCTGGATCGAAGATGGCCCCTATCCCCACAGCTATAGCACCTTGGGCTGTATCCTTTGTTGCGGTCGCGAACTGTAGCTGCTGTAACCTCCCTGACGCGATGGGAACGATGATCCTGCCGCACGGCTTCCACTTCCAGTGCATGGGCCAAGGCGTCCTTAAGCGTCTCGTGGTGCCCGAGCCTCACAGCAGCTCTGACTTCCAGGTCACGGATGCCGTCGATGAATGTCTGCACCAGGTTCCCTCCAATGAGCGCAGGTACAGACCGGTATGCTTTTCGCACCAGCTTCTCCACTTCTAGAGCCCACTGCTGCAGGTTTTCGTTGATGCGCTGCACACGATCTTTAAGCTGCGCACGAAAGACGTGTTCCAGGTGAGCGTCACCATATCTCGCCTCCAAGGCCTCAAGAAGCTGCTCATAGGTCACTTTCTTACCGAGAGCTTCCAACACAGTTAAGGCTTGGTCGCGCAGGCCTAGGGTGAGTGCAGTCATGGCTTGGCTTTTATTCCAGCCGTTCGCCTCCATGACGGCCTCGAACTGGATTTTGTAGGCCGACCAGGAAGAGGTCCCGTCGAACGGCGGCACTTTGAATCCACGTAGCGAAGGTGCTGCAGCTACTACGGGAGCTGTAGTTCCATCCCCAAGTTTGAGTTCGTCCAGTGATTTTTTCATGTCAGCCATTACGTTGTCAACCCGATTGTTTACTTGGTCGATTCGGGTTTCAGCTTTCTCGATTCGGTTTTCAGCTTTCGCGATTTGGGTTTCAGCTTCCGACAGGCGGTTGTCATGCTGAGCAACCCTATCCTTCACCTCCTTTATCTCCTTCCCGAAGGTAGCGTGAAGGTCCTTCATGAGGAGCATCTGCTCTTCCAACCGATGGACCTGTTCCTCCTGTCGGCGGGCCTGCTCCTGCAGCATCACCATCAGAGCACCTAAGTCAGGTGCCACAGACGTAGAAGCTGCTGACGGACCGGCTTCCGTGGCCGGCGGCTGGCCCTCAGACATCTGCGGCGTTGCACCACCAAATCTCCTCTGGTCCGTCTCCTGCTGGCGTTGACTTCGGGTACGGACACCCTCCGTTTCCTCCTTAGGTAAAATCGGCATTATTTTATCCCACTTCTGACACCAATTGTTACGAGCTTGAGGTTCGTGACAATAAAAATTGCCGATAAAATTACCTAAATTAACACTTTAATTTACTTTATACGAATTAAAGTTAAAAAAACACTAATAATTAAACACACTAATTCACTTAATTTCGCTCCGAAGCTTCGCTTGTGTCGCCGAGTTAAACTCTGTCCCCCGATCGCATATTGCAGCGCCTATTTATTTAAATTAGCAAAGAAACATCCCGAATCTTCAGGTAAATGCGCGCAAAGGGACGAGTTTGCGAGTATAGATTTTCTAGAAACTTAGTTCTTCGGGTGGCGCTGTGGGTCGAAAGATCTGTGATGTCATTCTTTACACGCTCTACTCGCTCTCGTTCCTGACACTAGATGGCGCTAGTATATCGTCGATTGGAGCGCGTAACAATATTAGTTATAGTATTTGACTTTGTGGTTTCGTCTCCGTCCTCCTTCTGGTTTTGGTTTTATAGGACGGCAAAGCTTAAGGTGATCCTCACGTACGTATGGGGGTACCTAATTTAGGGAATCGCAGCCAATTCTTAATATCAGAGTGATAAGGGAACTAGCAGTCCACCTGGTTGCAAGTGGTCGATGGATGTCTGCAACCGACTTCAAGCAAAGAAGGCCAAAGACACGTTTTCAGTACTACGAGCATGACTAAGATGGGATGCTTGTGCTTCACAGTTTATTGAACTGGCTCTCTTATAGCCTTCAGACCTAAAACACAGAAGTGCCAGGACTTCTATTTGGTGACAGAAATGGGTAGGAGAATAGTTCCAACCCAGACCGGTTCCTAATCAGAAAATAATCCTGATGCTGAGTCAGCACGGTATGCTCTTTGAATCAATTTGTTAACTACAATCTTCTAGATGATTAAGTACAAATAATGCGTGGGAAATCTTCCTCTTGTTCGCTCGGGGGTAAATTTTACCAAGTGTTTTTATATAGGATAGGGCGACAAGCGACCACACAGACCCCCTGATGGTAAGTCGTCGCTGTGGCCCATAGACATCTAAATCTAACCTCGGTTACGAATCAAAATGCAGATACGTTTAATTCGTCAATTGTCACTGACGCTGCCAAACAAATTGCTGCAATTATGTTGTAAACTAAACACTGTTAAAACTGATAGGATGGAATGCCTAATGATGTCCTCCAGACTGAATTTCGATCAAGGCGGCCAGTCTCAACGGAGACTAGCCATTTGCGTAGAACAGGGTTATAGCGCCAAGTAGATGCAAAAGCACAAGTGTACTTTCTATTTTCTTATTCTCATAGTCCAGTACGGATGGCGATCCGACACGATCGGAGAGAAACCAGGCGTGGGATTAATGGATTTATGTATTTACCTATTCACGGGGGTGGAACACTGCCAACCCGGACCCGGGGGGGGGGGGGGGGGTTGACTGAGAATTCTTTTACAGAAAACCAATAACTTACTTTTTGATCGTGGATTCGAACTGTGCGACCACATTGTGAGCAGTCGCGCTATCAACTACTGGAACAACCAAGCAGAGCAGAGGATCTGGAAAATATATATTCATTTATTTAATTTACTTTTTAATGACTGCCTCGTTGGTCTAGTGGTTGTAGTAGTACGACTGCTGATCATGAGGTCCTGGGTTCGAATCCCGGGTCGGGCCAAAAATAATTAATTATTAAGTTTTTCCGTCAAGAAATTCTTGGTAGTTGCCCGGAGTCAGGAAGTTGGCGGTGACTCACCCCCGTGCCTCGGAAAGCACGTAAAGCCGTTGGTCCTGCGCCTGATCTCTCTCCGGTCGTGTCCGTTTACCGTCCCATTGAATTACGAGAGTGAGAGAATAGAGAGTGCACCTGTGCTAGCGCATACACTTGGGCACAATAATCCTGTCCTGCGCCGATGGCTAGCCTCCGCTGAGGCAGGCCGCTGTGGTCGAAATTCGGTCTGGAGGACATTATACTTTTTAATAAAATGAGATTGACCAACGAGCACACAGTCCACCTATTGGTAAGTGGATCCTGTGGCTCCTAGATATCTCCATTTAAAAATGCATATGCGTTGTCACCCCTGAGGTCTTACATGAGATGTTTCCTTTCCAGTAAAAAGGGATCTCCGCTGCTATTTTACGCTGGTGTTCTGTTAGAGCGTGGTCCTACCCCGATCGAGCTGACTCAATCGTGCTAAAATCAGAATATAACTGCAGCCACGTTTAAAAAATATACAGTATTCATTTCTGCACACCACGTACAGAAATTACTTATACAAAATAAGTATTCAATGGGATATATTGTATAACTAACCTAATTCCCTAAACTTCCAGGCCGTGGCGCGTCCCCTGAGTACGGCAGCATGACGCCGCCTTAGCGCCAGCCTCTCCCGTCGGCAGCAGGCGTGAATCCCGCAAGCATACCGACAGACGAACTAGATAGTTCATATTGTTTCTACACGCTGGACCAATATCAACAAGGCCAATCTACGTCTCACAACCCTCTGAACTCGTGTGATTGTGACATGGGTGAGGCCTGTACTTCGCAAAGTTCCCCTCAGTGGAGGTAAACCGGTGGACTCCAGTTACGTATCGTCAGGAGTTACATGGGCGTAGCTATGATTTCTAAGATGGGATAAGGAGGCATAGACACCTTGTTACGAGATATGTTCGATTACTAATATATAATTTTCATTACCTGATTGTAAATTTTCCGAAAGTTTTTTATAATGGTTTTAAAGGTGGCTACTTTTTTAAAGGGTGTCTTTAGTCTTTATTCATCTGCAAGTGTTCATCTGTGTGCGCGTGTGCCCGTGAGTGCGTGCAGATGGTAGAGTAGCCAACTTTTTATATCAAATAAGTATATTATTTTTAAAGCCGTTTACCTGTACTGTACGAATAAAGTAAATACATTACGTGAAAATAAAACAAAAACATACTTAATAGTTATTAATAGTTTCAAGTTAATATTTTATTTGTAAGGGAATACTTTTTGTTCATTTTCGCCTTTATGACGTGTGGCTGTTACATAGTCCGACTATATTAAAATGAAGTAGTTTCGTCTACTGTCTATTATTTAGAATCAGCATTTAGACTCATAATATTATAGTCAGATACTGTAGTTGGCAACTATATAATACTATAATACATACATAATAGAACGGGTGACTGGGCGAAACCTGTGTATCCACTAACATGTCAATTCACACCTATAAATGTCAACACAATCAATTGTTTACAATTTTCGTGTCATCAAGCGTCGCTGCATGCAAATTATTTAAAAATGGCAAATTGTGCAATAATTACGTGAAGTAAAGGAAATATATCCTACCATCAGTAAGTCGAAATTATTTATATTTTGTGAATATTAGAAACAAAAATAAAGAAATATTGATGTGTCAAAAACTATAATCAAAAGTCTGAAATGTGTAAATTCGCTGTCTGTCAATACAGTGAATCGGGATTGTAGTAGTTATAGTACGACGTAATTGATTGTATGTGTGCCACAGACAGCCACTCTATTGTATATTATAGTATTCTATGTTGGCAACCCTAGTGTAAGCCTGCCTTAGTGGCTTTTGCCTCGTTTCTCGCATACCTCGTTAAAATGGAGATATCGTTTTGTTAATTAACAAAATAAATGTTGATTAAGACCAGACTGATTTGAGTCTTTATGACGTGAGGCTGTAACATAGTCAAACTATATTACAGTTTCGTCTACTATTTATTTAGAATTAGCATTCAGACTCATAGTGAGATACTGTAGTTGGCAACTCTAGTGTAAGCGCGCCTTAGTGCCTTTTGCCTCGTTTCTCGCATACATAAATAAATATTGATTAGGACCAGACTGATTCGCACATTTTCCTAAATGTGCGTATCAGTCCTGGGCTTTCGTGAATAAGCCTAGTTTTAACCACGTTTTTATCGGCTCACTTTTTTCAATTCGACTACGTTTTTTTTTAATGTGTGTTACCTCATAACTTCCCTCTGGGTGAACCGATTATGATGATTCTTTTTTTATCTGAAAGCTGTTGCTTCTCGTGTGGTCCCATATAAATTAAATCAAGATCTGACTAGTAGTTTTTGGAGTTATCTTTAATAATGCGTATTTAATTGACTTAGAATACATTGATTCGGTCGTATCGAAGTCGTTTGCACAAAATTTTTTATTTTACCACTTTTGTATGTCTGTTTGGATCGTGTTTGGCAATTGATTTTAAATTAACTTTCCAATGAGCTAGAAACTTAAAAATGTGAAAGTGGCTCAGAATCGGTAAACACGTGGTACATTGAAAAATGTGCATACTTTTTTTTTAAATTTAACTTCTCTCGAAAGCATTAATAGTACACGAAATAAATAATAGTATTAACGTGGCACTGGGTACTAGAGGTTGTAAATGATGCCGTGCTTTCTTATGTACCTTCCTAGCTACGCCCATGATATCGAAAATAACTTAGGTTCCATTCTGTTTTTGTGTTTTAGTGTTCTTACCATTGGTTAAGTAAAATGTATCCCTTGATGATTGCGTGTTAATATTGTGTAAACTTACTTCTTATGTCTTGAGTCCTGGATTTAATTTCCGGTGAACGTGTGATGATGAACGGATGAACGTGTTCTTGAATAGGTACTATCTGGTTTCACTTTCAATGTACGATTACAAAGAAATAAAGACTAGGCAGCGCGTGCAAGCTATCCATTTATAATGTAGAGCGGTATAATACTGCTTTGTTTTAAACAGTGCATGTAGAGAACTGGTGACTGCTTTTTAAGAGGATACCTTGATAATGAATCGTAGTTTTGGGGGCGTGGCTTATCCCTTTGTCGGTGAAGCTCACGGGCGACTGAGGAAGTTTCAAAATTAAAGTGATGCAATGACTTCATGATATGCAAATTATGAGATAGCTATACCGAGCACGCGTTCAGAAAAAAATAAGAGTGAGTTCACACGGCGCGTTGCGTGCGTTGCGTCGACGCAACTCAAATATTTTGAGGCATTGCCGGCCACACTGGCGCTGCGTCATCGCAGCGTTGCTACAACGCGGTCGTAACGGTCTGTCGTCGCAGCCAAGACGCACAGTTGCGTTGAGCATTTTTTAAAACATCGCAGTGTATTCAGAAACATGAATCGAAAAAGACGTCTGTCATTGCTCATATTACTACGTCACTGCCGAAATTTACGCAAAATCACAAGACGGTATTAGACTATAACTTCTCTTTCCCGAATTAATGAAATGAAGTAATACATATCAATTTCATTAATGGTACTCATTATATTCTGCAAATTAAACTCAAACAAAATCGAAATTAGCCTGCGTACTATCAACGCACAAACAACGGAGCGCTGCCGCTCCGGGGTCGCAAGCAGTCCACCCCTTCCCCTTCAGTCAGTCGTGTGCGCGTTGCGTCAACGCAGCGCACCATGTGAACACTATATGTAAAACGACGCAAATACAGCGCTACGTCAACGCAACGCTGACGCAACGCGCCGTGCAAACCTACCCTAAGTAAGCGCCAAACAACATTTTTATTTTTTTCAGCAAAACTTTGTTATGGTTTAAAAAACTGTTTATGAGAACTTAGATGTGATTATTTACTATTCCTTAAAAATAATTAAACGAACTTATTCGTAAAAATATTGTGGTGTCATGGAGAAAAGTAACTAATTAAAGAGCCTACTTTGAAATTGTGTTCTATCGAGAAGATTACATATTACAGTTGAATTAATACCTAAACAATAAATAATGAATGCCCACTAGGCCGCTACCATAGTTACATCTGAACTGAGTCAATACGCGTCAAGTTAGATTCGTGAAGGCGCGAACTAATAGCAACCGGTTTGTCCACGTATTCATGAAGGATACCTCGCTCCGTGGTGGATTCATAGCGCGACTTGAATCTACCTACAAGTTACAAGACATGTCGGATTCCAAGAGGGTGCGGATTAGCCAGAGGCCGAGATTACCGGGGGCCACTGTATAGATGCGGCGTTTAAAGATACGGATAAATAATTAAATATATATATATATATATCATTACACTATCTTTACTCCCTCCACTGCTGAATATAGGCCTCCTCCAATGAATAGCACATAGCACAGTCCTAAGCCAACAGCATCCGTCGAATTTTTACATCTCCCACAAGGTCGTCACTTTACCTAGTGAAGGGCCTGCACGTGACACGTGCTAAACAAAACAATTAAGTTCGACAAACAAAAAAATTATACATAATGAAACATAAGCACGCAATCATCAAATCTTTTAAAAAGTAGTAAATTGAATAATAGTTTGTTACTAATACTGCATTGTTATGTTTATTATATCAGGGTCTGGCAGGGTAATTCTAAACAGTATAGAAAAAAAAATTAGGAGCTGCTTCTCATTTAAAAACATAGCAAATATATTTGTGACTGAAAATTTACCGTAAAGTAGTTGAATATATTGCAAATGATATACAATAGTAACAGTTACACTAGATACTACTTATATACATTTTTGAAATTGACTGTTTACAATTTCTCCATTGATTTTCAGTCGTTTATTAAAATGTGGGGTAATTGTAAACTATGATAATTACGTTATTTGCATAAATAAGCCCATTTTTATTTATCGTATGAATATTTATCACTGTTATTATTGTAGCTTTCAAATGGAAGTCTTATTTGCAATTAGTCTTAATTGCAATCTCTCAATGTAAACAAAGCCATAGTTTCAATATGAACTGGGATAGTTGATAACAATTGTGATATATCAGGGTAATTTTAAACAAATTAAGAAATTTCATGAAAATAACAAGGGGAAATAGTAAACAAAAATATCATATTTAATAATTATATTTAAATCTTTTTTGAGCGTATTTTTCTAATTTTTTAATTAATTTTGGTTCAAATACTTTTTTTCTTTTACGTCTGTCCTATTATTTTTCTTGCGTCTTCGAACAGGTTTTAGGTTTTTCCGCCGAAGTTCTTCATTCACATCCACAAAACTTCTCCAAAAGCGTTAGGCTTTACACACGACACTAAAAAGTAAAAAAAAATCTGTGGATTCATAAGTATAAAAAATATTTTTTCTAAGTTTCCTTTACTTGGGGATTCCATTTTATTTTTCGTCATACTACTTCCAGATGAAATATCAGTTACAGCGTTTAATATATTTATCTTTACATGACAAGTTTCGAAGTAAAACTTTTGATACACCAACAACTATTCTACCTAGGCTTAATAGTCTGCCTTTAAATCTGTGAAACATAGCAGCAGAGGGAATCCCTTAGTATTGGCTAGCCTCCCGGTATTTTCGCCTTACATCTTTTCGTTTTATATCTTCGACAGACCATTGAATATCTGATAAACACTGTGATGGACTATCTTCGTTTTTCTTATGATTTCTAGGCGTGATGTGTACATAAAAGAACTTTCCAATTACCAATCACCAAGAATACATAATTAGTTACATTATTTTCAATTAACCCGGTATTTCCATTTACCCCAGTAGATGGTATCACTAGGATAAAAGTAAACATGTGATTTCATACAAAAATATGAAATATAACCTTTAAAGTACATGGACAAGTACTACTCATGATTCTTATCATTCCTATAAAACAATCGTTACTGCATATTTACATTGTTTTTCCACACTGAAAGGTCAAATAATATCTTCCTACGAAACTGTTTTTATACGAAATAATATGACTATGAATGACAAAATGCGGTTCAATGCTATTAAGTTTTTTTTATTAAGGTGATAGATAGCAGTCTTCAAAATGGTGTACCTGTTGTCCATGGACGAAATTTACGTTTGGTCCTATGCAGAACTCCAAAACATGTTATGAAATGATTTTTGAAGCTTGTTTTCACTGACCCTGTTTACAATTACCCTGCCTGACCCTAATGTGTTTGTCTATATTTAAAAAAAAATTGTAAAGATGTATATACATGTAATAGTGGAATTTTGGCGCCAAAAATGGCAGTACGTTGGTCCAGTACGCAGAAATAGGGATAGTATATAAAGATAGGTATTTTAATAGGTGAGTCGTTTACGAGGGCGGTAACAAAAATACTGAGCCCAGTCTGTGCTAGCTTCCGTACATGTTCAATCGTAGTTAATTGCTTGTAGCTGCGTTATGTAGGGTCAGTGCTTAATATACAGCCAGGTAGAGATCATATCATCTAATTTAAAACTGCACGCGTCTCCTGTGCGCCAAGTTAAAAAATATTTTTAATAGAATGAGGGCTAATAATCTAACGTTCACTAGATGTCGCTAGTTGACAATGAGGTGAATTTTTTTTTGTTACACAATGCCAATTTAATTGATAATTTAGTTTTAAATAAAAGTTAATCAGTTTCTAGAGTATTATATTAATACACAAAACAATGCCTTTTATTAACATTTTTTTATTTTGCTATTTTTATTAATATCTGTGATTTGGTTTATTTATTTTTAATCTAATTAATATAAAATATAACATAATTCTCGCGGCTATATTTGTACACAAAATTAATACGTCCATTTATTGTATTAATTTGTGTACAAATATAGCCCCGAATATTTGATTTAAATTATTTTTACAATCGTGCTTCGGGTTATTTATTATCTGTGCCCTTTACTTTGAACTCTTCTGAACACGAACAAAAGCTCCAGACTCCTTGGCCCTTCCTCATTTGGATAAGTGAATTCCGACTTATGTATTTGCATTTTGGCCGCTTGTGTACACCATTTTTTACAAATGTTTAAATTCATTCTTTTATTCAGTCTATCAAAGTTCAAAAAGCCTTCCTCATAGCTTGTCTCATAGATTTTCATAGGCGCATTGGCAGCCGCAGTTTTGGATAATTTTATGTTATCGGAAGTGAAAGCTTAAATGAAGATGGGTATTACGCCCGTGTTGTCGAATAAATTTAAATTACACTCGTTGAATGGGTTTATATACTCGTTCTTTATACTACAATTCTATGTAGAATACGGTAAAGAATAGTTCAAATATTTATATAAAAAAAAACATTTTCATAAATAGCATGCTGTAAAAATATTTGAGATTAAAATTTAAATGTAGTTGTTAAATATAGTTGATACCGAAGAGTTTTTTAGTTTCACTACGTTATATTTGCTACTTAATACTAATACTATAATCTATAATCCTTATAATTACTACTAAAACGTAGTGATTATATACAATTTACTGCTATAGATATTATTTTTGTTTTTATACAAAAATAGGCAAGGCTTAAAGACCATACAGCCACTTAATGTTAAAAGTGAGTGGCCAAACCTAAATTGCTCTGAAATAATTAGTAATAGAAAAAAATAGTTTTCCGTGGATTTATTTTATTGCTCTACCTGTATTGTATATAAGTGTAGTGATGTAATATAAAAGTTAATTCTCCAGTATTTATACGACTCGATTACTCGTCAAGTTTTCTGATTCGTAATATTTTATAATATACTGGCTGGTACCTGATGCGTTATTGCCGCAGACGAAATAGATAATTGTGGAAATATCGTTTTAAATTTGGTAGAGTTATATAATGGGTGCGTTTGGCAGAAAAAAACGCTTGTAAGCAAAATGGCGATCGTAAGCGGTAAGCGTTGTCAAATCGTAAGTAGCTATTTTCCTCCAGGACACGATGTTAGTTTTAACCGGGGAACCTAACCTAATTTAAATATATGTAAAGTATTCATATTAAAAACTTACCAATCATGAATTTTTAATAAAATAGGGCATCTAAGTTGTAAGCACATTTTTAATTTAATACCAATTATGTACACTTAGATTGCAAATAAATGATTTGATTTGATTTGATAATAACATGTATATGTTTATTCGTGTCATTATATTACTTAAAACTAATATTGCACAAAACAACTTATAAACTCTACTTCAAAACAAACAAATTAAATAAGCAAAATGGCGGATTGTGTCAGTGCTACTGAAGTAGCAATCGTGTCCTGGCCGAAAACTATTTCAGCGCTTATAAGCGCTTGCTAGCGCTTTTTTCTGCCAAACGCACCCAATGCTTAATTCGAAATGATAATACATTCAATGAAATTTAATGATATATAACTTTCAAACAATTTTAGTAGTTAATTGTACTATGTCAATAATATTGATAAAGTTTTAGTGCAATCTGACGAACGGTATGGCAGCGTATAAAATACGAATAAACAAACAAAGTTAATTAATTTTTATATATTAGATTTGTAATTGCAGTCGTAACTATAGTTTAAACAAATATTGTAAAAGAATATAGCTTAATTAAGCTGGCACGATGCGATCGTACAACCATCCAACTCCAAACATTTGCTCGAATCTCAGTTAACTAGTTAGAACCCTTGGATTATAATTTAAACTTTCAAACCATAAGCTGTGTCTAGCCGCATAGGCGACGCAAAATTAAAAAGTGGTAAAATGTTAAATGTTGTACCACCAACTTTAATATAAATATAATGAGAACATCATCAATGTAGCCGAAGTCAATTAAATACGCATTATTAAGGATACCTCAAAAACTACTTGTCAGAACTTGATCGAATTTGTATGAGGCTATATGAAAAGCACCTTTTAAAGAAAATAATCATCAAAATTAGTTCAACTACAAAAAAGTTCTGAGGTAACACACATAAAAAAATACTGTCGAACTGAGTATCTCCTCCTTTTTTGAGGTCGAATGAGAAAAAAAGCAAGTACAAATGAAAATGATGCAGAAGGCCGGTTTGTGCTAGTTGGTGACTTCGCTCCTCTTCGTTCTTTGATATGGAGTCGATTTTACCTCTACAATATTCTAGTGATAATTGGAAGGTTTGGCGATCACCGCAGACCTGGCAACATATGTAGTTTTATATTACAATTTGTAACTAATGCTATTCACCCCTCTCATGTATTTGTTTCGTATTTTCGCACTTGTAAATACAGAACATTGCAACTATTACTGTTTTACATAAAATAGATAATCTTTGTATTAATCAAATATCTTCAGATAGATAAAGATAAACTCTTAGAAGCATATATTCGTTTACATACATTTGTTATTAAGGATCTACGACGATTAAGGGTAGTTGAAACAAGACAAGTCATGGCATTCAAAAAGTGTTGTGAAAGTAAAATAATCCATGGTATTGAAAAAACAATATTATTAATTCTTTCAAAGAGTTGTTCACGAGCATTAATTTCATAAAGTACCAATAATATATAATTTTTTAAAAATCATTTTTTATTTTTATATTACTTTTTAATTATCATCTTTTTTAAAACTATAAATGGGACTAAAGAGGTAAAGAACTCTACCGTCTATGGTTTCTTAACATAGTTGCACTTTCCATATAACGTGTTTTAGTTAGAGCTTCGATTTCTGTATTATATAAGTCCATTATTTATGTGTGGAATATTAAATGTACTCTACGAATAACTTACAAAGAATAAATAATAAAGCAGCTTCATACCAAAATTATAAATTAGACGTAGCCCATAGATTAAAAAAAGCTAACTAAAGAAGTAAAAGAACGTAATTCCAGTATTAGTTATATATTTTTAGATAATTTGGTGAATTATTATTTATTACAATTTACAAATCCGTTCGGAATTACATTTTATTTCAAATGAACACCTACTTAGTGCGTTTGCGTAACTCTGGTGGGAATCATTCCGGATATGGGTTGTGCTTTATTATCATAATATCTTAAAACCTAAAATTAGATATTAATATAAAAAGACATGGTCATTTTAATCGATATCGATATACTGTAAATGAAATGCAGTATATCGATAAAAACGTCAAAACGGAGCCAACTACAATTCCCAGTAGCGTTACTAAATTATGGTCGCACTCATGGAGTATAAAGTTAAGGAGGACAATCTCCCATAGGAGAATAGTTGAAAATGTCTATGTGTAAGCAGTAAATAACAGTTCAAAAACTCTCCACAACAGCGCTCTAGTAGCTACAGTGTATGAAAAATCAGCGTAAAATACGTTGAGAGTGATTTTGAAAAAAATAAACACTTTCTAAACAATAAAATAATTATTTTAAAAAGAAGTACTTGTGGTGAAAGTCTGTGCAGCAAAAAATTATATAAAGTTCTTTAAAATTTACACTGTGCGCCACCCTTATTTAGCGCTTTTCTACGGACACTTTTTTTATACAGAGTTTGTTCTCCTTATCTCTGCACTCCATAGTCGCACAGCTGATGTGATTGATCATCATTTAATAATTAATTAGTTTTGGATAAGAATGCAACTTAATTAAAAAAAAAAACATCGCAACGTAGGTAACGAACTAATGTGTATTATTAAGTTATATCTGTCATTATTAATAATAGAAGAAATTAGTTTTAATATGTAATGTAAATTATTAAATATGTAAAAGGTGCAATATAATAAATGTGTGAATTTACGAAGACTTTTATTTAATTCTTGATCGAAGATTTATTTATTGTCTTTTAACCTTAATTCATACATTTTCCTTTTAAACATATACAGCAAAATATATTAGTGAATTCGGAGACTCGGACGAATAACAATACGGCGCTATATATCAAACGACGTCTATTTCAAACGACGCCGAAACTAATTCTATGATACACTGACGTACACATCTTCCTTCTGTATGGTATGGGAAGTGGCGCGGAAAGGAGGCAGGGACGTAGTGTGCCAACAATACTCGTCTGGCCACAATACTCGTCATGCTCATCGCTCCCTGCTTTATCGGTTTTTTGAGCGCAATTCAAAGAACTGGCAATATGAGCGCGAGTGGCTGGCCACACAGTCGCGCAACCGCAGTTCGAGTTGCAGTTTATACAAAGGTACTCTGTAGTCCGAGTCGAGCGCTCGGTACGGAAGCACGTCACGTGACTCACGTGCCATTAAAAAAATCATAAATAGAGTACTTATCATCATCATTCAGCCATAATATCACATGAGTAAATAATATAATGAGAGGAAAATCTATCTGGACGACGACAACGTATATTTATTTTTATGACATTTATATAATAATTAATACCACATATGCGCAGCTCGTACACTGCTACAGTTACAACATCCATTGTGTTGCGAACGCGAGCGACCTAGCGCGGAGCGTCGCGATTAATTGCGTGAGTAGAGCAGTGTGTGGACAGACAGGGCAACATCGCGGCAGCGCGAGGAGCAGAGCGATGAGCAGTGCTGAGGAGCATAATGTGGCCGACATGTGATACATCTAAAACCATGTTGTCCGTCGCAAATAATTTTAAATACTTAGGTGAATGTGTTTCACAATACATTGACATGCTCAATTTGGGATAGATGTGTGGCGGCGCTGTCGTCGCGCCGCAAGCGAAACACACCGAAGCCTAAATCACGCTACCAAAATTCAGAATCATAAACAGTATATATATAGAACATCTCCGAACTATCACACGGAGTGTTGGCCGCTCCCCGGGCAGAACACCCTGCCCGGCGGGAGATCTCCCCTTTTCCTTCTACGGCCACAGTGGTGACCCCGACGTGATCTGAACACGCAACGAACAACCTTCGGAAGAGAAATAGAAACTTTTTTATTCAATGTAAAAAATGATTATAACAATACTTATTGAAAGTCACTTTTTTAATTTAATTTACCACTGGTTCGCAAAAAAAACCTCAGTCCTGGGAAGAACCAGCAAGAAACCCAGCGGGACTATTTTTTTTTCCAATAATAGCTTACAATCATGTTTACAATTAACAACACAAGACAAATTAGAAATAGCTTGGTAGCGATCACCCTTCCCAGGGGTTATTATCATCCATAAATTCCTTAATATTATAATAACCCTTTTTATACAAACTTAGTTTAATAACATTTTTGAACTTTGTGTATGACATTTTTTGTATATTTTCTGGGATTTTGTTGTAAAAGCGTATACATCGCCCCAAGAATGAATTACTGACTCGGTGGAGTCGAGTAACTGGTACTACCAGCTTGTGTCTGCTCCTAGTATTTACAGAATGAATATCACTTATTTTCGCAAAACTACTTTTATTTTTGTGTACGTACATTACATTTTCATAAATGTATTGAGAGGCCAGAGTTAATATATTGATTTCCTTAAATTTTTGTCGTAGTGACTCTTTTAGTTTTAAATTATATATTGCTCTAATGGCCCTCTTCTGCAAAATAAATATAATTTCAGTGTCAGTCGCGTGTCCCCATAGCAAAACACCATACGACATAATGCTATGGAAATAACTAAAGCAAACTATTCTAGCTGTTTCAACACTGGTAAGAGTACTAATCTTTTTTACAGCATATGCTGCAGAACTAAGTCTGCTAGCTAGTTTTGATATATGGGGGAGCCATTGAAGCTTTGCGTCCAGTGTGATTCCAAGAAAAATGGTGGTATCAAGAAGACTCAGTTCCTCCCCATTTAAAATTACATTAGTATTGACATGTTTAACGTTAGGAGTGACGAATTTCATACATTTAGTTTTAGTTCCATTCAAATGCAAATTATTAACATTAAACCGATTGACTAACTTAGCTATAGCATTATTTACTTCGTCGTAATTTAATAACTGTCGTTTTAATTTGAAAATTAATGAGTATCATCAGCAAATAAAACTATATCATGGTTATCCCCTACTATGTAAGGTAAGTCATTAATATATACAAGAAACAGAAAGGGGCTGAGAATTGAGCCCTGAGGCACGCCCATTTGTACAATCGACCCGGAAGATCTCATACTATTGATGACAACTTTTTGCGTTCTGTCGCTTAAATATGAAATAATTAATTTAAGAGCATCGCTTCTTACATCGTAGTGTTGAAGTTTCCTGATTAATGTTTCATGGTGAACACAATCGAAGGCTTTGGATAGGTCACAGAACACACCCAAAGCATCCTGTGAATTCTCCCATGCATTAAATATATATTTAATCAGCTCGACACCAGCATCAGTTGTCGAGCGACCCCTTGTGAAACCAAATTGATTTTTATGAAGTAAATTATTTACATTAAAAACATTTAACATTTGATCAAGAATATTTTTTTCAAAAATTCTCGGAAACTTCAAGCTTCATCATCGTCATAGAATACCCCACCCATTCGCTCCCGAGCAGGTATTGCTTGCAGCCTTCATATCCTGCAAGCCATCTAGCTTCACAAGGTTCATCGCAGCATTGTAATAATAATGCTTCCTGTTCCTTCAAGCTACTCTCTGCGCTACAGTGTTCGGCACGTCTCTGAGCCTTACTGCTCGCCTCTACTTCACGGCACTCGCGCAGATTACTTGCCTTCTTCTCGACTCACTGCAGACTACAAGGCAATTCACTGGCACTTACACATTCGTCGGCAACGAGGCTGCATTATCGACCTCCGGTCTGAGCAGGGGGGTGATGTGGCGGCGCTGTCGTCGCGCCGCAGGCGAAACACACCGAAGCCTAAATCACGCTACCAAAATTCCGAATCATAAACAGTATATATAGAACATCTCCGAACTATCACACAAAATGATCGTAATAGCTCAAGTGGTTATTTATTTATTTATTTTATTTATTTATTTAATCGGAAATCCCTCGGTTAACAAAAAACAGAGTAGGTAGAAAACAATTAAACAATAGGAAATCATTTATGGGTTTTCGCAAATAGTGGCACTATATAAATAATTGAATGCGATGAGTTACCGACAGCTAATAGGACACTGTCGCACCAACTGTAAGCTTAGCTAAGTAACATCGTGCATTAAATAACTAAACATTACAGATTAACAAAAGCAAAAAATATAAAAAATAAAATAAAATAAAAAGAAATGAGAAAGATCATCAGCTGGAATTGACAAAAGGCTTACTCAGAACTCGTCTCGCCGAAATGATACTTGTGTTGAATAGGTCTAAGTTAAACAATTGGGATATAATATTAAAATTCTTGCTCGCACGGTACATATAACTATTCTGCCTATAATTAGTCTTTGCTGCGGGTAGTGATAGTGGGACCTGTCGTCTAACATTTTTTGGAATTTTGATATTTAACTTCTAAAGTAGATCTGGACAGTCGATCTCGCTTGAGGCTTATCTTAAGTAGAAAGGTAATATCTGCTATTTGCCTTCGCATTTCAAGTGCTAAGAGGTGGAACTTTCTACACTTATCATGGTAGAGGTTAGAGTTGTAGTGGTCATTTACTCGGTAGCAAAGGTGTTTAATGAATTTCATCTGGATATGTTCAATTCGAGATATATAGGTTTTATATTGAGGGTTCCATATCTGTGATGCATATTCCAAAATACTTCTTACGTAACAACAATACAAAATTTTCAATGTTTTAATTTGTTTAAAGTTTTTAGAGCAGCATATCACAAACCCTAAGGCCCTGGCAGACCAGCCAATGATATTTTCGATATGTTTATCGAACAGAAGTTTCGAGTCGTGTATAACTCCCAAGTCGCGTACGGAGCAATCTCTGGACAACGATTGGCCTCGAATCTGGTAATCGTACAGCAACTTATTGGGTTTACGGCTAAATGTAACAACTGAGCATTTTTTAGGATTGAGATCGAGATGGTTATAGGTACAATAATCAAGTAAGTTTCTCAAGTCATTTTGTAATGCTTCTGCGTCTTTTAATGAAGAAATATTTGAAAAAAATTTCATGTCATCTGCGAAACATAATAGACGAGAGTTGCACAGACAGTTGTTGATATCATTGACAAAAATAGCAAAGAGTAAAGGTGCCAGTAGCAAGCCCTGGGGAACACCACTAGGGATCTTAACCCAGCTAGAAATGTAATTATTTACCACTACAGCTTGTGTTCTGTTCTCTATATACGAGGAAAACCAGCGAAGTAAATCTCCGCTTATGCTAACACAATTAGGAGCTTGTGTAGGAGGCGACTATGGTTAATCCGGTCGAAGGCCTTACTGTAATCAGTATAGATGACATCAATTTGATGGCCTTTATCCATGGAAGCTGTAAGAAAGTCATTGAGTAGAGCAAGGTTTGTGGCAGTAGATCTACCGGGGAGGAAACCATGCTGAAAGTCATGAAGTGATTGTCTAATAGCTAAATATAATTGAGAGTGAATTTTTTCGAGGACTTTACTTAGTATGCATAACTTGGAAATAGGCCTGTAGTTATTAACCTGATCTCTAGAGCCCTTTTTGTGTATTGGAGTGATGAAGGCCGATTTCCAAATAGCAGGAACAGTGCATTCTGCTAGAGACTTATTAAATAGGAGAGTTACAGGCGTTACCAGTGACCTTGCACAATTTATTAAAAATATGGCCGGCAGGTGATCTGGACCAGCAGATTTACATTGGTCAAGTTTGAGCACAGTTTGTTCACTGACGTAGATTTTGGAGATATCCGCTATAGAAGGTGGATAGTCAATATGGGCAGGATCAGAGGTAGGTTGTGTACTAGTATCATCCAAGAAGTTAAAACTAAAGTATTCTGAGAACGCTTCGCAAATACTGTTGCCAGTTTTGACTACTTTATGGTTGTAAAAAAGAGTACTGGGCATAACGTTTGAACTCGAGCGCGATTTTGTAAAACTGCAGTTTTTAGGGTTTTTAGTAATAGAGTTTTCAACAGATGTTAGGTAGTCAGTGTAACATTTAAAGGCTTTTGCCCTAACTCGAAGTAATTTCATAGACTCATAATCACAGCGATTATTGTAAATTTTAAATTTTTATGATATTTATATTGTTCCTTGATCACCTTAATTAACGCTAGAGAGTACCAAGGTGGGTATGTGTTTAACAATAGTTTTGGATGGAATAAATTTATCTCTCAAAATATGGAAGGTTGAGTAGAAATAATCGACGCATTCATCTAGCGTTCTTGAATGAAATTCGCTAGCCCAATCGATTTTGAGCAGCTCGGCATTGATTGATATATAGTCGCCTTTGTTGTACAGAAACCTATCGCGAGGGGCTTGCCTTAGTGGTACGAAATCATAATAATATTATATTATATTAATAAGAATAGATTCAATTAGGAGTGCCCCGTGGTGTAGATCAATGGGAACAAGAGGGTCACAACAATTGGAGACTACCTGAGTAAAGTTTGACAGGACTAAGTCTAAAATTTTACCATGTGCGTTCACAACGCCGTTATATTGATTTAGACCCAAAAAATTTAGTTCGTCAACTAGTAAATTTTCGTTAAATGTTTTATATCCGGTTGGTACAAAATGATCACCATTGGGAAGCCATGATATAGCACTTAAGTTGAAGTCGCCTGCCACTAAAAACCTATCATCAGAATATGTTGACATAAATCGTTCTAAGTTAGTTAAAAAAATTTTTAGTTGCACAGAGAAACTATTACCAGTATTTCGACTACATAGATATAGCACACATATATGCAATTTTTTTTGGTATGTGTTTTATTATTGTGTAATGATATCGTCACCCACAAGTCTTCAGCGGTAGAAAAATATGTTGGTTGTATTGTGCAGGCGAGCCATTTATGTATAGCTATTAATACACCGCCTCATCGTGTTTTATGGGTCAAGCTACATATTATCGCGATCACGCTTCCATACAATATATCTATCATCAAATAATTCTGAGTCGAAAATTCCATCAAGTAGCCACGTTTCCGTGAGGATTATAATGTCGTAAGTGCTCATGCATAAATTACGGAAAAATACCGTTGGTTTCGAACGAAGCCCGCGGACATTTTGATAATAAATGCTTAGACTATTTTTAGTTACGTTATCCATTTTTTAGTAAAGAATGAGTCCTAATATAAAAGCACAAAGTTATGGCAGAGGCATGGAAAATTTATAGGCACGGATTTCAAAATAAGTATACGTAAAAAAGATATATAAATGATTAAGCAATGTTTAATAAGCGAGACAGTGCGAGCAAGTAAAAAAATAAAACAAATAAATATGCAGGTATGAAGTAAACAATAAGCGATCGACGGGATCGATGATAAGCGGCAAAAATAACCGGTTTGGCAAGTGCGTGTCCGAGCTAGTACTGCGTCGTTCCAGGTTTTTTGTAAAACGAAACGAAACCGGTTTTTTTGAAATGAGAAACAGTTCTGAGAAACAGTTTAAAAAAAACAGTTTTTCGCAAAAAATCCCGTCAGTGTACGTAACGAATTCACCATATGTTTGTTTACAAAATAATAAAACGAACTTCCCTTCATACTTTTTCCAGGCTTGGGACTGGCTGACAAATGTAACAACAGGCGTATTTAAAAGTTCATTTTATATACACGTTTTCATTATTTACACTGTCTACAATACTAGAACAAAATATATTTACAAATTAAATGGGTTTTGGTCTAAATTTACGTTTAAAAACCTAAGCTGCCGCACTTTATCCGTCTTTAAACTGGCTCGCCTGTCTGATATTATTTGGCCAGTTTTACTGAACATACGTTCACAACTCACAGATGTTGCAACTATGTTGCAATTGGTTCTGAAAATTTCTGCCAAGTTTGGGTAAATATGGCGATGACAATACCACCACGCTTGAGGGTTTGACAGGTTACCAGAAGCGTCTTTACGTGGCAAAATGTCATCATCGACGTACATTTGCACCTCTTTGATAGCTTTCAAAATAGGTGTTCCTTGTTGCTTCGTGACGGTGGTGGACATAAATTGGTCAAAAATGCTCCAGGCCGTGTTGTAACTGCTGCTTGAGGCCGATGACGTGGACGGATCGGTTTCGGATGTTGGATGCCAATTCCGTGCAATTAGGTCTTGGACGTGATTTTGTACACGAAGTTTTGTATTTTCCGCATCTGTTGGGTCCGAAAAAGCGGCCATCTTGTACCGGGGGTCTAAGAAAGTGCACAGAGAAAATGTACCACTTTTTTCTAGGTTTCCAAGCCTTTTGTTAAAATTGAACCGTAGTGCGTTCAAAAAAGATTCAATATTTCCAGAATGGTACCGTACTTTCAAGCGATTGCTTCAAAATTCTGGTAACCACAATCACATCACTTCCAGTGACATATTTCTCACCACTCATGCATGCAGTCATTTCCTCAAAAGGCTTCAGAATTCGGCATATTTCTGGAAATATTGACCACTCCTCTTCTAAGAGCTATGGTAATTTTAACTTCATCCTTTATTTGTGTGATACGCTCTAGCACATAAAATGTGGAATTCCACCTTGTTTCTATAGATCGTATAAGCCGTTTCGGTGCTTTTCCATTTAAAAGCTGTTGCTGATTTAATTTTTCTGAAGCCGTGGTACTTTTATGAAAAATGCAACAATTTTTGTAATTTTTTCAACAATAGTTCATAAAGCAATAGCAATAGAGTATTAACTTGATCCAACCTATGAATCTATAAAACGTACATGTATTTTGTAAAAGTTTTGCGATTGAGACAGTTCCGAGAATGAAATGTAGAACTGTATTTATTTCGTTCGTTTTTAAACCTAATGTTGGATCTTCGAGAAACTGTTTGTTCGTTTTTCTTTGACAAACTGTTTTTTAAAAGTGTTTCTGAATAAAACGCCCAGTACTAGTCCGAGCAAACGATAGCACAATAGGGAAGGCGCGTAGGTAAGAATGGCGTAGTAAATTTATGTTATAGCAAAATACAATAGTTAGTAATGCTAATAGAATTAAGTTATATAAAAATAGGGACTTAAAGTTGATTAGGCAATTTTGTTTAAATCACTTTCTTTTTGTACAATAAAAGTATGACTGGTATCGTTTTTGCGCACATGAATTTTGCCGAACTTCACCCACACATAGCTGTAGTTTTTCACCTTAGCGAGGGTCTTCACCTTTGTCAGCAATAATTTAAAGTGTGGTGTTAGGTGGTCGTTTACAAAGATGCGGTTCTTGCTTCCTGTGAATCCTATGTACTTAGCATATAATTCCTTCTTAGCGCGAGCGGTTGCTATGAAATCTTCTTTTGTGTATCGATTTAAATATATCGAACAATTATCAATTTATCTTTCAAGTTATGCGAGGGAACTCGGGCGATATAATCTATTTGGGATTTGGGGACGTCGAAACCGATGGCTTTGCAGAGAGCTTCACGAATCTGAAATAGGTTCTCACCGGTTTTAATAGGCACACCCTTGATCTCGATATTGTTCAGCCGCGACCACTGCTCCTTAAGTAAGATTTCATGGTGGATGCGATCAAAATCAACGCGCGTTATGGTAAGCTTGTCCTTGATATGATTGATCTCTGAAACGTTTTCCTCCATTGTGGCAATTCTGGCGTCAAACTCGTCCAATCGCTTGATGTTTTCATTACAAGCGTCTTTTAGCTCCTCTAGTTCGCACTTGATGGTCTTGACATCTTCCAACAATTCCGGTATAGAGTTAACCCTACTTTTTTTGAGTTATCGAGCTCAAAAGAGTGTCCTCGGCCCCGTGATACCGAGTGCCCACCCGCTTGCGTCCTTTGCGGACAGACCGGCCATACGACCAACTTCAGAGGCTGCCCTCGCGCGCCTCGCCATAATCTCGGCAACAAAGCTGCCAAAAAAGCTCCGCCACCGGTCAATGACCGTACATTCCCGGCTCTCCCATCCAAAATGCCCCTTCAGGGCAACTCTCAGTCACCTCAGGACCACACACCTCACCTTCGCTTCGCCCACTAGGGCCCCATCAGGCGGAACCCTCTTACGCCGATAACGTAGATACAGTATAAGAGAGATCGCAATTTTAGCACGCAAACTGCGCGCTTCTCAGTCCCCTCAAGACCGTCTGCTCGCGCTTACCGAGCACCAACACCTTCTAAACTCAATATAAGTAGTCATCCATCCCATTCGTAAGCTGCCTTAATTAGGCAGCAACTCTTCCCAGCGGCTACTCGTCGCTAGCGCCCCCCTTTCACCCAAAGGGGGGTCGCGTTCGATACGGCTTAGAGATCTCTAGTTAGACCGTTAAGCCAGTCCCTAACAGGTGGGGTTTAGTGGGTAAAAGTCTCCACATAACCACGCAGCCGGCTGCGTGGTATGCTATGAGCATTCCCCACCTCCCTCCTCCGATTTCCGGAGGTTTCCCATATTTGCTTCGGGCGCAAAAAAAAACCTTGCCCGGCGGGAGATCTCCCCTTTTCCTTCTACGGCCACAGATGGATAGTATTTGTGTCACTAGAAATGTATCTACGCAGCCCTCCGTCCATCTTTCTTTTTTGGTCTGAGATCGGAGACAACGTATTGATAAGGTACTGAGATTTATCGCGTAAAGTGAGGCTATATTATTATCATTGAATTAATAATCACTACGTACTGCGGACGCTTTGCAGAAGCCACTGAAAAAGTATGTTTTCACCGCACAGATTATGTAAGTTTGAGTCCGCGTCCTTTCAACTGCCGTATCTTCTGGTGCGTTGTGAATATTATTCAGTTATTATTATACTCTATGAAATAGGCGCAAGAACTATAAAATACGAAAAAAATTAAGTGTTAGTAACACTTTTAATTTTAAAAAGGGGAATCTAAGGACATCGTAAAGAAAGGTGACAGGAAAGTGGAAGTTCGGTAATGTAATCAAAGTACTCGGAGTACATGAGTTATCTTACGGGATCCAACAACGAGCGACGATTATACTATTTATAAAATTATATCCTTAATATATAGGAGAAATAATTTCTACATTTGTTGTTAAAAGCATTTTAGGTACAAAATTGGCAGTGGTGAACATCTTCCGCTAGGCAAGTTCATCCCAGGGAGCGGCCAATGCTTCTTTTGGACGTACGGACTTTGTTCTACAGGTATTGCAGTCGTCCGGATACTTTGATAACGTGAGATTAGGTTCGTTTACGCTTTCTAGGGAAAGACAGTGGCGCCAAAAAAGAACACAACTCAATTGGAAATAATTTGCTTCTACAAATTTTCGGTTGGCCTAGTGCTACATAGAGATTTTTATCTTATCACTCTAATCGTAACTCGATCGCGCCTCCACAATAAAATGGTTTGCTAACTTTATTTCGAATATATTGGCTTTTAAAAATTAAAAAAAAGGTTCTTACACATGCGAGATGAGTTGACTACAAGGGGCTTTTGTAAAAGGATCACGAAGGTATTTCGATGAATATTCGAATTTTTATTTTTGGTTTACTTAACCAATGAATTCAAATTAAATTGGCTAGGTGGAGACTAGCGCAGTAGCAAAATAGTATCTAGAATAAGTAAATGAGTTAAGTATTTAGACAAATGTTGTAAATTATTAGGTATTGGTACGATCGCGGGCTGCGGGCCGCGCATACTTGAGTAGATAAATTACTCATGAGCCACGCGTATTTGGCGTCGCGCGTACATTGATCCCTATCAGCTGATGTTATGTATTTGAAGTTCCACTGCTGGTTTTATGTTTACCTTAGTATTTTCATGATTTTTTAATGAAATTATTGTTTCATTTAGCTGTACTAACATAATGGAGCGTGAATTAAGCTAATTAAACATTGTGAAAAATGTTGTTTTTATCACCGGGATCGTTTTTATTTTCGTCCCATCATCAAAGGTTTCTTTAGTACTATTGTCTGTCTTCGTTTTCAGGAGCGTTTCAAAAATACCCGTATACAGGATAACTATTTTCCCATCTCGAAAAATTAGGGTAGAAGCCTGAGACACTGATATTTTACAATGTTTTTTTGCGTTTACATTAACATATTATGAAATTGAACTATCAATAAATACCATTAATTTTAAATAAACTCTCGGTAATTAAAAATAAAAACAAAAATTTTGAACTCAATAAATAAATCAATTTGAAACTATCGAAATCAAAATAAAACGCACCTAGTTGGTAGTATCGCTATACATGTTATTTTAAAATTAATGTTCCTACCTGCGTATACAATTCTCTTCAAATATTTTACCACTAACGGAAAATTTCCAATCAATCGAAAAATATAGTGAAATTTTGTTATTAGCGGGTTTCCGCCATTGGTACTATGTACGTTGACGGTACGGGCTCGATGAGCCGCCATTCCTAATCTCAGTCTTTATCTCTGCGGACCGTTTACTTATCCATTAGTTACTGTCAAAAGTGATGAATTAGAATTTTAACTTAACAAGTGTTCTGAGAATAAAATGAAACACAACAAATATGCCAAGCGCACAATCATTTATTAATCCATAAATAAAACTGGGAATACATAATTATTCTTACAAATTATATTACATCGAATCGATAAAAAAACATTAATACATAGACATTTCGCATTACAACTAAATGCAACTATATGTAGCCTTGATTACGGAGTTAGGTCATGATAACAATAGAAAGATAAGTTTTATTGAAATCAACAAAGTATAAGGCAACGGCATCTGATATATGTAGCATAAAGAGTTTTTTATTACCTTTTCTTTAAAAAATACCTCATAGGGCTCAGTGCGTGAAAGACTTCCGCCGCAGAAGAAAATCAATACCAAAGGAATCCTAAATAAAAATTATTAATATTAGAAGGAAATATTATCCTGTAAATTTGAATATTTTTCTGTTAAAGAAAAGATACAACAATTAAGTTTTTGAATTAACATTGTCAAAAAAAACACTGACTTTGCACTGAAAATAACTTTTTTTTAAATTATAACTTATTTTCTATTATTATCGTATGATATATCTCGGGTTATGAGCCTCATATTAACAGTGTGAGTAATACTTTTATACGGAAAATATTAACGCATCTTTTTGACGATAATGATCAGATCTAAGTACGTATCACAATATATTTACACTATAACGTTTAGTGACTTGTTTTCTTTAAGGCTTCCATCTCACTTGTTTATTATTTTCTTAAAGCGTAAAGAAATTAACCGCGAATTAACATCGTAGAAGTATAGTGAATTTGTAAATTTTTATAATTTATATTATCAATCTAATGTAACAAAAAAAAAGGCCGAATATTGATTCCGAATATTTTGCAAGAAATTATTAATATTTTAATACCGCAACCAGTTGTTGACGCAGACGTTTAAGAATTTTTTATTTTCAGAATATAATTTTATAGTCAAATCGCGGCGCGCATGTGTCAAATTACTTTGACAACATGGCCGCTATTTATGGAATTGATATTTTAATACTTCAAAATAGCAAAATCTTCCAGCGTTGGTTATGAATATGCATACCGTTTATGCAGGAATTTTTAATTTTCTCAAAATCCAAATTCAATATATTTCTACGATTGCGTTACCTTTTTTTTAATTCCTTAACCTACACTGCTATAAAATTCCTATTATGTGGTACTCCTTAAATTCATAGTAACGAAGATTTTTATACTTGATTTTTTTACATTCTCCCATTTATGGAAGATTTATTATTGATATGCCCAAATATACAAACTTAACTCAATTTCAAGACGTGATATACCTCGAAAATTATAGATAAATTTTATAGATAACGAACTAAAATCGTTGCTATGTGATTTTTGACTGTATGACCTTGGATTTTATAAAAGGAAAACACGATATCATATAATAATCTCGATAGAAAAAAAAACTGCAAATTAGGCTCTAATTAGTTAAATTTCTCAATGACACCACAACATCATAGCGAATAAGTTCATGAAATTATTTTTAAGGCATAGTAAATAATCGCATCTAAGTTCTCATAAACCATTTTTTTAATCTATAACAAAGGTTTACTTTGTGCTTGGTATAGCTATCTCATAGTTTGCGTACTATGAAGTCATTGCATCACTTTCATTTTGACACTCCCTCAGTCGTCCGTGAGCTTCACCGACAAAGGAATAAGCCACGCCCCCAAAACTACGATTCATTTTCAAGGTATGCTCTTAAGTCTCGTGCTGTCTCTATCATTTTAAGTCAAAAGTACTGCGACACCACGAGACTACTACATTTTAAAATTGAGTAATGTTTGTGAATTTGGGCAATAGTCTTTACATAATTTGGGCGGGCTAAAAGGTTCTTATATTATATTGAAAATAGTTCGAATGTACAGTAGGGTTTTTTATTTGTATGCATGCTTTAATTCAAAATTGAATAATAAAAATTTGACACAGTTTTATGGGTGAAAAGGACTATATAACAATTGAATTTCGCATGAATATTTCTCATATTAGCAATTTTCTAATTTAACTATGCAATTTAAAATAAATTGAGTAGTTGACACAAATATTAACCTTTTTGTGGTTTTAAATGAGTAGAGATAACAGAAACGAATAATGCCGTGTGTATTGAAAGCGTGAGAATACACACAACCAGATATCTTCCCGTGGGTGTCGTAAGAGATGTCGCAGGGGAACTGGAACAGGAAGTGCAATGCAATAGTTTCCCAATAACAACCGAATATAATAAAAACACTGCAGTTGTTTACCCGTCGCACAACTGTGACAACTCTGACAATCATTACCCGTTTTATAATCAACAGTATTATATTATATTTTAACAATATTGTAAATATAAAAATAAGAAGTTTGTCAACACATAAAAGTACTTTAAAATTCTGCAAACTTATTGGAGGAAATACAGAAAGTCTTTGTATTATAATACAAAGAGAAACCAAGGATTTAAAAGGTTCAAAAACACCGGTAAGGAACTGGATTTTGCGTGTCTGATACCAGCTAGAAACTGATCTGAGAGCTGAGCTGAGAATATTTCCAGTAACCTATTACATCATGCAAAACATGACGATATATCGATATTTATCACGCGATAATTATCGATACTGTTTAAAAATATTGATAGGATAAATATCGATATATTTTCTTCGCTTCTGCATCCCTACTAAACGTACTGCAAACGAATTAATGAATGAAGTAACTTATTGGAAACGTGATTGATAACCGTTTGGACTTTTACCTTACTGATATACGTGCAAAACTAATTCCAGATTTTTCATATTATATGGAGTGACAATCATAAAATGGTTTTATTGCTGCAAACACATTACGTAATGATTTAAAAATAAAGCTTAACTGCAACGCCATGAAAACCTCCATGTTCGACAAAACTCGTAATATGGGACTGGTATTTTGCAATCGGTATTTTAATATCGATTCCTTTATCGGAATCAAAATCTGGAAAATGGAACTTTTATTACAGGCAGTTGCTAATCATAGATAGTCGTATGATTAGACAATAATTATTTATACAGATAATCGCATAAATAAAAAAATACTTTTTCGTCCGATAAGTTTTAAAATTAAAAAGTTCAAGTAATGTTTTATTAGACGCAAATAGCCTAATTATACGAGAATTAGCAATTGAATTAAATAAAGTATCAAATACTTTATTTAATTTATTGCTAAAATAATTGAAAATATTTTTAATAGCCATCCGCCCCGGCTTCGCTCAGATCATTTCTGGATCTCGACAACAGCGCCATCTAACGGCTCTCATTGAATTTTTATATAATCTTCCGACTTTCGTATGAACAGACACTTCCTTTAATAAATCCTTAATGCAGAAAAACCGTCACAAAATTCGCAACCGCCTTTCAATCCCTTACGTAAACGTTCTTTATACATTTACAACATTGTAAATACGAAAAATATCCACACGAAATTTATTAAACAACTGATTGACAAAAGTATATCTAGTATTTATTTACAAATTTCTAAACAGTATACAGGCTGTTTCATTCCCAGCCAATATTTTGGAAGGACTATGCAACTTGCAGAAAAAGAAATTATTGTCGTTGTACATTGTTACTAACTATGCAATTTTTATTCTTAATTAATTAGATCTTCACATAGGCCGAATTATATATCTCTAAATACTATCTGGGTAAAGAAAAAATTAAAAATGTCGCATATCGTAAAAAAGTGGAAATTATACTCAATATAATTAACTTTTAAATCACAAATTAAAAAATAAAAATATCATAAAAATTACTATCTAAAGGGACTAGTATCAATTTATCGAGTTTTTGACAAGCAAATATTATGCAATAAAAACTTTTTGCTAATTCTCTTTGTGGTGAGTTATGTACTTGTATGAATAAAGGCAGCACTTAAGTAATATACAATAACACAAACAAGGCTCATTTTATCACCGACTTATGGGTAAAAATTATGAAAAAATCGAGAGCTGGAAAGTCATTGACCATTTTTTTTTAAATTTAAAATTGGCAATAGTTGTTAACTTTTGACCAACATTGAAGGTTATTGAGAAATATTGTATAATTTTCGATATTAACAATATGTGTTTCAAAAGGCTTTTAAATAATTGGATTACTGTAAAACTTAAATATCATCAACGAATATAACTTATTAGACTAGTGTATTCGACTGTTGTTCTCGTATTTGCTGTATCGCCAAATCGACTGCTATTGTTTTTAGGCTATTCTATTCATAGTCTTAATAAAAATAATTATTTAAATTAATGATGTTGTCATTCTGGCCGGAGTTGCCAGGCCACAAAAATTTAATTAAATTTCTAGTAAAGTTGACATCTAGTCAAAGTATTTTCAGGAGATATTTTATTGTTCACAAAACCTGGCAGCATTTTTTTCGAATTTTGAGACATTTTCTGAGCTTTATGTAAACGTTTTGGATTCTAATGTTCATTCCAAAAAGAATAATATTCGTTAAGACGGAGTACTAATACTTATTACAATAAAATAAATCAGTCCTATACATAAAAATCATAACTAGGCACCTTTTGTAGAAATAGCCTCAGAAAGAGAGATCGTTTGTTTTTTTTTGGATATTTATTTTTCATAATAATTTTGTACATAAGCCTATCACACTGGTACGTGTCGCAAACCGACGAATTTGTTGAATTAGCTGCTTAATTAGACGGCTTATTTCTATTTAAACGGCGACAGTTAACCGCCTTAAAGTCGTAATTACAATTTACACTTTGGCTAACCTAAAGTTAACTCTTTCGATACTGCTTAATCAAAAGCCGCAGTCTAAATTTGGTTCCTTTTTTTACCACTGCGGCGCTAACCATTTTCTCACAAAATGGCGTCAATAGCTAATGTAATTTTACTAAGGATAAATAGTATTTTGTGAAAATTTCAACATTATAACTATATGAATAATAGAAAAATAATTACGCCCACTATATCTAGCCTCCTTTTTTTAGTTTTTGAGATAAAATATATTTGATTATTGCCGCCATTTTGTTATGCATTACTTTAAAGGCTTTGTTTAAATTTCCTCGAAGCATATAATAGAATGATGACGTTTTAAATGACTAGCCGCTTAATAAACTGCCTGATTGCATTATCGGTCTGCGACATATCCTTTTGAACTCTTATTTAATAATATAAAGTGCAAACTATACTAAATAACAGTGCAGTCTCTTTCTAAACGTTTCGTTGCGCTTAAGTACTACAGAGACAACAACTAGTATCTTAAGTACTTATTTAACAATAAATTATGAATGAGGCAACATTTTTTTTACGCGATGATGTTGCCAGCAACAATAATGGACGACTGGTATTCCGATATCCTATTAACCATTACATGACATTTGGCTTGTTTTAAAGGCATGCAAGGAATAAAAATAATAAAGTGTTTACATATGTAATATAACGGATCTTGGTAAATCCGCATGTAACAACTATGTAAGAGAATGATTGCTCGCGGATCTTAGAAAACAGCTATCGTTTCAAATCATGATTAAGAAAGTGATATACCAAGAAAGTTATTTTCATTGAATAAAACTAATTTTACGGATTACATCTCGTTTCATTTGTCTTATATTTACTAATTTCATTTCCTGATGTTGTGGGTGCTGCACAGCGTTCATAGTCACGGGGGAACAGTCCCCAGGGAGTGCTGTAAACGTCGGGAGTTTAAGGTGATACCTCGAAAATTTGGTGGTTTTTCTATTAAACATATTTTATTAAGTTTTACAGATTACAAACCAAAATTTTGGTATATGATTTTTGACTATATGAACTAGGATTGCATAAAAGGAAAACACGATATCATGTAATTTTCTCGATAGAAAAGCATTGCAAAGTAGGCTCTAATTAGTTACATTTCTCGATGACACCACAATATTCTTACGAATAATTTCATGGAATTATTTTTAAGGCATAGTAAACAATCATATCTAAGTTCTTATAAACCAGTTTTTTAATCCATAACGAAGTTTTGTTAAAATAAATAAAAAATGTTGTTTGGCGCTTATTTAGTTTTTTTCCGAGCGATTGCTCGGTATGGCTATCTCATAATTTACGTACTATGAAGTCATTGCATCACTTTCATTTTGACAGTCGTCCGTTAGGTTCGCCGACAAAGGAATAAGCCACGCCCCCAAAACTACGATTCATTTCACAACAGTCTATTAAAGTCCACTGCCGCACATAGGCCTCTCGCATAGATTGTCTCATCGGGATTTTGTTTTGTTTTCTTAGGCCATAGTTGCCACGCGTAGCAAGCGGGTTGGCAGCCACAGTTTTAGATTTTTGGTCATTATTAGGAAGACGCCGCTGCCCATCTCGTGAGTTATTTCCCTCTGTCACCTTTTACAACATCTCATCATCATCATCAACATCAGGTAGAGGATATTCTAACATCGCCACTACACGGGTAAACGTAAATAAGAACAGGGACGAATTCGATACTTTTGAAAGTAGGATAATTTAAAAAGCATCGATTTTTTTTTATAGAAGAGGGGTTGATATGCGGCTAGCTTTAAGGTAAGTTACCATAAATAAGTTTACGTGGTAGATCCACGGCAGCAACCAAATAGCAACTGAATGCTGCAGTGTTTCGTATGGTGAGTGTAGAGAAAAGGAGAACATTTTTACTAGAAACGAAGCATTCTATCTTAGTCGAATGAGACGTAATAAAATGCGTAAAATTAGATTTATTCAATTTGCGGTATTTGTATAAATAAAAGAAACCATTAAAATATATTCTTAGAAGGAAAATACGTATGTCAATCAATAAAACCACAAAAAACTATTATTTTTTACATGCGGATCTTAGTAAATCAGGTTTTGTTTTAGACGGATCTTGTAAAGTTTTATCTAATAATACTGATACTGATAATCCTTTAATTTTGATGGTATATTAATTACATAATTGTAATGATGCACCTTTAAGCATCATTTTTATTCTGTATTTTAAAGACACAGTTCTTTGATTAAAAAGTGTTTTTGCATGCGTTTGAAAAACGACTTTAACGTTTCTTAATAAAATCTGTTACAACATATTTTGAAACATCTCATAAAGATTACGTATGTTTATTTCAAAGTAGCAACCTTGCTACGTATACAACTAAAACTATAATACATGCAGCTGATTTGTAGGAGCAATGTTGCTCAAGGCCACGGCTCATTTGAGAAGTTTTTCTTGTTCGTCTTGCCTCGCGAATACATCGCCATTTCTCGGCTCGGGGGAAGCAAAGGATGCCCGAGTGTGTGGAGACGCTGATACTGGGATGGGGTTAGGTGATACCTGTAATAAATTAATTCATTGTGCCTGTTAGCGGCGAGTGACGATATTTTTTTAATAACAATATCTCCACACTAGGTTTTTCTCCTGTATCGTGGTGGCAGTTTACATACAAAAATTTCACAAGGTCAAACATCCAAACATCCGGAACAATTATTTGCAGACATATAAATACTTGTTTTGTGCGGGATTCAAACCCGCGGACATCGGGAGTTAACTACGCCATCTCGTTTAGTCTGTCTTTAGAGGATATAGTCCATAAAAATGTATTCCTGTTTTGTCCCTGAATAATACAACATATATTTATTACGCTATAATCTGTGCCATGTTTCTATTTACTTTTTAATAAATCATTTTCATAACTATCTTAAGGAGAAATTTAGTTTTGTTGGGCTTCCAGGGGAACCTTTACGCTCTTCAAGAAAACTCATTTTGAGGGTACCAAATCACAATACATCTTTCTTTAATAAATCTTTTACTGTACAGTCTATTAAGCTCTGGAATGCCCTACCTTTGTATATACGCGAAGCTCAGACTATTGTAGTCTTTAAGCGACTCCTTAAAGAGCATTACTTGTCTCAATCGTTCGAAAATCATTAGGATAAATTATTGATGTAGTTTTGTATTTATTTGTTTATGTTATTGTTAGTGGTATATATTTGAGGATATATGTATGTATATGTATATGTATATATATATATATATATATATATATATATATATATATATATATATATATATATATATATATATATATGTATATATACGTGTGTGTGTGTATGTTTATGTATATACGTATGTATATGTGTATCATATTTTTTTAATGTATTAGTTATTTATATGTTATTTTATTGCATGTATTGATATTATATTAGGTATATTTATATTGCACCACCTACCTAGTACTCACTGTTTTATTCCTTTACACCTTTGGTTGCCTGGAAGAGATCGCTATGTAGCGATAAGGCCGCCAAATTGTACATGTAATCTGCTCTCTGTTATATTCTTTGTAAATTTGTTTGTGGTGTGCAATAAAGTATTTTCATTCATTCATTCATTCAACAAGGACCCTTCTAAATTACTAAAACAGCACAAATATTCCACTTTTAGAGATATTTTACTTGGTAAAGCCATGCTGCAGCTATAATGTGGCTGCAGTACAAATGGGTCGGCTAGATCGCGGAAGAACTACGCTCTCACAGAATACTAGCGTAAAATGTCAACTTAATGCTGCTGTGTTTCGTATGGTGAGTATAGAGAACCGGAGACCCTTTTTACTGGAAACGAGGCATTCCATATTAGTCCTCAGGGGTGACAACGCATCTGCGTTTTAATTCTTAATCGAGGATGGATGTAGATGTCTATGGGCCACAGCATCCACTTACCATCAGGTGGACTGTGTGCTCGTTTGTCACTCTTTATTTTATAAAAAAAGGTTCAGCAAAAAGTTTTACGAATATAAACTTAAAAGAGAAACTAACAGACAGCCAAAAACTCTCTTATTTTGTTAATGAAAAAAAAATCGGTCCAGTTTTGAAGGAGCAAGGGATGATCTCGACAATTTCGTGAATATTTAGTTTTCTCCCGTTGTTTTTTGTCGTTCGGCTATCCGAGAGCAGTAGGTCGTTTAAAACCTATTTATCAAATTTCTTGCAGCCCAGATATATACTTAATAGAAAAAATTTCAACACACACACTATCCTAGCGCTGTTCAAAGACTTCTATGTATACTGTAGACTGGCTCTGCACTGACTGTCCTGACTTCTCTGACTTCTGTGTATACTGTAGACTGCTCAGCCTTAATACATTGCGCACTAAGTTACGCTCAATTTTTTTTATTTAAAACTTCATAGGTTTATAGGCGGACTTATGCCTAAGGAATTCTCTACCAGTTTACCTTGGGATGATGCTGAGGAAGAATGATGTAGGTGTAGTAAAAGTTAATATGAGAACATTAAACTGAAATAATCAAAAAAAATTATAATACATGGAAATAAAATACATTAGATATGTATATAAGCCCATAAAGATTCCGTAACTCTTTTAGTGAAACTTTTTATTCCATATAGATTATACATAATATTAATGAAAGTTATTCTTTTGTTTAATTTACAACTGGTTCGCAAAACAACCCTCTGTCCTGGGAAAATTAGACGAAAACCCAGCGGGACTTCTTTAAAAAAAATAAACAGTTTGAAAATAAAACAGATTGGTAGCGATCACCTTATTCCCAGGGGTCATTATCATCCACATATTTCTTAATATTATAATAACCCTTTTTTTACAAACTTTGTTGGTTAAAGTTTTCGAACTTTGGGGAGGTCAAAGGAGACGGTCCAAAATTATATGAAACGTAGGCCTATTTTTCTATTAATGGGGAAATAAAGTAAAATATTAAACCACTTTTGATAATTCAAATTCACGAATTTGTCTTTATTTCAGTGGTATTAATATTTTATTCTTACCAAAAAATGCAACACTAATGACGGAAAGATGTCGTTTTGACGTCAGCTGTCAACTGTCATGGGGTTATTGATTCATTTATTGATAGCTGTTAGAATTTTAATCACTAAACCGAAACGAAAAAGCCAAAGAAACCCACAAGAGAGACAATAAAAGCATTCACAAGTTCACAACTACACGACCAAGCTCGAAATAAATACAATATCACCGCTGACTACATTATTTCATGACTTAAGCCACTTGTCAGAAATGATTTTTGACAAATAACCGCGTCTTTTTTATGACTTAAAGGGCGCCATCTTGTGAAACCATCAAAACTCGGGATTGCATTTTTATTTTAAGCAAGTTATTTAGTTTTATTTACTCTCTTATTTTATTTTTAATAAAATCCTTGAATTTTTCGTTCTTTTACGATATAGTGTACATACGCTGGGCCTGAAATGGACCGTCTCTTTTTGTATATTTTCGTCGACTGCGAGCTGACGAGAAAGCTAATTCTTTGTTTAGTAAACAGCGAACGTTGTTTTAGACAATCTAATAGTGATTTTGTTTAGTGTGACTAAGAAGACGATGTTATTGGAGCGAAGATCCTACGGCGCAAGAAAACGATTCTTTGAAATTTATCTCCTCCGTAACCCGTAGGCCAATTTACATAATTTTTTCGGCAATATTTGTAGCTCAACGCAAACAAGGTTCGTAAACAATAAAAATCTGAATTTGAATCTTTTTTTCTTTGACTATGTAATCAGTTCGCTAATTTACATCCGCGCAATGTCACAACATTTGATTAAATCTTTCATTGAAATAAAGATAGTTATGACTTTAGACTTTTACTCCGCTCCGGTTATGATGCTAGCAAAAGGTTTTACCTTTGCATATGTATCATCGGCCCTAGATATCTGGGTGCGCACTTTGTCAACATGATTCGAAGTTTATTTCAGGTATGTAACGTAAACAATGAAAATGCAACTGCGTGGCATGTATACCGTGGCAGCTACCTTCCACAAAGCTGTTTCACAGGTTTTGTTTTAATATTGCCAACCTAAACGTAGAAGTCTTTGCGGCTATCATGTACCGTTGGAATATCAATTAACATTTCTAATCTGTACTCTCACCTGTCGCGACGGGGTTTTGTGTTCACCGCTTATGCTGATGTCTTCATCCACGGACTGCAGCAGCTGCAAAATGAAACGTATTTCGATTGAAATATGATCAAAATTCAGTTGAAATATTTCTTAAGTTACACACAGTACAACTCGCGGCACGAAAGTCTAGCGGTGCCCGTTTTTGCGAATAATTGGACGTATTGCGCATTATTAAGTATGATTGGCTGTGCGTATCGTTCGCACGCGCTAATCTGCTCCACAGTCGCATTCCCTCCCCCGTACTGATACGACATTCGCAGCTATTCCCTCCACGTTTCGTTCAACGCTAGAGTTACGTTCCGCAATTTATAACTATGTACTGTCTACCGTAAAGCTGAGTAACTTTTTAACCAGTTTTTACGTAACTATTTTTTCTTCAAGCGTATTTAAACTTGTTGTCTTAATAAATCGTGACAATATATGAACTACCATTAGTCAAAATGCTACATTCTAATGTATTTTTTTAATTCCTTTATCACAAAAGTCTCGCTAACAAAATTATTTTAAATACAATAAATAAAACATACATAGATGAAACGTAGATACAATTACAACTTTTACTACAATAAAGTATTTAAACATTGGTGACTTCTCTGTAACTTTACTACACTATAACACCTGCATGTAGTATAATACGGCATACGGACGTACGTACGTATACGGCATGTCAACCTTAAAGTATAAATAAGCATAGTTTGCTTATAATTTGAATTGTAATTTTTATTGTACAACTGGTTGTTGTCCTTAATAAAAAAAAACAATAATTACACTAAAGTACCAACGCATTGGCAATCTTGTAGCGAGAAAGTGTGCGCGATCTTTAGGTACCCTAAGGCAGGTACTTAGAGAGCGGTAGTTCTGCCCACACTCCGAAGGTCGTGGTCAAGGCTAAGGTCGTTGGCGTGGGGACAAGTCTCAAATATATTAAACTGAAGAATTATGTTGTAACTAACTAAACACGAAAGTGTTACTTTAGAAAGCCTCATTTTTCGCACAAAAATAGTAGGAGGAAACCACATGCCATCGCCTCAACGTGGCTTACAAAGCGTCTTCACGCCTCCCGTCTCGTCGCCCACCCGCAGGTCACCTCCGCTCCCCACAGTTGTTCTACGCTAAGATTAGACGACTAAGACGACTAAGGCGTTGGCCACGCGCGTTCTGCGCGTGGCCAACGCCTTAGTCCGGCTTATAGAGAACCACTGGGCGCCTTTAAACCGAACCTTAACTCTGAATCTAAAGAGAATTGTTAGGCGCCTTAATTTTACAGGTAGGTAAGTGAATCGAATTTACCACGGGGAGTGCTCTGAGGAATGTTCGGTTCGGAACAATTCCTTCAATATAGATGATTAGTTATTGAAAGTCATCTTTTTCTTTACCACTAGTTCAAAAATACCTCCGTCTCGGGAAGAACCAGCACGAAACGCAGGACTTTTTTTAAAACAAATTCTACTTTACAATTTGAAATGAATTTTTACCGACTTAAAAAAGGTTCGACATTTCGACAGTATGTTTTGTGTTACTTCATAACTTTATCTGGATGAAACGATTTTGATGATTCGTTTTTTTTTTTAAAGCTGGTGCTTCTCGTGTAGTTCCGTATAAACGTTATCAAGATCTGACCAGTAGTTTTTGAGTTATCTTTAAATTGTGTATTTAATTAACTTCGGTCGTATTGAAGTCTGTTGGACAAAATTTTTATTTTTACCACTTGTAATAGAACCAGCATGATGGTGACCACATCATACCCAGGGATTATTTTCACTTATGTATTCTTTTATATTATAATCACTCTTTTCGTACAATTTTTTTTAATGAAGCATTTAAATTACATTAATACGTGCACATCGAAAATTGTAATATCTTCTTTTAATATTTATTATAAAAGGAAAGGAATGAAATATGTATATCATTCGAAAGGTACTTCACAACATGTCAAAAAAGATGTGCGTTTCGAATCGAAAAATTAGCGCTTTAATTAATTAAATGAAAAGGTTTTAATTACGTTCATGGCTGTAATAACTAAGAGCTTTTTGCCTTCTCTGTACGGGAAAATTAAAAAAGGTATGTGTGAAAATTTTTACACAACTGGTCGAATTTCGACCACAGACTACACTAGTTACATAATAAATTACTAGAATATTTTCTAATAAACAAAATAATTACTTTTTAAAACAATATAAATTAATTTTAATCTAAAATAATTATATATTTACTCCACTACTAAAACTAAATGAATAAATCGATTTTTTTTTTCATTTAATAAAGTTATTTAGTATAATATCTATTGACTAAACAAGCTTTTATAGATGTGCCTAAGAACAGCATACGGGTCCAGCTTTAGATCAGCCCTATAGTGCCATATGATTGCATTGTCATCGAAGTTACATACCCAAATTTCAGTTCAATCGGATGTACGCAAGTACTTTATAAATCGATTACAAGATTTGAAACGTAAAAGACATACAGAGAGACAGACGTAAAGAAAAATGTTTTTTTTTTATAGAATTAGTGTGGCAAATGAGCACACATTCTACTGATGGTAATTGGATGCTGTAGCCCATTAACATATACATTTATCCTCGATTAAAATTCAAAACGCGGATGCGTTGTCACTCCTGAGGACTAAGATGGAATGCCTCGTTTCCAGTATAACGGGTCTCCGGATCTCTACACTCACCATACGAAACACAGCAGTAATAGGCTGCTATTTTACGCTGGTATTCTGTGAGAGCGTGGTTCTTCCCCGGTCGAGCCGACCCATTCGTGCTACAACCATAATATAGCTGCAGCGTGACTCTACCACGTATGAAATTTATAATAAAATCTATATTTAAATGTATAATAAAATCGATGTCTACGAAATAAAACTATAAATTTACTCAGTAACATATACGATATTGATATTAAAAACAAACTATATATTTTATTACTTAATGATTTCTTATATTTACGCGAACTCTACACATTTAAATATAACTAGTTTTTACGGACTATATCGCGTACATTAACTTATTTTATAATCCCTTGTTGATGTGGCCGTGGTTAACTATGATATAGGGACGTCGAACACTTCTGTCTCCCCCTTGACCATGGGTGTTGTAAAGTGCTCGAAACGTCGGGAATATAAAATAAGATAATATACGCGATAAAATCCGTAAAAACTAATTTTATTTAAATATTTTATAACTATTAAATGTAATCTAGGTTATAAAGAGGATATCCGGGGTCCGTGCTCCAAGAAATTTGAAGAATAGGAAACAGTAACAGATACTTTTTTATTCAATGTAGATTATAAACAATACTTATTGAAAGTCACATTTTTCATTTACCACTGGTTCGCAAAAAAAACCTCTGTCCTGGGAATAACCAGCAAGAAACCCAGCGGGACTATTTTTTTTTCAAATAAATAGCTTACAATCATGTTTACAATTAACAACACAAGACAAATTAGAAAAAGCTTGGTAGCGATCACCCTAGGTTTCTAATGATTTAGGCAACCCAGAGCGACATCTGCATATCGGACTGAATATGCCTGTGGGAAATTGACGGAATCATCATTCCGTACCCTGTTTCCTCCCCCAATACTGGACCGATTAAAATTTTGCACACACTCCACCTGGTGGTAAGTAATTGCTGTGACACTGGAGGTGGGCAAAGTGTATCATTTTTGCGATTGGAACATTTGCATCTCGATCACTGAAATGTTCCGAAACACTGATATGTTTCATTTGGCTCATTTGGATTATCGACTCAAAAGATATAAAATGCAGAATGTTACGAATACATTAAGTTGCGTTGCGGGCATTTATTACTGATCCTGATTCATTGAAATGTTATTTGGCAACAATGCTGAATGATATAAGTGCTTAGGTTATTTTTATTATAAATCATATGTATAGTTATTTTTATTGTTACATATTTATTTTGTACCGTAATAAGGTAGTATATAAAATCGATCCTCCTTAATACTTTATCCAGGCTTAGTACTGGTGGCTAGTCCTTAATTTATGGCCAACTGGCGTATTATTTATGATGAAAAGGAAGAAAGTAAGTTCCAATAATCATTAATCACTACGCAAAGAAATCCTACACAAAACTCAGTATGTTTTCGTAAACAGGCGCGAACGAACATAAACAATTTGACAAGTACCGGATAAACGTAAAATGACAACTTATTAAAGCAAACATTATATGCAAAAAACGACCGTACAGTATTTGATACGTAAGCACCTTAGTAGTCATTTTTACGTGCATGAACAATTGTAGCGAAAATCCCTAAGAGTTGAGTAATACACTTCCTATTTGTTATATCTTTCTGACATGTATAGATTGTAATTATTTCGCCCGCTCAATCGCCACTCTCGCTCGTGGCTCAGTCGCTTCGCGAGAGAGACGCGCTATAATAAATGAGCAGAGAGCAAAGTAATGTTCCAGATCCAAATGATGCATTTGAAACGTTGTTACTGAACCAATCATTTGAATCACTTCAGTGATTCGGAACAGTGAGTCAGTTCCGTAAAGAGTAACACACACCTATGACCCACAGACATCTACATCTATCTTCGATTACAAATCAAAATGCAGATGCGTTGTCACCCGTGAGGACTGAGATGGAATGCCTCATTTCCAGTAAAATGGGTCTCCAGTCCTCTACACTGACTATACGAAACACAGCAGCGTGGTGCCGCTATTTGACTCTGGTATTTTGTGAGAGCGTGGACCAACCGCGGTCAAGCCGGTGCTACAACTATACCATTAATATAGCTGCAGCGTAGCCCTACCACGTAAAATAGGTAAGATTATAGTTATATTCGTATGTTTTTTTTTAAGTCGGCTTGGTTTAAGTAATTTGAGATAGTTCCCAGTTTTTTAAATAACTAATCTATGAAAAGACAAACAAAAACATAGATATATTTTTTACGTGGTAGAGATACGCCGCATCTATATTACGGTTGTAGCACGAATAATTCAGGTCGACCGGAGGGACCACGCTCTCACAGAATACCAGCATCAAATAGCAGCTTAATGCTGCTGTGTTTCGTATGGTGAGTGTAGAGAACCGGAGACTTTTTTACTGGAAACGAAGCATTCCATATCAATCCTCAAAGGTGACAACGCATCTGCATTTTAATTGTTAATCGAGGTTAAGTGTAGATGTCTACACAGCATCCACATACCATCAGGTGTACAGTTTGCTCGTTTGTCACCCTTACTCTAAAAAAATTGTTGTTAAAATGTTTTTGCTCTAGTGTTATTCCATTCAATACAGCCTAAAAACTCACCTCTGCTAGACATAGGTCTCCCCATGGATTTCCTCTTGGGGGGGATTTTACCATAGTTGCCACGCTTGGCAGACTGGTTCACAGCTGCAGTTTAATTTTATTTCAACTCCTCATTCTCCAAGCGGTCAAATCCGACCACGGCGCTTTTCCGTCAAAATCCAAGTGGTCGGATTCGACCGCGCACACCAACAGCACATTAAACAGTTAAAACTTATATTTAAAGACTACTTTTCTATGAAGAAGTTTGGCATTATAGAATCAATATAAAATTTTCTATCCTCTAGTGCAATAAAAAGTCAAGTTATCCTATGGATATTTATTTATAATCTACGTCCATTTCGTACGCCATTTTCGCGTGAATGTTATTGTGTTGATTTTTGGATTTTCCTAGTGTTTTAGCATAGTGTTTTATTATAAAATTGTAATGAAAGTATTTGTGTGACTATAATTTATCTTTTTACGTAAATTATTTCGAGTAATATATATTGAAATAATGGAGATTTTCACGCTGCCGACATTCGCTAGGTACGTTTTGTTTTTGTTATCAAAATACAATAGTATTTTTGTAATGAAGTAAAATCTGACTGTTATATAGAGATTTTTGTATATATTTTATAACGCCAAACTTCTTCATAGTAAAGTAGTCTCTAAATATAAGTTTTAAGTGCTGCGGGTGGGTGCGGTCGCATGCGACCGCTGGTGATTTGCCCGGCGCATGCGACCGCATGGTGTTTTTATTGGGATTGAGGGGTTGATACAGCGGTTATCAAGAAGATGCTGATGCCCACCTCCTATCTCAGTTGTCCTCTGTCGCCTCTTGCGACACCCACGGGACGATGTGGATTAGTGGATATTCCTGCACCGCCACTACACGGTCATTAGTGTTATTATCAAGGAAGGAAACAGAGAAATATTCGTTTGTGTAAGTCGCCCAGATATCCTCTTAATACTTCAAAATTTTATATTCTCACTCTCAAGTAAAGTCCTTCTTCTTCTCGAGTATTCTTAAAATTTTATACAGTTGTATTACTATCAAGTGTTGCATTTCTCGCGAACTCCACTCTTCTCTTTCGTTGTCTATTAACTTCGCCAACTCTATACTGTCACATTTATCATCTAAAGCTTTCAGTTCTCTTTCGATTATATTGTCATCGATTTCGGCATTCGATTTTGTATTCGATTCATCGGTAACAATTATTTTGATACCAGCCGATTGGCGTTGTTGTGGACCCGTTGAGCGTTTTGGGGGATTATCGGATTCCGATTTCTTATTTTTATCGATCATTTCGTCGCTATTCGACGATATCTTGTGAAATGATAGAAGCGATGAATCACTGCGAAAGGTCGTGCGTTTCCTTCCACTTTCGGGATTCGAATCTGGGAAGATGTTATGCTTTTAAATAAAAATTAAAGTTTCTTACGCCGGATTTCTATATTTAATACTCTCTGTTTTCTCTTACAAGCCGTTTAACAGTACTTACATTGACAAGGGAACACTGATGGTAAGTGCATGCTGTGGCCCATAGGCACCTTCATCTATCCTCGATTTACTATTAAAGCGTTGTCACCCCTGAGGACTTCAGACATTCTATCTGCCTGGTTACCAGTAAGAAGTCTCGGGTTATCTACACCCATCATATGTCACATAGCATCATTAAGTTGCTATTTTACTCTGATATTATGTGTGTGTGGTCTTTCCCTGTACGAGCGTACCCAATCGTGCTGCAAATATAATATAGTTGCAGCGTGGCCTTAGTAAGTTACAGTAAGTTAAAAAAATACTGGTTCACCAATTTACAACCTGTTTCTATATATATATATCTAACTATATAATTATTTTGAATGCACATGGTATTAAATAAAACGGATCGTTACGGAAAACAAAACGTTACTTGAATATAGGAATCTCTATATTCAAGAAATTTAAGTTAAATTGAGTTACATGTAACCTACTGTATTTTGTAAGAATGGCCAAATAAATATCTCTCTCTTTCTTTAAATTAATATTGAAATATAAATATCAAAGGCTAAGATATTGTCAATAAAAGATGTCGGTGGTAATTTCAAGTTTATCCCTCCTTACATCCGTCTATTATAGATTATAAAATGTCAACTGCTGAGCATAGGCCTCCCTCATCCCTGACATTAAGTAAAAATAAATTGCGCATTCTGGCAAGTCCTGACTGGACACTGTCGTCTTGAAAACCACTTGTCCATCTTGGAACTAAGCAACTGAAGGATGTGCCGGTTATATTCCTTAACGGAAGAAACGCCTCTGCACATCCTAACTGATTGTGGGACCCTTAATGCGCAAACGTAACACTCATCTGGGAAACCATGTACTCCGCCCATAAACAGTGAAATTGCTCACGGCTAAGTAACTCCTTTTATTCATTGAAGACGTAAGGCTTAGCCGTGAACTATCTATAACTATACAGCGTCATAGTCGCGATCACGTAGATAGATCTTTTAGGTCGCAGTGATACCGGTCTCTCTCTCTCTCTCTAGGCCTGCATAGCTGATTGCAAATAATAATAAAAAATAGGCCGCCCTCATAGATTGCGTTATAGATTGCATTTGTAATAGTCACCACAGATGGTAGGCGGGTAGTTCAGAAAGTGTGGATGAACGAGAGATAGATAGATAGAGATAGAATCATCTGAGGGGTTTTGGTTAATGTTACGACGTTACATGATACCTAAACACAAGCGACCTCCAACAAAAATAATGGTACTGCGATTCCAAATCCGCGTTCATGATCAATCAGAGCCTATAAAGTCCACTGCTCAACATAGATCTGCCCTTAGATGCCTCATGAGGGAGGTGAGATATGAGGTCTTGGGTACGAATCCTGTGTCGGGCCAAAAAATTAATTATTGAGTTTTTCCGTCAAGAAATTCTCAGTAGCTATCCGGAATCAATAAGTTGGCTGTGTTAGGGCCCCGTGCCTTGGAAAGCACGTAAAGCCGTTGATCCTGCGCCTGATCTCTCTCCGCTCGTGTCGGATTACCGTCCCATCGGAATATGAGAGTGAGGGAATAGAGTATGCACCTGTGCTTGCGCATTCAGTTGGGCACTAATCCTGTCCTTCGCCGATGGCTAGTCTCCGTTGAGACTGGCCGTCGTGACCAAAACTGGGTCTGGAGGACATTATTAATATTATTCGGAAGGCGAGGGCTGGCAACAGCGGTTTTAGTTTCTTGTTGGTATCAAAAAGGCGCTGCTGCTTATCTCGTGTAATGGACAAATCCACGTGGAGACAGAGAATTATTGGAGAGGAACTAAACATAGATTTCAGATTTAAAGAGTCAATGAACTCGGAAAAAGAGTGATATAAAGGAAGAGAGAGAGAGAGAGAGAGAGAGTAGTTAGGTTGTACCAGTTCTGGCGCACTGAGTCAGTACTACTATACTAGTAGTTAGGTTGTACCAGTTCTGGCGCACTGAGTCAGAAGTGGTACAAGTACGACGTTCGTCGACTAACGATCCTAAAAAAAAAAAAAAAAAAGGTTTTGGCATGCTCTGATCACGAATCTGCGGTCCATTTTTACGTAGGATGCACGGTTCCGGAGATGAGCAGATCAATTAACTCTTATCTAATTGATATCCGCTGCGAGTCTCCACCGTCATTAGCGCTCCATTGTTCTTATCTACCTATCTATTGTTCGTTCAATACCGTCATTATCTATTCTTCCTCAGCGTGGTGCTATTGTATTATACTTCTTTGTTCCTATCTACACTAATCTGACTCATTAATAAAACACATTACCAAATTTTCTTAAAATTTTTATTTATAAAATACAAAATCTTATTACTTATTATCTATAAAATAGGAGCGAAACATCTCATCCACTAAAATATCGTTGTACAATGTGTTCCCTATAAATATACTCGTAAAACTATGCATTAAACATCCCTGAAACTTACATAGCAAATACATTAAGCAATATTCGCCACAAACTGAAGTCCACTCATTCTGAATCCTATCAACATTCCAGTTCCATCTTTTACAATTCTTTTTTAAAAACTCTAGATGATATCGTACAGATGCTCGTCTGTATGGATCAAAATATTGACCGACGTTTATCATCTGGTTTATCATCTGTACCCAAATTGCATATTACCTAATCAGGTCATAAATTCTATTACATGTTTAATATAAAATAAATGAAACAAGTTTATTCATTATGTAACCATTTATATACCAAAATGAACTTAACAAAACATAGATTCTTATGACACTATAGTTTATTCAAAATGACCTCCGTAATTTTAAATACAGGCCTTCAAACTGCGCGGCCAGTCGTCTATCGCAGCCCGAACGAGGTCCATGTCATATCGGCGGCTGCCTTAATCAAGGATGTCTTGAGTGACTTCAAATTGGGATGAGGCTTTGAGCACGCCTTTTCCTCCAAGTGTTGCCATATCTTGTAATCTAACGGATTCAAATCTGGACTGGAGGAGGGCCAGTCTTTGTGTCGGATGAAGTCGATTTCACGCGCCGCCAGCCAGTCTTGTGTGCTCTTCGCTCTATGAGCTGACGCCGAATCTTGTTGGAATACCCAGTGTCTGTTATTGAACATGGTATGAGAAACAGGTTACACAAGGTTCGTCAGGACTGTATTTTGATACACAACTGCATTCGTTTTTAACCTTTCTCACAAAAATGTACCTCTGTTAAGCCCCAATAAGAAACTCCCAACCATACCATGAGCGAGGATGGAAAATGACCCCGTTGGACACGCGGAATACGGTTGCTCGCTTCTTCGGTACTGTGTGCGTACACATTATCATTTTGTTTGTTGTAGCTCTCTTCTACGGTAAAAATTTTTTCATCCGAAAAAAGAATTTCCCGATATTTTTTCCCGCGTACCGCTTCAACAAAGCGCGGCATCTCTTCAGTCTCAGGTCCATTAGACGAGCATTCAAACGATGTTCTGTTTTTCTTCGATATGCCCAAAGCCCTAAGTCTTTATTTAACACCCTTTTCACCGTGGTTCTGCTTAACCCCATCTGAAGGGCCAACAGTTTCTGCTTACGTTTGGGATTTCTTTGAATTCGCGCCTTCACGGCTTTTACCACTGCTGGAGTCCTAACAGGCCGACGGCGACCACTTCTTGACCCGTCATCTACACTATGATTTAGTGTTAACAAATTATATTTAAATATTGTGTGTGTATATGATTAAGCCGTGGTAGCTCAGATGGTTAGCGCAAGCTGTAAATTTCACAGTACGCGACCCGGGTTTGGCCCCGCCGGCACCACTTAAATTGTTAATTGCAATTTTAAGTGTTTATTCTATTGACAAACTTACTTTACTTTCTGTTATTATCTTACGTGTGTATGATTTAGTGGTAACAAATTATATTTAAATATTGTTTGTATATATGATTAAGCCGTGGTAGCTCAGATGGTTAGCGCAAGCTGTAAATTTCACAGTACGCGACCCGGGTTCGGCCCCCGCCGGCACCACTTAAATTGTTAATTGCAATTTTAAGTGTTTATTCTATTGACAAACTTACTTTTCTTTCTGTTATTATCTTACGTGTGTATGATTTAGTGTTAACAAATTATATTTAAATATTGTTTGTGTATATGATTAGGCCGTGGTAGCTCAGATGGTTAGCGCAAGCTGTAAATTTCACAGTACGCGACCCGGGTTCGACCCCCCGCCGGCACTACTTAAATTGTTAATTGCAATTTTAAGTGTTTATTCTATTGACAAACTTACTTTTCTTTCTGTTATTATCTTACGTGTGTATGATTTAGTGTTAACAAATTATATTTAAATATTGTTTGTGTATATGATTAGGCCGTGGTAGCTCAGATGGTTAGCGCAAGCTGTAAATTTCACAGTACGCGACCCGGGTTCGGCCCCCGCCGGCACCACTTAAATTGTTAATTGCAATTTTAAGTGCTGATTTACCACGTGCTCAGCGGTGAAGGAAAACATCGTGAGGAAACCTGCATGTCTGAGAAAATTTCGAAGGCATGTGAAGTTCGCCAACACGCATTGAGACCGCGCCGCGGACATTTCCTAGCCATAAATACAAAGACAATAGCAGAAAGTAAAAAGTTAAAAAATACTTTTTTAACAATGACAGTCATTAGTGATCATAAGTGAATGTGATTCTGTTTACTAACATTACAGCAAGACAAGAGCAGAAGGAAGAAATGGGATGATGGGAAGTAATGAAGAATGAATTGTTATGTGAAGTAATGAAGAATGAATTGTTATGTGAAGTTTGTTGGAACAAACATATTTGAGTCGCGTGTAAATACTTTTAACATTTTGGTTCAAAATGACACAAAATCTAAAAAATATTAGATACATCATCGACATGGACGGATTTTACATTACATATCCTCATAAACATTTTCAATGTACAGAAATCGCTATTCTAGACGTATCCAATAAAAATGATGCGTTTATCGATCATTATTTGTTTCGGCCAAGTTATCCTTTCTTGGTTGATTTGGTAAATGTCATAAATTTAAACAAATGTGTAATAAAGTAAAATAAAATTTTAAATTAATCATAAATTTTGTTTGATTTCCAAAAAAATAATTTTGTTTGATTTCCAAAAAAAAATTTGTCTTACTATACTATATAATACAAAGGTGGTTCAACAGAAAAACAATTTTTAAAAATGTACTTTGTAAAAATCCACTTGTAAAAATCCCACACTTCGTCACAAGAACAACGTAAAATTTTATGATTATTTTTTGCAAATATATGATTATTACGCACATAACGTTTGTTTAAATCTATGACATTTACCAAATCATTGTATTTTGGACATTTGTATACTTCAATGTTAAAAATTCTATCATTCGTCATCAACATTTTTAAAAATTGTTTTTCTGTTGAACCACCTTTGTATTATATAGTATAGTATGACAAATTTTTTTTTGGAAATCAAACAAAATTATTTTTTTGGAAATCAAACAAAATTTATGATTAATTTAAAATTTTATTTTCAAGCAATAACCACTTGTAGGAAACCCACACTTCGTCACAAGAACAATGTAAAATTTTGTGATTATTTTTTGCAAATATATGATTATTACACACATAACGTTTGTTTAAATTTATGACATTTACCAAATCATTGTATTTTGGACATTTGTATTCTTCAATATTAAAAATTCTATCATTCGTCATCAACATTTTTAAAAATTGTTTTTCTGTTGAACCACCTTTGTATTATATAGTATAGTATGACAAATTTTTTTGGAAATCAAACAAAATTATTTTTTTGGAAATCAAACAAAATTTATGATTAATTTAAAATTTTATTTTCAAGCAATAACCACTTGTAGGAAATCCACACTTCGTCACAAGAACAATGTAAAATTTTGTGATTATTTTTTGCAAATATGTGATTATTACACACATAACGTTTGTTTAAATTTATGACATTTACCAAATCATTGTATTTTGGACATTTGTATTCTTCAATATTAAATATTCTATCATTCGTCATCAACATTTTTAAAAATTGTTTTTCTGTTGAACCACCTTTGTATTATATAGTATAGTAAGACAAATTTTTTTGGAAATCAAACAAAATTTATGATTTATTTAAAATTTTATTTTCAAGCAATAACCACATGTAGGAAACCCACACTTCGTCACAAGAACAATGTAAAATTTTGTTAATATTTTTTCAAATATATGATTATTACACACATAACGTTTGTTTAAATTTATGACATTTACCAAATCATTGTATTTTGGACATTTGTATTCTTCAATATTAAAAATTCTATCATTCGTCATCAACATTTTTAAAAATTGTTTTTCTGTTGAACCATCTTTGTATTATATAGTATAGTATGACAATTTTTTTTGGAAATCAAACAAATTTTATGATTAATTTAAAATTTTATTTTCAAGCAATAACCACTTGTAGGAAACCCACACTTCGTCACAAGAACAATGTAAAATTTTGTGATTATTTTTTGCAAATATATGATTATTACACACATAACGTTTATTTAAATTTATGACATTTACCAAATCATTGTATTTTGGACATTTGTATTCTTCAATATTAAAAATTCTATCATTCGTCATCAACATTTTTAAAAATTGTTTTTCTGTAGCACCACCTTTGTATTATATAGTATAGTATGACAAATTTTTTTGGAAATCAAACAAAATTATTTTTTTGGAAATCAAACAAAATTTATGATTAATTTAAAATTTTATTTTCAAGCAATAACCACTTGTAGGAAACCCACACTTCGTCACAAGAACAATGTAAAATTTTGTGATTATTTTTTGCAAATATATGATTATTACACACATAACGTTTGTTTAAATTTATGACATTTACCAAATCATTGTATTTTGGACATTTGTATTTTTCAATATTAAATATTCTATCATTCGTCATCAACATTTTTAAAAATTGTTTTTCTGTTGAACCACCTTTGTATTATATAGTATAGTAAGACAAATTTTTTTGGAAATCAAACAAAATTTATGATTAATTTAAAATTTTATTTTCAAGCAATAACCACTTGTAGGAAACCCACACTTCGTCACAAGAACAATGTAAAATTTTGTGATTATTTTTTGCAAATATATGATTATTACACACATAACGTTTATTTAAATTTATGACATTTACCAAATCATTGTATTTTGGACATTTGTATTCTTTAATGTTAAAAATTCTATCATTCGTCATCAACATTTTTAAAAATTGTTTTTCTGTAGAACCACCTTTGTATTATATAGTATAGTATGACAAATTTTTTTTTGGAAATCAAACAAAATTATTTTTTTGGAAATCAAACAAAATTTATGATTAATTTAAAATTTTATTTTCAAGCAATAACCACTTGTAGGAAACCCACACTTCGTCACAAGAACAATGTAAAATTTTGTGATTATTTTTTGCAAATATATGATTATTACGCACATAACGTTTATTTAAATTTATGACATTTACCAAATCATTGTATTTTGGACATTTGTATTCTTCAATATTAAAAATTCTATCATTCGTCATCAACATTTTTAAAAATTGTTTTTCTGTTGAACCACCTTTGTATTATATAGTATAGTATGACAAATTTTTTTGGAAATCAAACAAAATTATTTTTTTGGAAATCAAACAAAATTCATGATTAATTTAAAATTTTATTTTCAAGCAATAACCACTTGTAGGAAACCCACACTTCGTCACAAGAACAATGTAAAATTTTGTGATTATTTTTTGCAAATATATGATTATTACACACATAACGTTTGTTTAAATTTATGACATTTACCAAATCAACCAAGAAAGGATAACTTGGCCGAAACAAATAATGATCGATAAACGCATCATTTTTATTGGATACGTCTAGAATAGCGATTTCTGTACATTGAAAATGTTTATGAGGATATGTAATGTAAAATCCGTCCATGTCGATGATGTATCTAATATTTTTTAGATTTTGTGTCATTTTGAACCAAAATGTTAAAAGTATTTACACGCGACTCAAATATGTTTGTTCCAACAAACTTCACATAACAATTCATTCTTCATTACTTCCCATCATCCCATTTCTTCCTTCTGCTCTTGTCTTGCTGTAATGTAAGTAAACAGAATCACATTCACTTATGATCACTAATGACTGTCATTGTTAAAAAAGTATTTTTTAACTTTTTACTTTCTGCTATTGTCTTTGTATTTATGGCTAGGAAATGTCCGCGGCGCGGTCTCAATGCGTGTTGGCGAACTTCACATGCCTTCGAAATTTTCTCAGACATGCAGGTTTCCTCACGATGTTTTCCTTCACCGCTGAGCACGTGGTAAATCAGCACTTAAAATTGCAATTAACAATTTAAGTAGTGCCGGCGGGGGGTCGAACCCGGGTCGCGTACTGTGAAATTTACAGCTTGCGCTAACCATCTGAGCTACCACGGCCTAATCATATACACAAACAATATTTAAATATAATTTGTTAACACTAAATCATACACACGTAAGATAATAACAGAAAGAAAAGTAAGTTTGTCAATAGAATAAACACTTAAAATTGCAATTAACAATTTAAGTGGTGCCGGCGGGGGCCGAACCCGGGTCGCGTACTGTGAAATTTACAGCTTGCGCTAACCATCTGAGCTACCACGGCCTAATCATATACACAAACAATATTTAAATATAATTTGTTAACACTAAATCATACACACGTAAGATAATAACAGAAAGAAAAGTAAGTTTGTCAATAGAATAAACACTTAAAATTGCAATTAACAATTTAAGTGGTGCCGGCGGGGGCCGAACCCGGGTCGCGTACTGTGAAATTTACAGCTTGCGCTAACCATCTGAGCTACCACGGCTTAATCATATATACAAACAATATTTAAATATAATTTGTTAACACTAAATCATACACAAGTAAGATAATAACAGAAAGTAAAGTAAGTTTGTCAATAGAATAAACACTTAAAATTGCAATTAACAATTTAAGTGGTGCCGGCGGGGGCCGAACCCGGGTCGCGTACTGTGAAATTTACAGCTTGCGCTAACCATCTGAGCTACCACGGCTTAATCATATACACAAACAATATTTAAATATAATTTGTTAACACTAAATCATACACACGTAAGATAATAACAGAAAGAAAAGTAAGTTTGTCAATAGAATAAACACTTAAAATTGCAATTAACAATTTAAGTGGTGCCGGCGGGGGCCGAACCCGGGTCGCGTACTGTGAAATTTACAGCTTGCGCTAACCATCTGAGCTACCACGGCTTAATCATATACACAAACAATATTTAAATATAATTTGTTAACACTAAATCATACACACGTAAGATAATAACAGAAAGAAAAGTAAGTTTGTCAATAGAATAAACACTTAAAATTGCAATTAACAATTTAAGTGGTGCCGGCGGGGGCCGAACCCGGGTCGCGTACTGTGAAATTTACAGCTTGCGCTAACCATCTGAGCTACCACGGCTTAATCATATACACACACAATATTTAAATATAATTTGTTAACACTAAATCATAGTGTAGATGACGGGTCAAGAAGTGGTCGCCGTCGGCCTGTTAGGACTCCAGCAGTGGTAAAAGCCGTGAAGGCGCGAATTCAAAGAAATCCCAAACGTAAGCAGAAACTGTTGGCCCTTCAGATGGGGTTAAGCAGAACCACGGTGAAAAGGGTGTTAAATAAAGACTTAGGGCTTCGGGCATATCGAAGAAAAACAGGACACCGTTTGAATGCTCGTCTAATGGACCTGAGACTGAAGAGATGCTGCGCTTTGTTGAAGTGGTACGCGAGAAAAAATGTCGAGACATTCTTTTTTCGGATGAAAAAATTTTTACCGTAGAAGAGAGCTACAACAAACAAAATGATAAGGTGTACGAACACAGTAGTGAAGAAGCGAGCAACCGTATTCCGTGTGTCCAACGAGGTCATGAAGTGGTCGCCCTCGGTCTGTTAGGACTCCAGCAGTGATAAAAGCTGTGAAGGCGCGAATTCAAAGAAATCCCAAACGTAAGCATAAACTGTTGGCCCTTCAGATGGGGTTAAGCAGAACCACGGTGAAAAGGGTGTTAAATGAAGACTTAGGGCTTCCGGCATATCGAAGAAAAACAGAACATCGTTTGAATGCTCGTCTAATAGACCTGAGACTGAAGAGATGCTGCGCTTTGTTGAAGCGGTACGCGGGAAAAAATATCGGGAAATTATTTTTTCGGATGAAAAAATTTTTGCTTTAGAAGAGAGCTACAACAAACAAAATGATAAGGTGTACGAACACAGTAGTGAAGAAGCGAGCAACCGTATTCCGCGTGTCCAACGAAGTCATGAAGTGGTCGCCCGCGGTCTGTTAGGACTCCAGCAGTGATAAAAGCTGTGAAGGCGCGAATTCAAAGAAATCCCAAACGTAAGCAGAAACTGTTGGCCCTTCAGATGGGGTTAAGCAGAACCACGGTGAAAACGGTGTTAAATGAAGACTTAGGGCTTTGGGCATATCGAAGAAAAACAGAACATCGTTTGAATGCTCGTCTAATGGACCTGAGACTGAAGAGATGCCGCGCTTTGTTGAAGCGGTACGCGGGAAAAAAATATCGGGAAATTCTTTTTTCGGATGAAAAAATTTTTACCGTAGAAGAGAGCTACAACAAACAAAATGATAATGTGTACGCACACAGTAGCGAAGAAGCGAGCAACCGTATTCCGCGTGTCCAACGGGGTCATTTTCCATCCTCGCTGATGGTATGGTTGGGAGTTTCTTATTGGGGCTTAACAGAGGTACATTTTTGTGAGAAAGGTTAAAAACGAATGCAGTTGTGTATCAAAATACAGTCCTGACGAACCTTGTGTAACCTGTTTCTCATACCATGTTCAATAACAGACACTGGGTATTCCAACAAGATTCGGCGTCAGCTCATAGAGCGAAGAGCACACAAGACTGGCTGGCGGCGCGTGAAATCGACTTCATCCGACACAAAGACTGGCCCTCCTCCAGTCCAGATTTGAATCCGTTAGATTACAAGATATGGCAACACTTGGAGGAAAAGGCGTGCTCAAAGCCTCATCCCAATTTGAAGTCACTCAAGACATCCTTGATTAAGACAGCCGCCGATATGACATGGACCTCGTTCGGGCTGCGATAGACGACTGGCCGCGCAGTTTGAAGGCCTGTATTCAAAATTACGGAGGTCATTTTGAATAAACTATAGTGTCATAAGAATCTATGTTTTGTTAAGTTCATTTTGGTATATAAATGGTTACATAATGAATAAACTTGTTTCATTTATTTTATATTAAACATGTAATAGAATTTATGACCTGATTAGGTAATATGCAATTTGGGTACAGATGATAAACCAGATGATAAACGTCGGTCAATATTTTGATCCATACAGACGAGCATCTGTACGATATCATCTAGAGTTTTTTAAAAGAAATTGTAAAAGATGGAACTGGAATGTTGATAGGATTCAGAATGAGTGGACTTCAGTTTGTGGCGAATATTGCTTAATGTATTTGCTATGTAAGTGTCAGGGATGTTCAATGCATAGTTTTACGAGTATATTTATAGGGAACACATTGTACAACGATATTTTAGTGGATGAGATGTTTCGCTCCTATTTTATAGATAATAAGTAATAAGATTTTGTATTTTATAAATAAAAATTTTAAGAAAATTTGGTAATGTGTTTTATTAATGAGTCAGATTAGTGTAGATAGGAACAAAGAAGTATAATACAATAGCACCACGCTGAGGAAGAATAGATAATGACGGTATTGAACGAACAATAGATAGGTAGATAAGAACAATGGAGCGCTAATGACGGTGGAGACTCGCAGCGGATATCAATTAGATAAGAGTTAATTGATCTGCACATCTCCGGAACCGTGCATCCTACGCAAAAATGGACCGCAGATTCGTGATCAGAGCATGCCAAAACCTTTTTCTTCTTTTTTTTTTTAGGATCGTTAGTCGACGAACGTCGTACTTGTACCACTTCTGACTCAGTGCGCCAGAACTGGTACAACGTAACTACAAGTGCGCCAGAACTGGTACAACCTAACTACTAGTATAGTAGTACTGACTCAGTGCGCCAGAACTGGTACAACCTAACTACTAGAGAGAGAGAGAGAGAGTTATAGATTCTACAATATCAATATGTAAAGAAAACACTCCGATTCATAAGGGACACTAAGGTTTTACATACCGCTATAACATTACCAAAAAAAAAACATCATATTAATAATAAATATAGAAATGTTAATATTAGTGTTATATTTTCCTAAAATTCAGTAAATTTTAATATCTTTATACACCGTCATGGGCCCCTTTTGAATGTGTCACGGTATTGTTGTCAACGGCCACCCGAGCCTCATGTATTTCCATGTAAGTCTCTCTATTTATTCAAATTTTATTTAATTTATTACGAGATATTTTTTTATTTAATCTCTAGCAAGGATTACATGAACAGAGTCATATTACGATAAATTAAAAGATAAATCATGATCGTGGATCGGACAGAGTCTATCCTACTTATATTACAGTCCAATAAATCATGGACACCCTTTTTACAAAATAAGCATCACGTAAGAAACTAACCCTTTTCCACTTTCTTTTTGTCATCCACAACAGATTTCATCCAAAAATTATTCTCCAAACATTCCGCACAATTGTTGGCGTCGAAACTGGTACTCGGAACAACGTCATCGTTCGTTTGTACGTCAGCCAACATATTCGACACGGACCCGGTTGTGTTCGGCAAACTTTCCTTCTTACTGTCCGCGATAGATCTCACACTATCAACCTTTGGCCAACAAGTGCACGGCTTGTCAAAACATTGGCTAGATCGCGTGTTTGTCGAACATTTGTCACATACAATGTTTACTAGGGCAACGGACGAGTCGTATTTAGGTTTGGATATTTGCATCAGTTCTATTAGATTATTCGGAGTTGATTCAGGCTGCAATAGAGAAGGTGCATTTTTTGCCATAATTTTATACATACTTGATGACTTTTTTTACCGTTTGGAAAAAAATAGGATGTAACATGTGAACGGAGTAGAAGCCTATGGCACTGACATTTTACAAACAATAAAAACAACAATTTTGAATTAAATAAATAAATAAATTAAAATCTATTGAAATTCAAATGATATCCACCCTACATTATGAACGGCATAAAACAATAAATATAGTAGGCATCTTTGACCTTGTCACTTCGGTGCTACAATTACTTTGCCCTTGAGCCTGTGTCACAGGCTCAAGGGCAAAGTAATTGTTCAAAAATTTCACGTTTAATCCAAAATGTTTGTTTTTACTTATTGTAAAATACCAGTGCCATAGGCTTCTATTCCGTTCACATGTTACAGCCTATTTTTTTCCAGACGGTAAAAAGGTCATCCAGTACAAATGAAAGAATAATTCATTTAAAGTATATTTAAGTATTTTTTTTATAAACAATTCAATTTTTTAGTAATTATTTATTAATAAAATAACTACTTGTGATTGATTGTGACGTCGTTATATGAGTTGAGGCCGTGAGCCAATAGCAATCATGCTATACTTTTGTATTTTTGGCCGATTTCAAAACAGAGGAGGTATTCTATTCGAATGTATGTTCTTTTTTTGTGTGTTACCTCAGAACTTTTCTCTGGGTAAACCTATTTTGATGATTCTTTTATCTGAAATCTGGTGCTGCTCATGTGGTCGCATATAAATTTAGCCAAGATCTGACCAGTACTTTTTGAGTGATCTTTAATAATGCCTATTTAATTTACTTCGAATATTCGGTCGTATTGAAGTCGGTTGTACAAAACCTTAATTTTACCACTTGTGTGATCACCATGTGTCATAACAAAATGATATTTTTTTATTTTGCCAACGAATACATGAGTGTTTTATCATTTCACCATGCAGTGGCGTTACTATGGCAATATAAGGACGTCACTGGCGTTGAAATTTAAATTTTAGACAAACCATTTTTGATTTTAAAATTTACATGAAAAATCAATTTTTAATTTTCTTTACGTTTTTCTTGATGATTTTTAATAAACTCAATTTTTTTAAAATCATGCAACTTCTCTATTATTCGCAAATAAATGTATTCAATTTGGTCGATATATTTAAAGGCTAGCGTAAAAGAGACGGTTATACCGCAGTCTAACAGAAGCCATGGATTTCTTTTGGCATTTACCATTCGGCACCACATACCACACGTATGACTCTATATTTGACTGCCTCGATGTCTAGTGGTTGTAGTGCGACCGCCGATCATGAGGTCCTGGATTCAAATCCCGGGTCGGGCTCAATATCAGACCGGAGTCAGGAAGTTGGCGGTGTCTCACCCCCGTGCCTCGGAAAGCACGTAAAGCCGTTAGTCCTGCGTCTGATCTCTCTCCAGTCGTGTCGGGTTACCGTCACATCGGACTATGAGAGTGAGGCAATAGAGTGCACCTGTGCTTGCGCATACACTTGCGCACTACAATCCTATCCTGCGCAGATGGCTAGTCTCCGTTAACGCTGGCCGCCGTGACCGTAATTCGGTGTGGAGGACATTATTACCACAGAGTACGGAATAAGTACCAGAGAGGAAGCTTCCTAACAACGTCGAAAATGTATAAATATTTCGATAGGGTTGTCACCTTATGAATTTGAAAAGTTTAAGGAAAAAATAACGATATTATATAGTATAAATATAGACTTCATTGTAACAATTAATATAACATGTCTACTTATTGTAACTTAAATTGAAACTGCAAACATTGTATATTTTGCTGATTTTCATAGTATTATGACTTATGGAATCTGGCTGTAGAGTAAAGCACGTATATTGAGAAAATACGCGAAATTTATAATTAAAAACCGCGCGAATCACTTCGATACAATTTTAAGGAAATAGGTATTCTCACAGAAGCTTCATATTATATATTTCTATCAATTTCATTTTCGTAAGACAACTCATGAATGAGTACAAAAAATCAGGTGGTGGTAGTAACGGCTGTGATAGTAGTAATGGGCATTGGCGGTGGTTGTGGTGTTGATGGTGGCAGTGGTGGTGGTGATACTGGTCCTGGTTTTAGTATTAGTGGCGACGGTGTTGGTGGTGGTTCACTACCCACCACTGTCAACGATACTACAAGAGACGGAGATATAGATAGACAGAGATAGATGGAGAGAGAATCATCTGAGGGTAGATCCATGCAGCAGCTATATTATTGTTGTAGCACGAATACCACCACCAACACCAGTACCACTACCACCAACACCAGCACCATTACCACTAACACCACCTTCACCACCGTCTGGCAATTGTATTATTTTCTCTCGAATTTTTGTACATACTTTACCATTGTTAGTAATTTATGCGCAACACTAATTAATTACTTATATAAATATATAATGTCTTATTTTATAATAAACAATCTCTAAACTTAACTCCAATATTAAAAAAAACAATTGATTTATAAAATTTCGAAATACTGTTGGTCTATTAGTTTAAATGCGCACGACTAACAGCCCTTTTATGTATACTCTGACTGAGCCGGTGCAAACCGGTTTGTACCCCGACGGAGCGTCGGTGAACCTGTCGGTCAGAGATCACGCACACATCGCTGCTCTATGTATGGATGTATTCGCAGCGAGCCGTTTGTATGAAGCTTCCCTTTGGTCGGTTTCTTCACTCATGTGATTATTACTCTATACAGATCTATTGATTATTTGAACCGAAGATTGCGGACAAAATGTTTAAAAACTAACAACTTTTAAATTAGATGTCAGTTATTTTAATATTGCATACGGACACTCCAATTTTGTTTATATATAGATGTATAGATATACAGGGTATTTTTGAAACGTACCCGAAAACGAACACAGATAGATACCAACGATACCTTTGGACTTGGGACCAAAAGAAAATGGATCCCAATGAAAAAAAATCACCTTTTCATATTAGTACATTGCATCATGTTAGTACAGCTTAATGAAACAATAATTTCATAAAAAATTTCATGAAAATACTGAAAAATAAAACCAGCAGTGAAAATTAAAATGGTACCAGCAGATTATTGGGTCAATAAACGCGCGGACGCTGAACTCTTTTATCTAGCTCCGTATGAAAGAATGCATTAGGTATTACTGTACTTCGCTCACTCTACCCTTCCCTTTCACACACGGGCTGACGCCGATCGCCCGACTCGTGTCGCCTCGCTATTCGGCGCCGCGCGTATATGGATGATGTATCAGCTGACGTTAGATGCTGTATTTGAAATTTCACTGCTGGGTTTAAGTATTTTCATGATTTTTTTATGAAATTATCGTTTCATTTAGCTGTACTAACATGATAGAGCGTGAATAAAGCTAATTAAACATTGCAAAAATGATTTTTTTTTAGTACTATCGTCTGTCTTCGTTTTCGGGAGCGTTTCACAAACACCCGTAATACTATGTTCGATTTCGCCCCGTGGGTGTTGTAAATGGAGAGTTTTAGGAAATTCCAAAAAGACATGACCGCCTCTGATAGACTACAGTATCATTACTACAAGGTCAGCAATATGGACATTCCTGGAAAAGCCTGTACCCAGCAGTGGACCTAACTAGGACAACGATAAGGTTCAGGGGAACAAAATAGACTTTCTAATAAAATGAGCATAACAAAAAAACTTATAAATATACAACTACAATATAAGAAAAAATACTACGTACATAAAAATCGACCTTATTGCTAGTGAAAGTAAATTTAATATCGTCTGCAATACTATTGGGAAATTATAACTTACGACTAAAAACTACAAACACAAAAAATGCGACCTTATTGTTATGCGAAGTAGATCCTATTTCGTCTTCGTTAACTTCAAGTTTACGTGAGTGACACGGTCTTCCGAATAAGTGGGATAGAGCTAAGTTACCACTTGACGATTTCCCGAGTCTCTAAAGGGGAAAGGATGGGATGAGTTATGGATAAGGAGGAACTAAGGAATAGGGTCCTTGGCTTTGTCTCTCTCACATACAGGTTGGAACTATAGTTATACGTGAAAGAGCCACCCTGCAGCTATATTATGGTTGTAGCACGAATGGGTCGGCTCCACCGGGGGAGGGACCACGCTTTCACAGAATACCAGTGTGAATTAGCATCTTAATTCTGCTGAGTTTTTATAAATATACGTGAAAAGCAAACTAAATGAGCTCATCACTTTTTGTTCCATCCCCTGTATAAATTGAGAGCAAATTAGATCAGGAGGGACACTTTTTTATTCTATCCTGTATACGTTAAAAGCTATTATGCTTATGCCTAAACAGCTGGTGACACTTTGTTCCAACCTGTATGTATATATATATATATATATATATATATATATATATATATATATATATATATATATATATATATATATATATATATATATATATATATATATATATATATATATACGTCAGAAGTACATTAAAACAGCTGGTGATAATCTTTCTTCCACATTGTATTCCAGAAGCAAACTAAATCAGACGATGACATATTTTTGTAACAGCATTATCTCAAAAGCAAAATACCAAAACCGGTAACGAGGCTTGTAACCTAACATTCACCTGCAAGCCTACCTGGTAAGTTTTATTTCCAGGTAGTATATAGTTATGCTACATATATGTGTATTTCAAGTTTCCGTAAATTCTGATAGCGCTGTTGTCATAGTTTGATATTGTGATTTTATAAATCAGCAAAGTTAAGCAGCCGGTAACATTTTTTGTACCATTCTGTATACTGCGTCGGGGACTGTGATCTAAAATGCACCCTAAGGCCGACTGGTAAGGTTCATTTCCACAATAGCGGTCTGTATAAAGTAACCTATTAATATATATATAAATGTGTACCTTCCTCTTTAAGTAAATTCTAAAAGCATTTTTGCAAAAAATTTAAAGATGGCGCCAATAGTTGTGAAGGTAGAGTAAAATATCGGTTTTATAAATCAGTTGTTGACACTTTGTTCCATTCTGCATACGTCAAAAAATAAAAATTAATCAGCTGGTAACACTTTTTGTAACAGCCTGTATAAAGCGTCAGGGACTATGACCTAAAATGCACCCTAAGCTTACGACAAGTAAGTTTCATTTCCTTCTGGTTTTAGTACATTCTGATAATCCTAAAACAGCTTTACACAGACTATCCACAATGTAATTTAAGTTCAATGCAGCCATATATTAGGTTGATATAAACAATTTCCTCACCTTATCGACCTCCGTGTCGAATTGTTCGTTCGTTGCGCCCTTTGATAGGGCGCCTTTCTCCATTAGAGTGGCTCGCTTCGCCGCCAAGTACAGCGAGCTGAAACAAAGCATGATGTAACACGATGTTATAATGCTACTTTATTAGCATATATAAAGTAGTATAGTAAAACTTCTTTACGCACGCTTGACTTGTGGAATAAGCTGGCGAACGCGTGACGAAAGCGTTACGAAAAGTGTAATTAGGCGAGGCGAACGGGAGTTGAGTGGGGGATATAAGCAAGAGAGAGCAGTGCGCGCGCACATTTTCTTTTTCTCTTTCTCTCAAAGCCTGTTATTTTTCGTAATTTTATTTCGTTTTGAACAAGTTTATGAATTAAATATTTGTTAAATACATTAAATATTCTACGTTTAAAGTGAATAAAATTGTAGATTCATTTTACAGTTCATGCTTTGTCAATTTTCGGGTGATTAATAACACATTATGGAAGGAAGCCGTCAATAAATTTAAATATTTGTAGAAAATTAATATAATAATATGTATATGTATCTATACATGTATATATTATACATACACATATATATATATATATATATATATATATATATATATATATATATATATATATATATATATATATATAATCTTGACGACGATCAATAGTTTTGTATTCGTATACGCTGAGAAATCTTTCTTAATTCAAAATATATAACAAAGGTACATATTTGCTGTCTACCTTTCGTAACTAGGCTAACCTTTCTAACTCCGTGTAACGAAAATAAGATGTTAATTACTAGAATAATAAAAAATAACCATCACAACTATTTTAATGCTTCCCATTTACTTCCTCGTGCTCCACACGTAACTTATGTACTAGTCGTTCACTTCAAGAATGCCGTTACCTCCCGCCGCGCCCCCTCATTCCGCGCCTCAAGCGTCGCCCTTTTAGTACCGATAGCAACGTCGAAGTGTACTTACGTCCGTTTTTTTAAGCTCCCGTACGTTCTCTAGTTTGTTACTGTTTTTGCTGTTGTTTTTGTTACTGTTGATTTTTTGTTTTTGTTTCTGTTGATATTCGTTAATTTGTTCTGTTACAATCACAAAATCTTTAATTTGATATATTTAAAATGTAAAATAAAACTATAAAAAAATGTTTTATTTTATCGAACACGTTATTATTTCATCATCATCATCATTCAAAAAATATTTTATTTCATCGAACACGTTATTATTTAACTTTATTGAAAATATGAATACTAAAAAACATAAACATGATGACTTTTTTCGTCTACGGTACCGTCAGCTGTGACGTCGTAACGGTCTACGACGGCAAACTCGAAATGAACGCGTAGTATGTATGCCCGGAGTCTGTGTTACAAGTACTTTACCTTGACCTTTTCTACTACGTGAAAAATTATCGTGCTATTTATGTGACGAAACGCATAAACATGATTTACTCAGAACCGAAACATGAATACCTACATAAATACACCCTTACCCAACACTATCTATATGGGATCGTATATGTTGTATTCACGGAGAATGTATTGTGCGGTCCTAAACTTCTTTTGTTCGAGCACCATGAGTTAAGCAAATTTTAAAATGAATTTTCTGCTACCATAAATCACACCCAAAAAAAAATTACTTCAAAAAACATTTACCTTTACCGTTACGGTCGATTAAAATTCACCGCTGAACGTAGTCTTGACCCATAGATCACCCCATAGGTGTCCAGATATCCACTACCCCATATCGTCCTATAGGTCTCATCAGAAGGACAGAGGAGACACAACCTTATCTATATAATTTTTTTATGGGATTATCGTAACATTCGTTCTGAGTGAGCGTCTACATCACGAAATGAGTAATGATACTAAATTTCAATTCAATCGGGTGTATATACAGCATGTTACAAAAATCCTGTGGTTCCCGTTAACTGCGTTATCAGAATCAGTATTCAAGCGTATAGAAATATTTTTTTTTCAGAAAACTCGACTCACTCTCGATATTTTTTTTAAATTTAATAAAAAAATTATTTGCAAATTGTATATTTGGTTTTATTTCCCCAAACTCACACGAATATCGGTAATGCGGGGTCTTTGAAAATCCTCTTACTCCTCGGCCAATGCAGAGATAATAAAATCACATACAATTTGCAAATTAATTTTATTTTAATAAAAATAAATTTTTAAATGTTTAAAAATTATTTCTATACGCTTGAATACTGATTCCAATAACGCACTTAACGGATATATATATATATATATATATATATATATATATATATATATATATATATATATATATGTGTGTGTGTGTGTGTGTTTGTTGGCCGCCATACCGTTCATCAGATCACGGTAAAACTTTATTAATTTATTGCATGCACTTGCGCACTTTATAGGCATAGTACAGTTAACTCAAAGTGGGTGGCGCGCGTATCGTACCGACTAGTTTATTTGAGAGTTACATATCGTTTAATAAATGTATCATCATTCCCTATCAAACAACTCTTCCAAATTTAAAACGATATTTCAGCAAAAATTTATAAAAAAAAAACTTACCGTTTAACGGTGAGATAATAGAGCTCCGTGATCGCTCGCACCGAGTAATCTGGTACGAAGGTGTGACGCAGCATGGAGTCCATGTTGATGTTCTGGAGGGAACCCATCGCTGATGGAGTCGGGGACTCGGCTGGAGTACAAGACAGATTAGTACATTAAAATTGTGGTTATCAGTGATACTAAAAGGTAGAAGTTTGACCGTTATTCTTTATACAGGGTTATTTTTTAAAGAGTAGCCAAATTTAAACTTAAGTTCGAATATATAAATAATGATATACCGTTATTGTAGTTTTTAAAAATACGAGTTAATAAGGCTTTTACTTTTATTTGAAATTATCCCAAATTGAATGTGATTTATGGCAACAACGTTTTTGTCTACCGATCGACGCTTACGAATGTATTACGCATTTTGAACTTAAAAGATAAAAAGGACAGAATATTTGAGATTCTTTTAAACTAATTTTTAAGCGAAATTTTGTTTAATATTATGTAGATATGTTTTTGCGAAGCAATGTCAGCCATTTTCACAATTGCAATAAGGATATTCTGTTAACTTTAATATCATCATGAATTGGCAGGAGTCGGTGTTCTCTTTAGAGGATACGATTCATCATTAATTCATGCATTACAACCCACCAAAAGTCCCCAGCAAATTGCCTGATAGGCGGGATATTTGCTACAGTTGCCACGCTTGCCAGACGCGGTCAAGAAGTTACTGCCGTTCATATTCTGTTTTGTTCCCTCTGACACCTCTGGCAACACCCGCGGGATGATATGCGATCATAAATTCTCTTAAAACATCACTACAAGTTATTGACTTATGGATTATCAAAGGTGACATGAACATTTTTACAGACTGCCGACTTCCCGAAACGTCGGGTATTTACTTGAGATATATGAATAATTAATATTTATTTCATTTATTAGTGTCTTCTACTCTATACCTGAATTAAAGTTTTCTTTCAACAAGTGGTAAAAATAAAAATTTTGTACAACCGATTTCAATACCCACAAAATGTCAATCATCATTATAGTCGAAATCAATTAAATACGCATTATTAGGAATAACTCAAAAACTACTGGTCAGATCTTGATCAAGTTTATATGGGACCACATGAGAAGCACCAGCTTTCAAATAAAAAAAAGAATCATCAAAATCGGTTCATCTAGGAAAAAGTTCTGTGGAAATACATAAAAAAACATACAGTCGAATTGAATACCTCCTCCTTTTTGAAGTCAGTAAAAAAGACACAAAAGTCAGGACCCGAGTTCTGACTTTTGTGTCTACATCTATCTCAATGTCTAGATCTAGATCAACAATTGGTTGATGCGGAGTAGAGTAAACCTTTGACTCACCAACGCCAATATTTTGGGTCAACGCCTGCACTCCGAAGTACGTGAAGGGTCCAGCTTCGAAGACGAGGTTCTCGCGGCCCACCGTCACCTCCACGCGACCCTCCAGGATCAGCACGAAGTAGTCCACCTGTGATGAAGTATTCCAAAATATAAGACGAGTGTTCAACAAGCACAGAGTCCACCTGATGGTAAATAGATGCCGTGGCCCATTAACATTCATTTCTAAACTCGAATAAGAATTAAAACGTTACTCTACAAATAACGGTTTTCAAAATAGTGCTTTAGTAAATAGTTGTTCAGACAAAAAATTCGAACCAATCAATCATTCAAAATCAAGTTATTTTTATAGGGTAAGGGGGGGAGGGGACGAGCACGCAGTCCAACTGAAGCTAAGTGGTTGCTGTTGCCCATAGACACCTACATGTATCCTCGATTAAGAAACAAAACGTAAATACGTTGTCACCCGTGAGGACTAAGATGGAATGCCTCGTTTTCAGTAAAAAGGGTCTTCGGTTCTCTACCCTCACCATACAAAACACAGCAGCATTAATCTGTGAGAGTGAGAGTGAGAGTATTCTGTGAGAGCGTGGTCGTTCCCCGGTCGAGCCGGCCCATTCATGCCTCAACCCTCAATTATACTACTAATTTAACTGCAGCATGACTCTACCACGTATAAAACCTGCTAAGAGAAAACAAACTTTGGTTGCTAGGAGATATCTACAACTATACTACTAATTTAACTGCAGCATGACTCTACCACGTATAAAACCTGCTAAGAGTAAACAAACTTTGGTTGCTAGGAGATATCTACAACTATACTACTAATTTAACTGCAGCATGACTCTACCACGTATAAAACCTGCTAAGAGTAAACAAACTTTGGTTGCTAGGAGATATCTACAACTATACTACTAATTTAACTGCAGCATGACTCTACAACGTATAAAACCTGCTAAGAGTAAACAAACTTTGGTTGCTAGGAGATATCTACAACTATACTACTAATTTAACTGCAGCATGACTCTACCACGTATAAAACCTGCTAAGAGTAAACAAACTTTGGTTGCTAGGAGATATCTACAACTATACTACTAATTTAACTGCAGCATGACTCTACAACGTATAAAACCTGCTAAGAGTAAACAAACTTTGGTTGCTAGGAGATATCTACAACTATACTACTAATTTAACTGCAGCATGACTCTACCACGTATAAAACCTGCTAAGAGTAAACAAACTTTGGTTGCTAGGAGATATCTACAACTATACTACTAATTTAACTGCAGCATGACTCTACAACGTATAAAACCTGCTAAGAGTAAACAAACTTTGGTTGCTAGGAGATATCTACAACTATACTACTAATTTAACTGCAGCATGACTCTACCACGTATAAAACCTGCTAAGAGTAAACAAACTTTGGTTGCTAGGAGATATCTACAACTATACTACTAATTTAACTGCAGCATGACTCTACCACGTATAAAACCTGCTAAGAGTAAACAAACTTTGGTTGCTAGGAGATATCTACAACTATACTACTAATTTAACTGCAGCATGACTCTACAACGTATAAAACCTGCTAAGAGTAAACAAACTTTGGTTGCTAGGAGATATCTACAACTATACTACTAATTTAACTGCAGCATGACTCTACCACGTATAAAACCTGCTAAGAGTAAACAAACTTTGGTTGCTAGGAGATATCTACAACTATACTACTAATTTAACTGCAGCATGACTCTACAACGTATAAAACCTGCTAAGAGTAAACAAACTTTGGTTGCTAGGAGATATCTACAACTATACTACTAATTTAACTGCAGCATGACTCTACAACGTATAAAACCTGCTAAGAGTAAACAAACTTTGGTTGCTAGGAGATATCTACAACTATACTACTAATTTAACTGCAGCATGACTCTACAACGTATAAAACCTGCTAAGAGTAAACAAACTTTGGTTGCTAGGAGATATCTACAACTATACTACTAATTTAACTGCAGCATGACTCTACCACGTATAAAACCTGCTAAGAGTAAACAAACTTTGGTTGCTAGGAGATATCTACAACTATACTACTAATTTAACTGCAGTATGACTCTACCACGTATAAAACCTGCTAAGAGTAAACAAACTTTGGTTGCTAGGAGATATCTACAACTATACTACTAATTTAACTGCAGCATGACTCTACAACGTATAAAACCTGCTAAGAGTAAACAAACTTTGGTTGCTAGGAGATATCTACAACTATACTACTAATTTAACTGCAGCATGACTCTACCACGTATAAAACCTGCTAAGAGTAAACAAACTTTGGTTGCTAGGAGATATCTACAACTATACTACTAATTTAACTGCAGCATGACTCTACCACGTATAAAACCTGCTAAGAGAAAACAAACTTTGGTTGCTAGGAGATATCTACAACTATACTACTAATTTAACTGCAGCATGACTCTACCACGTATAAAACCTGCTAAGAGTAAACAAACTTTGGTTGCTAGGAGATATCTACAACTATACTACTAATTTAACTGCAGCATGACTCTACCACGTATAAAACCTGCTAAGAGAAAACAAACTTTGGTTGCTAGGAGATATCTACAACTATACTACTAATTTAACTGCAGCATGACTCTACCACGTATAAAACCTGCTAAGAGTAAACAAACTTTGGTTGCTAGGAGATATCTACAACTATACTACTAATTTAACTGCAGCATGACTCTACAACGTATAAAACCTGCTAAGAGAAAACAAACTTTGGTTGCTAGGAGATATCTACAACTATACTACTAATTTAACTGCAGCATGACTCTACAACGTATAAAACCTGCTAAGAGAAAACAAACTTTGGTTGCTAGGAGATATCTACAACTATACTACTAATTTAACTGCAGCATGACTCTACAACGTATAAAACCTGCTAAGAGAAAACAAACTTTGGTTGCTAGGAGATATCTACAACTATACTACTAATTTAACTGCAGCATGACTCTACAACGTATAAAACCTGCTAAGAGAAAACAAACTTTGGTTGCTAGGAGATATCTACAACTATACTACTAATTTAACTGCAGCATGACTCTACAACGTATAAAACCTGCTAAGAGAAAACAAACTTTGGTTGCTAGGAGATATCTACAACTATACTACTAATTTAACTGCAGCATGACTCTACCACGTATAAAACCTGCTAAGAGTAAACAAACTTTGGTTGCTAGGAGATATCTACAACTATACTACTAATTTAACTGCAGCATGACTCTACCACGTATAAAACCTGCTAAGAGTAAACAAACTTTGGTTGCTAGGAGATATCTACAACTATACTACTAATTTAACTGCAGCATGACTCTACCACGTATAAAACCTGCTAAGAGAAAACAAACTTTGGTTGCTAGGAGATATCTACAACTATACTACTAATTTAACTGCAGCATGACTCTACCACGTATAAAACCTGCTAAGAGTAAACAAACTTTGGTCGCTAGGAGATATCTACAGCTATACTACTAATTTAACTGCAGCATGACTCTACCACGTATAAAACCTGCTAAGAGTAAACAAACTTTGGTTGCTAGGAGATATCTACAACTATACTACTAATTTAACTGCAGCATGACTCTGCAACGTATAAAACCTGCTAAGAGAAAACAAACTTTGGTTGCTAGGAGATATCTACAACTATGCTACTAATTTAACTGCAGCATGACTCTACAACGTATAAAACCTGCTAAGAGAAAACAAACTTTGGTTGCTAGGAGATATCTACAACTATACTACTAATTTAACTGCAGCATGACTCTACAACGTATAAAACCTGCTAAGAGAAAACAAACTTTGGTTGCTAGGAGATATCTACAACTATACTACTAATTTAACTGCAGCATGACTCTACAACGTATAAAACCTGCTAAGAGAAAACAAACTTTGGTTGCTAGGAGATATCTACAACTATACTACTAATTTAACTGCAGCATGACTCTACAACGTATAAAACCTGCTAAGAGAAAACAAACTTTGGTTGCTAGGAGATATCTACAACTATACTACTAATTTAACTGCAGCATTACTCTACAACGTATAAAACCTGCTAAGAGAAAACAAACTTTGGTTGTTAGGAGATATCTACAACTATACTACTAATTTAACTGCAGCATGACTCTACCACGTATAAAACCTGCTAAGAGTAAACAAACTTTGGTTGCTAGGAGATATCTACAACTATACTACTAATTTAACTGCAGCATGACTCTACCACGTATAAAACCTGCTAAGAGTAAACAAACTTTGGTTGCTAGGAGATATCTACAACTATACTACTAATTTAACTGCAGCATGACTCTACCACGTATAAAACCTGCTAAGAGTAAACAAACTTTGGTTGCTAGGAGATATCTACAACTATACTACTAATTTAACTGCAGCATGACTCTACAACGTATAAAACCTGCTAAGAGTAAACAAACTTTGGTTGCTAGGAGATATCTACAACTATACTACTAATTTAACTGCAACATGACTCTACAACGTATAAAACCTGCTAAGAGTAAACAAACTTTGGTTGCTAGGAGATATCTACAACTATACTACTAATTTAACTGCAGCATGACTCTACCACGTATAAAACCTGCTAAGAGTAAACAAACTTTGGTTGCTAGGAGATATCTACAACTATACTACTAATTTAACTGCAGTATCACTCTACCACGTATAAAACCTGCTAAGAGTAAACAAACTTTGGTTGCTAGGAGATATCTACAACTATACTACTAATTTAACTGCAGCATGACTCTACAACGTATAAAACCTGCTAAGAGTAAACAAACTTTGGTTGCTAGGAGATATCTACAACTATACTACTAATTTAACTGCAGCATGACTCTACCACGTATAAAACCTGCTAAGAGTAAACAAACTTTGGTTGCTAGGAGATATCCACAACTATACTACTAATTTAACTGCAGCATGACTCTACAACGTATAAAACCTGCTAAGAGTAAACAAACTTTGGTTGCTAGGAGATATCTACAACTATACTACTAATTTAACTGCAGCATGACTCTACCACGTATAAAACCTGCTAAGAGAAAACAAACTTTGGTTGCTAGGAGATATCTACAACTATACTACTAATTTAACTGCAGCATGACTCTACCACGTATAAAACCTGCTAAGAGTAAACAAACTTTGGTTGCTAGGAGATATCTACAACTATACTACTAATTTAACTGCAGCATGACTCTACCACGTATAAAACCTGCTAAGAGTAAACAAACTTTGGTTGCTAGGAGATATCTACAACTATACTACTAATTTAACTGCAGCATGACTCTACAACGTATAAAACCTGCTAAGAGAAAACAAACTTTGGTTGCTAGGAGATATCTACAACTATACTACTAATTTAACTGCAGCATGACTCTACAACGTATAAAACCTGCTAAGAGAAAACAAACTTTGGTTGCTAGGAGATATCTACAACTATACTACTAATTTAACTGCAGCATGACTCTACAACGTATAAAACCTGCTAAGAGAAAACAAACTTTGGTTGCTAGGAGATATCTACAACTATACTACTAATTTAACTGCAGCATGACTCTACAACGTATAAAACCTGCTAAGAGAAAACAAACTTTGGTTGCTAGGAGATATCTACAACTATACTACTAATTTAACTGCAGCATGACTCTACAACGTATAAAACCTGCTAAGAGAAAACAAACTTTGGTTGCTAGGAGATATCTACAACTATACTACTAATTTAACTGCAGCATGACTCTACAACGTATAAAACCTGCTAAGAGAAAACAAACTTTGGTTGCTAGGAGATATCTACAACTATACTACTAATTTAACTGCAGCATGACTCTACAACGTATAAAACCTGCTAAGAGAAAACAAACTTTGGTTGCTAGGAGATATCTACAACTATACTACTAATTTAACTGCAGCATGACTCTACAACGTATAAAACCTGCTAAGAGAAAACAAACTTTGGTTGCTAGGAGATATCTACAACTATACTACTAATTTAACTGCAGCATGACTCTACAACGTATAAAACCTGCTAAGAGAAAACAAACTTTGGTTGCTAGGAGATATCTACAACTATACTACTAATTTAACTGCAGCATGACTCTACCACGTATAAAACCTGCTAAGAGTAAACAAACTTTGGTTGCTAGGAGATATCTACAACTATACTACTAATTTAACTGCAGCATGACTCTACCACGTATAAAACCTGCTAAGAGTAAACAAACTTTGGTTGCTAGGAGATATCTACAACTATACTACTAATTTAACTGCAGCATGACTCTACCACGTATAAAACCTGCTAAGAGTAAACAAACTTTGGTTGCTAGGAGATATCTACAACTATACTACTAATTTAACTGCAGCATGACTCTACCACGTATAAAACCTGCTAAGAGAAAACAAACTTTGGTTGCTAGGAGATATCTACAACTATACTACTAATTTAACTGCAGCATGACTCTACCACGTATAAAACCTGCTAAGAGTAAACAAACTTTGGTTGCTAGGAGATATCTACAACTATACTACTAATTTAACTGCAGCATGACTCTACCACGTATAAAACCTGCTAAGAGAAAACAAACTTTGGTTGCTAGGAGATATCTACAACTATACTACTAATTTAACTGCAGCATGACTCTACCACGTATAAAACCTGCTAAGAGTAAACAAACTTTGGTTGCTAGGAGATATCTACAACTATACTACTAATTTAACTGCAGCATGACTCTACAACGTATAAAACCTGCTAAGAGAAAACAAACTTTGGTTGCTAGGAGATATCTACAACTATACTACTAATTTAACTGCAGCATGACTCTACAACGTATAAAACCTGCTAAGAGAAAACAAACTTTGGTTGCTAGGAGATATCTACAACTATACTACTAATTTAACTGCAGCATGACTCTACAACGTATAAAACCTGCTAAGAGAAAACAAACTTTGGTTGCTAGGAGATATCTACAACTATACTACTAATTTAACTGCAGCATGACTCTACAACGTATAAAACCTGCTAAGAGAAAACAAACTTTGGTTGCTAGGAGATATCTACAACTATACTACTAATTTAACTGCAGCATGACTCTACAACGTATAAAACCTGCTAAGAGAAAACAAACTTTGGTTGCTAGGAGATATCTACAACTATACTACTAATTTAACTGCAGCATGACTCTACCACGTATAAAACCTGCTAAGAGTAAACAAACTTTGGTTGCTAGGAGATATCTACAACTATACTACTAATTTAACTGCAGCATGACTCTACCACGTATAAAACCTGCTAAGAGTAAACAAACTTTGGTTGCTAGGAGATATCTACAACTATACTACTAATTTAACTGCAGCATGACTCTACCACGTATAAAACCTGCTAAGAGAAAACAAACTTTGGTTGCTAGGAGATATCTACAACTATACTACTAATTTAACTGCAGCATGACTCTACCACGTATAAAACCTGCTAAGAGTAAACAAACTTTGGTCGCTAGGAGATATCTACAGCTATACTACTAATTTAACTGCAGCATGACTCTACCACGTATAAAACCTGCTAAGAGTAAACAAACTTTGGTTGCTAGGAGATATCTACAACTATACTACTAATTTAACTGCAGCATGACTCTGCAACGTATAAAACCTGCTAAGAGAAAACAAACTTTGGTTGCTAGGAGATATCTACAACTATGCTACTAATTTAACTGCAGCATGACTCTACAACGTATAAAACCTGCTAAGAGAAAACAAACTTTGGTTGCTAGGAGATATCTACAACTATACTACTAATTTAACTGCAGCATGACTCTACAACGTATAAAACCTGCTAAGAGAAAACAAACTTTGGTTGCTAGGAGATATCTACAACTATACTACTAATTTAACTGCAGCATGACTCTACAACGTATAAAACCTGCTAAGAGAAAACAAACTTTGGTTGCTAGGAGATATCTACAACTATACTACTAATTTAACTGCAGCATGACTCTACAACGTATAAAACCTGCTAAGAGAAAACAAACTTTGGTTGCTAGGAGATATCTACAACTATACTACTAATTTAACTGCAGCATTACTCTACAACGTATAAAACCTGCTAAGAGAAAACAAACTTTGGTTGTTAGGAGATATCTACAACTATACTACTAATTTAACTGCAGCATGACTCTACCACGTATAAAACCTGCTAAGAGTAAACAAACTTTGGTTGCTAGGAGATATCTACAACTATACTACTAATTTAACTGCAGCATGACTCTACCACGTATAAAACCTGCTAAGAGTAAACAAACTTTGGTTGCTAGGAGATATCTACAACTATACTACTAATTTAACTGCAGCATGACTCTACAACGTATAAAACCTGCTAAGAGAAAACAAACTTTGGTTGCTAGGAGATATCTACAACTATACTACTAATTTAACTGCAGCATGACTCTACAACGTATAAAACCTGCTAAGAGAAAACAAACTTTGGTTGCTAGGAGATATCTACAACTATACTACTAATTTAACTGCAGCATGACTCTACCACGTATAAAACCTGCTAAGAGTAAACAAACTTTGGTTGCTAGGAGATATCTACAACTATACTACTAATTTAACTGCAGCATGACTCTACAACGTATAAAACCTGCTAAGAGAAAACAAACTTTGGTTGCTAGGAGATATCTACAACTATACTACTAATTTAACTGCAGCATGACTCTACAACGTATAAAACCTGCTAAGAGAAAACAAACTTTGGTTGCTAGGAGATATCTACAACTATACTACTAATTTAACTGCAGCATGACTCTACAACGTATAAAACCTGCTAAGAGAAAACAAACTTTGGTTGCTAGGAGATATCTACAACTATACTACTAATTTAACTGCAGCATGACTCTACAACGTATAAAACCTGCTAAGAGAAAACAAACTTTGGTTGCTAGGAGATATCTACAACTATACTACTAATTTAACTGCAGCATGACTCTACCACGTATAAAACCTGCTAAGAGTAAACAAACTTTGGTTGCTAGGAGATATCTACAACTATACTACTAATTTAACTGCAGCATGACTCTACCACGTATAAAACCTGCTAAGAGTAAACAAACTTTGGTTGCTAGGAGATATCTACAACTATACTACTAATTTAACTGCAGCATGACTCTACAACGTATAAAACCTGCTAAGAGAAAACAAACTTTGGTTGCTAGGAGATATCTACAACTATACTACTAATTTAACTGCAGCATGACTCTACAACGTATAAAACCTGCTAAGAGAAAACAAACTTTGGTTGCTAGGAGATATCTACAACTATACTACTAATTTAACTGCAGCATGACTCTACAACGTATAAAACCTGCTAAGAGAAAACAAACTTTGGTTGCTAGGAGATATCTACAACTATACTACTAATTTAACTGCAGCATGACTCTACAACGTATAAAACCTGCTAAGAGAAAACAAACTTTGGTTGCTAGGAGATATCTACAACTATACTACTAATTTAACTGCAGCATGACTCTACAACGTATAAAACCTGCTAAGAGAAAACAAACTTTGGTTGCTAGGAGATATCTCAAGTTTCTTTAATTAGTGGCAAGGAATATCCTTCTTGTCTTGTAAATGAAATAGTCTCAAATGCCTTATTAATTTCATTTTTTTCCGTGGGTGTTTAGAGGATATAGAATTTAGATGCGAAACACAGCAGCATTATGCTGATATTTACGCTGGTATTCTGTAAGAGCGTAGTGTTTCTTTGGTTAATAAAGGTTAACGTTGGTAAGAGCCATTATAAAACCCAAAGAATGAGCACTCTAAAATTTCAAGGCAAACGGATTCGAACCCCGCCTGCACTTTATGACTGTTTCATCACACACTCGGCAGTGAAGGAAAACGTCGTGAGAAAACCTGCACGTTTGAGGAATAAAATGTGTCGAGGACATGTAAAGACTGACACTGTTGAGCACTTTGGACTTATTACTGACTATAGCGGCTTCAGTCGCATAGAATAATTTTCAACTTATTATTATACCGCATGATTTTTTTAACATCTGGATAAAAAATAAGCTATAACAGGTGAATGGAACAAAAGGCTTATAGGCTTTGTCACTGATATTTTACAATTTGTTTATATTCAACTTTAACATATTGTGGAATTGATCTATCAATAAATACTACTAATTTGGTACGTATTATTTTAATTTCGATAGTTTTTAATTTACTTATTTATTTAGTTCGAAATTTTTTTGTTATTTTTTTAGTACCGAAAGTGTTATTTAACAATTACTATTATTTATTGACAGATCAATTTCATAATACGTTAATGTAAAATAAAATAAAACTTATTCTTCTTTATTCTAAAGCAGCGCCGCCCTGGTAGCAGTAAAATGCCCTCATCGCATGTGTGCGTCAAAGATATTTAAAGAAAGTGTGCGCGATAAAGAAGGAAAGAAGCGGCCAGGAGTCCAATTCTCTTCTGTTCTCAGCTGCAGAAAACCAGTCCTTACGAACTCACCGGCTTGCCCTGTTGGTACACGTAGGTGGCGGGATCCCGCTTGCTCTTGTTCTTGACCTTGATGTGCTGGATCACGTCCTGCTTCAGAAGCCGCCGCAGCACCGTCTCCGAGACCGTGTCCGGCTTAAACGCGTCCACGCCTGTGGGAATAATGTTGGAATTAATTACAAGTGCTTACGTTTGTTACATCCACCAACCAAATGTGAGCTTTAAGGCAGATACTTACAAAAGAAGGGCCATGCTTCATAGAATACTATAATACACAATAGAATGGCTGTCAACCTTATTTTATACGACGATAGGCGTCGCCGGGAGCACACATACAAGCAATAACGTCTCATTATCAGTTAATCACTACTACAAACCCGATTCGCTGTGTTGACAGACGGATTTTAATACATATTTACTTGTAAATAGCGTGCAATTTGGCATTTTCTAAATAATTTGCATGCGAAATTTGGAAACGATTTTAACATCAAAACACATCTCGTGTTGACGTTTATACGTGTGAATTGACATGTTAGTGACATTTTAGTGGCTACATGGGCTCCGCCCACTCCCCCGTTCTATTCTGTATGTATTATAGTATTCTATGGAAATGCTTAATACTGATCTTTTACGGGCTGGGGAAGAAGATAAGATAGGCCCAGTAATGGAATATATTTGCACTTAAGTTATAAAATGAAATATGTTTTACGTTATTGAGCCACGTTGCAGCTGTGTTATGGTTGTAGCACGAATGTGTCTACTCGACCGGTGAAGGATCAGCTCTCATAGAATACTATAGTTAAATAGCAACTCAATGCTGCTGTTTTGTGTGGTGAGTGTAGAGAACCGGAGACCATTTTTACTGGTAACGAGGTATTCCATCTCAGTCTTCAGAGGTGACAACACATCTGCGTTTTGATTGAGGATAAATGTAGATATCTATGGGCCACAGCATCCACTTACCATCAGGTGGGCTGTGTGCTCGTTTGTCACTCTTATTCTATAAAAAAACATACAGTTGTATAGAGTACCTCCTCTTTTTTTGAAGTCGGTTAAGAATAGAATCGATTAGTAAGCTGACGTGGCAATGGGCCGGCCATATAGCTCCTGAGTGCCTCGCGAAGCCTAGAGAGCGATACCCCACTAGATGGAGTGCGACCTGGTAAGAGATACAGGAAGCTCGAGGATACAGGTGGCTCCGGACCTTGATTTGTGGCATTCCTGCTTTGCGTTGTTACCCCTGAGGACTATATGGAATAACGAATTTCCAGTAAAAAAAGGTCTCCGGTTCTCTACACTAACCATACGAAACATGGCAGCATTAAGCTGCTATTTTACGCTGGTATTCTGTGAGAGCGTGGTCCTGCCCCAGTCGAGCCAACCCATTCGTGCTACAACCATAATATAGTTGCAGCGTGGCTCAGAACTTTTTTCTAGGAGAACCGATTCTGATGACTCTTGTTTTTTATTCGAAAGCTGGTGCTTCTCATGTGGTCCCATTTAAATTCGATCAAGATCTGACCAAGATTTTGAGTTATCCTCAATAATGCGTATTTAATTGACTTCGACTACATTGATGATGTTCTCATTTTATTTAAATTGAAGTCGGTTGTACAAAATTATTAATTTTACCACATGTATACACAACATACATACATTACATGTACAAACAGGTCAAGCTAACAAAAGCGTGTTAAGAAACTGAAGTTTGTTCGATGACTAGACGTTAAAATTTGCCAAAGCAGAGAAGCTCTCACAAGCAGCACCCAATTCGTGGCACATGTGGCTGTTACCACAACGCCCTACCATACTCACTGGTACTTAAGAACTGGAAGGTGGCGAGCGTGAGCTGTGGCGATATGTGTATGCGTTGGTTCTCGTGGCGTTCGGCGAACGCGGCGAAGTCCTGCAACTTGTTTTGCGGACGGTTCCTGCGCCTTTTCGTACGGTTGTCCACTGCGAACGATATAAAAACATTTAAATTTTAGTCCTTTGAGCCGGATACCAGACCAAGTTACTTCGTGTTATGCAAATATTTTTCCTCATGAAAATTAATGAAATGTAATTTTGTGTGATATTTGAGGCTATTGTGCTAAAGTGGAGAAAATGCTTTATAAAACCAAGCACAATATAAAATACCGGTACCAATTTTTTTTTGATGGCTTACTTGTTATTAAAAGTTAAAGTCGAATGTAATAAAAGGAAACCTCAATTAAAACGAACGACAAATTAAAAAATATAACAAATTATAAAATATGTACTTATGGCCTTTAGGTCCTCCGAGCCGGATACTCACTGAATACATCAGTCTCATCCACGATTTCCGCCTGGATCATCTCTTCTATGACGTCCTCCAAGGTGACCAAGCCTATCGTTTCGTAGAACGGGTCGCCTTCCCCTTCGTTATTGATGCGATGTACGAACGCCATGTGTCCTTTGTGTCCTGGGAATTCAATTGATTGGTAAGGTTATTATCTAGTTATTTCACATTTTACAGTTCACCTGATGGTATATTGATGCTGTGATCTATAGACATCTACATCTATCTATCTATCATCATCATTACAGCCTTTCACAAGTCCACTGCTGAACATAGGCCTACCCCAAGTAATACCATAAAGCACGGGCCTGAGCCACCTGCATCCATCGACTTCCTGCATATCTTACCAGGTCGTCACTCCATCTAGTGGGGGGTCGCCCTACACTACGCCTACCGATACGAGGCTGCCACTCGAGAACCTTTCTTCCCCATCGGTTATCGGTTCTTCGAGCTACATGGCCGGCCCATTGCCACTTCAGCTTACTAATCCGTTGGGCTATGTCGGTCACTCTGGTTTTACTGCGGATATCCTCATTTCTGAGTCTATCACGCAGAGAAACTCCGAGCATAGCCCTCTCCATAGCTCGCTGAGCGACCTTGAGCGTCCTCAAACGGCCGGCAGTGAAGGATCACGTCTCAGATCCGTAAGTCATCACTGGCAACATGCACTGGTTGTACAATCTAGTTTTCAGAGATTGAGGAATACCTGACGAGAAGATGTGTCTTAATTTCACGAACGCTGCCTAGTCGAATTGAATCCGTCGATTGACCCCTCGGTCGAAGTTGGACTTACCTAGTCGGACTACTTGTCCCAGGTAAACGTACTCGCCAACAATTTCGAGCATAGTGCTCCCAACAACTACCAGCATAGGTGTGACATGGACATTAAAAATGCTCTTTGTTTTGTCCATGTTCATCTTAAGACCTATCCGTTGGAAGACACCATTGAGGTCATTGAGCATAGTGCTTAAGTCCTCCAGCGATTTTGCCATAAGGACTATGTCTTCGGCAAATCGAAGGTGAGTGATGTACTCTTCATTGATGATAATATCGTATCTTTTCCAGTGCAGTAGCTTGAAAACGTCTTCTAATGCAGCGGTGAAGAGTTTCGGGGATATAACGTCACCCTGTCTTACACCTCTCTGTAGCTGGAGAGGTTTCGAACTCTGGTTCTGTACTCGGATAGCCATCGTAGCCCTACTGTACAAACACTTCAGCACTTCGATATACCGACAGTCAACTTGGCCCCGCTGAAGGGACTGTAGCACCGCCCAAATTTCGACGGAATCAAAGGCTTTCTCATAGTCCACATATGCCAGGCAAAGTGGCAGATTTTACTCTTCGGTCTTCCGTACAACTGCCGCAGGGAATGTATGTGGTCTATGGTACTGAAGCCCTTTCGGAAACCGGCTTGTTCGGGAAGCTGGAAGTCGTCGAGTCTGCGTGCGAGACGATTCGTAATGACTCTCGAAAACAGCACGCAGACGCGGCTCAGAAGGGATATCGGTCTGTAGTTCTTCAAGAGAGCATTGTCGCCTTTCTTAAAGAACAAGACCACCGCACTTCTGCTGCACGCCTCCGGAGTAGTACCACCATGGAGGACGGAATTGAAGAGCTTATGAAGGACTTTAAGTACCGGTGTTCCACTCACTTTCAGAAGCTCCGCTGTAATTCCATCCTCGCCTGGGGCCCTGCCGTTTTTAAGGTGCCGGAGAGCCATTCTTATCTCGCTCAGACTGACGTCCGGGATATCATCGGAATAGTGTCGGATAAGACTTGCTCTTGAATCGTTACTCACACTTGCGTGTGGCTCCAACGATGATGTGTACAGCTGCCCATAGAACCTCTCAATCTCACTCAAAATCTCAGGTGTCCCGGAAACAATGCTGTCACACTCAGTCTTCAGATTTGACAGTTGGCTCCTTCTGGCAGACAGATCTCTGGCAAAGACTTTGGAGCCCTGGTTCCGCTCGATCGCTTCTTTAATACGAGCAGTATTAAAGTTGCGTAATTCTTGCCGCATGCATTTTGGAGATCTGTCTGTTCATTTGCCTGTATGCTGTCAAATCTGTTGACGATTACAGCCTCATCTCCCGTCTAACAGCCATGAGATTAACCCTTAACCAGGCCCCGGTACGATTCGGTCCCACATCTTTTTTCGTTGTCCTTTCCAGGCTCTGGTAATATAAACTCCACAATTTATAAAAATGGCTACCCTAAATATATTATCTATGGGTCCAGAATAAAAAACTGTGCATCCGAACGCAATTGTCAAAGTGACAGCCATTTGATTTCGTGAGTCAGTTGCGCGCCTCTGTTTTCGTAGCACAGTGAACATTTTTATTAATAATGTCGAAAAAACAAAAGGTAAGTCGTGTAACTTTTGGATATGTTGTAGATTATTTGTTTTTCTTGTGGATTTAACATATTTTTTTGTAGATTATTGTAAATATTTGTCACAATATCTTCCCAAATGTTGTGGGACAAATGTGACCGTTGCCTGTTAACGTTTTTGTTTTGTGGGACTTATGCTTCCTTTGCCTGATTATGATTATATTATTTTAGAAAACCGTTAAAGACCACGAAATTGAAAACATCCTCCAATATTGGCAGTCGTCGGAAGAGAGTAGCGAGGATGACGATTGCGAGGCGAGTCTTAAAGATTACTATTCTCAAGTTATGGACACTGCTTTGGACAACATGCAAGGTATTTCGAATGACGATTTGTTGCATATACTTGAGAGTAGTCCTGCACAAGCACAACTGTTACAAGAAAATGACCACTATTTGTCAAATTCAGACCAGGAGGTTCGGCATGTCGACAAGAAATATAAATCACATCTTTTATCGAAATCTTTACTTGCTGATGCAATGCTAGGTCCATCACAGGGCGACACAGAAGCTTCATCTAAGTGTCCACCAAAGCGCACACTATCTACTTTAATATGCAGGTGCAGAGATTGCTTGTCTCAGCGTCCACCAGCACACGACACACCAGAACCTGTGGCCAGCACATCACAGTTTTTGAAGACACCGGTACATCTGGACAATGCTGTTTCTGGTCATTCCCAGCTTTCACCTATGTCTCAGCGTCCACCAGCACACGACACACCAGAACCTGTGGCCAGAACGTCCCAGTTTTTGCAGACACCGGCACATCTGGAAAATGCTGTTTTTGGCCCTTCCCAGCTTTCACCAACGCTACCTGGTGCCAGGACAATCTCACCCGATGCTTCACCAGAATATACATTTCCGTATAACACCGCGACAACTTCATCTCAACATCTGCCGAAATCTAAGTTTCCACATACCAACAAAGAAAGTGTGTCTCAGAGTCTGGGAGATTGTGAGCAAACTCCTGAGGTTATAGTTGAACAAGAAGAGATGGCCATTTCCTTAGCTCCCGACGATGATCAACTTTGTGTGCTACTTGAGCCAACTTATGCTGAATTACAGACGAAGCAAAGAAAGTGGAGTACAAAAGTAGGTTACTTTGAAGATCGTGATTTTAGTAGACAGTTACAACCTACTACAAAACACGACAACAGAGGTACCCCATTTGACCATTTTATGGATATGTTCCCTGATGAATTATTTCAGCTCATTGTCGAAAACACCAACAAGTATGCGATCTTAAAAGGCAGCCAGTTTTGGAAGGATGTAGACAGTAATGAAATTAAGGCATTCTTGGCTATAGTGATTCTTATGGGAATTGCCCCACAATCAGATATCGAATTATACTGGAATTCAGACCCATTTTACAATAATCAGGAAATATCTGGAACAATGCCTTGTAAAAGATTTAAAAAAATATTAGAGAATATACACGTTTGCGATATTACTACTCATTTACCACAAAATCATAAAGATCATGATAAACTTCAAAAAATAAGGCCAATGTTGAACATTTTAAATAAAACTTTTCAAGAAAACGCTACCAATTCTCAATCACAATCAATTGATGAAAGCATGATAAAGTTTAAAGGTCGTGATTCCAAAAAACAGTATATGCCGGGTAAACCGATTAAACGAGGGTACAAGGCGTGGTGTAGATGTGATGCGAAAACAGGATACCTTTACCAATGTGACATCTATACAGGTAAAGATAAAAATGCCGACAGTGAAGGACTGGGTTACAGAGTGGTGAAAAATCTGTGTGTTAACGTACCAAAGGACACATTGATAGTCTTTGACAATTTTTTTTCCTCTGTCGCTCTTTTGGAATATTTATATTACAAAGGAATATTTGCCATTGGTACTGTTAGACTATCACGAAAAGGACTTCCTGAAGATTTTGTCAAAAAAGAAAGTAAGAAAGAACAACTACAACCAGGAGAATTCACATACAGATACTGTCACCCTGTTGGGGTAGTTAAGTGGAAGGATACTAAAGACGTGACCGTCCTTACAACAGCCGTAAACCCTAGAAAAATAGAACTAATAGAAAGAAGACAAAAGAATGGCGAAAAGAAGAAAATGTATTGCCCATCTGCTATTGCTGATTACACCCGAAACATGGGTGGAGTTGATCATTTTGATCATTACCGTAGCTCATACTCCATTGGACGCAGATCCAAAAAAACATGGCCAAGATTGTTTTGGTTTTTATTTGAGTGTGCTGTAATAAATGCTTATATCATATATCAACATGAAAATGAAGCAAGGAAAAACATACATCGAGATTTTCGTTTGCGTTTGGCCAGAAAATTAAAGTCTGAGTACATAAATATTCAAAAAGGCAACCCAATAATTTGGAAAAATAAAAAAGGAGGAGTGTTTGGCGTCCCAGATGAGTTAAGACTGGGTTACAAAGGGCAGCATTACTTGGAACCCATGACCACTAGAAAGAGGTGCAAATTCTGTAGTACGAGACAGAAGGATACCCGTTCGAAGTACATGTGCCAAATATGTAAGGTGACTCTTTGTGTGTACCCCTGCATGATACATTTTCACCAAACCTCAGAACAACAATGTTGATAGATGAATATTTATCAAAAACACTTTCATTACTTTTTTTATATATTTGAAAGTAAAATAGTCCTCAAAATAAAACCACTTTCATTACAGTACATCATATATTTATAATACCCCGCCCTATCTCAGCGAAGTAACCCCTGCATTTAGAGTCAATTATTAACCTAACAAGAAAAAAATCCAAGAAAATTATGTTCGAATATTAAGTAGTCGCACTTAGTTTTTGTAATTTCTTTCCAGGCAATGGGAATATGTTGTCCCACATGTTTTTCCTTTAATTTTCCAAGTCATTTTCCAATTTTCTTTGTTCGTATGCCATAACAATTATAATAGTATATAGAATCAATAGTTGAAAGTTATGTAAGTTGTGTAGTTCTCTTGGGCCTGGTTAAGGGTTAAGAGTGTGATCGGAGAGTTTTTGTTTTCTGCGGCGGGTCTTGCAGAACTTAGCTCCGACCGCATGGACAGTTTCCACGAGCTTGTCATTCATATCGTCCACTGTATTGCAATCTTCTAGGCACGGAAAGCGGTTACGTAATTCGAGCTGAAAGGTTTCGGGATTCTGGATTAGAGCACGAGGGGGACGGAATGTTGACTTCATTAGACGAGACCTCTCCAACTTAACGTTTAGGTTCAGTGTGCCTCTAACCATTCGGTGATCGCTGCCAGTTTTCACCCTTGCGATCACTGAGACATCACAGAACAGTTGGCGTCTGGTCGTCATAATGAAGTCAATCTCATTTTTTGTCGAACCGTCGGGGCTCGACCAGGTCCACTTTCTGTGGGGCCGCTTCTGGCAGAAAGAGTTCATCATGAAAAGTCCCTCTTTCTCCATGAAGTCGGCCAGCTGCTGGCCCCTTGGGTTCCGTTGCCATATCCCAAAGTTCCCTTTCAGACCTTCAGCTGACCGTTCTTTCTTGTGCCCAGTTTTGCGTTGAAGTCTCCCATTAACACCGTATAGTCAGTTTTGGAGGAATGCATGGCTCTAGAAATATCCTCATACATTTCCTCTACCTCCTCGTCGGGACATTCCGACGTTGGCGCGTAAACCTGTACGACCTTCAGCGAATACCGTTTGGTGATTCTGAGTATAAGGTACGCAACCCTCGTGGATACACACCCAATCTTTAAAACGTTGTTAACGAGAGACTTGTGGACGATAAATCCAACACCTCCTTGAAACAGATGGTCGCCTTCCCGGTGATAGAACAAGTTGCCGGATTCGAGAATCACCGTGTCCTCCCCCTCTCTTCGGACCTCGGATAATCCTATAATATGCCAGCACAACTTGTCTATCTCTTCTTTCAGCTCCAGGATCTTATCGTCAGTTCTCAGGGTGCGTGCGTTAAATGTCGCCAGGTCGAGTCGTCGTAAGTGGCAACCGAACCCCCACCGGAGATTCTTAGCACCCCTTGCCCCGCCGTTACCATGGCCGCCACCGTAGTCAGGAATAGCGGGGCCGCCGGGGACTGGGGGCTGTCTATTTGTGTAATTATTCATGGGGGGCATATTGCCATAGTTGCCACGCTTGGCGAACGAGTTGGCAACCGCAGTTTTTTTGTTTTACAGTTGCTGTTATCAGGAAGATGCTGCTGCCCATCTCCTGCCTGTCTCCCTCTGCCGCCTCTTACGACACCCACGGGAAGATATGGGGTAGTGGATATTCTCAACCGCCACTACACGGCAATCTATCTATCCTCGATTAAAGATCAAAATGCAGTTACGTTGTCACTCCTGATGACTAATAGAAAGTCTTATTTCATTTCCAGTAGAAACGGTCTTTGATTCTCTACACTCACTTTAAGCTGCTATTTCACGCTGGTATTCTGTGAGAGCGTGGTCCTACCTCGATCCAGCCGAACCATTCGGCCCATAACCATGATATATAGCTGCAGCGTTGCTCTACAATGTTCGAACGGAATGCTTAATTAATAATCGGATTCCATCTTCCTCATGAGCCACTGCTGAAGGTGGGTATCAACCGTTGGGAGGATACGCTTTAGTTGCCACACTCAGAAGATGACGAACGTATTACACCTTTGTCGTTGCTTCCTGTCGCCAATCTAGGTATTTTAAGTTATGAAAACGTAAATGAGGTGGTTATATCGCCATCAATCGAAAGACATGTGCGCTTTTCGAAGTATTCGATATAAATATGGGCCGAACATGGATTTCACCGAATACGAAAATTCGGCCGAAAGTTCGGTAAAACTTTAACCGAACTGAATATTTGGCCAAACATTATTCGGCAGAATCACCTCGGTACCTAACCAATTTATGTCGAAACTTGATACCGTAAAGCGTGCAGGATTAGCGCCGGACCCTGCCCCTCGTTTTCTCGCCAGACCTGACATGTTATTGCATAATCTATTACTGAGAAAATCGCCGGCACATGTTAACGTTCTGACTATTTTTGTGAGAAAGAAAAAAGTATTTCGTTGTTATATTCTTAGTGAAAATTGATAATTATATGATAAAAATGAGTGGCAGGAGATCTAATATTTGGACTTATTATAGAGAAACTGACGACCAAAGTAAAGTGAAATGTGCTAACGTAATGTTTTTTTTTTTTTTTTTTTTTATAGAAGAGGGGGCAAACGAGCATGCGGCTCACCTGATGTTAAGTGACTACCGCCGCCCATGATCAACCGCAACACCAGGAGAATTGCGGGTGCGTTGCCGGCCCTTTAGAAAGGAGTAAGCTCTTTTCTTGAAGGTCCCCAGGTCGTATCGGTCCGGAAAAATCGCCGGTGATAAACTATTCCACAGAGAGGTTGTACGTGGAAGAAAGCTCCTTGTGAAACGTACAGTGGTGGACCGCCAAGCATCCAGATGGTGTGGATGGTATCGGGACGTTTGCCGTGTCGTGCGTTCACGAAATTTGGCGGCTGGGATTAATCCGAACAATTCCTCAGAGCACTCCCCGTGATAGATGCGATAAAATACGCAAAGAGATGCAACATCTCTTCGCAACGCCAGTGAATCGAGCCGATCGGAAAGCACTCGGTCGTCGACGATTCGAGCCGCTCTGCGCTGGATGCGGTCAAGTGGAAGGAGCTGGTACTGGGGAGCCCCAGCCCAGAGATGGGAACAGTATTCCATGTGCGGTCGAACCTGCGCCTTGTAAAGTTGCAGGCGGTGTGCCGGCATGAAATACTGCCCCGCTCTGCTGAGCACGCCAAGCTTTTTAGAGGCCAATTTGGCCTTCCCTTCCAAGTGACCACGAAACTGCACGTCACTCGATATGTCGACGCCGAGGATTCCGATACTGGCTGAGGCAACAAGGGGAGTGCCTTGAAACTGAGGGGATACGACAAAGGGGTTCTTTTTAGCGGTTAACGCGCAAACTTGTGTCTTCTGGGGGTTAAACTGGACTAGATTTAGTCGTCCCCAATCCGAGACTCTGTTCAGCAAAGACTCGACTTCAGACACAAGTTTGTCCCGGCACTCGGAGACGTTTTCCCGAGAAATATTGGCTCGGCCGGTGTAAAGAGCATCACCAGTGCTGTCATCTGCATAGCAATGAATGTTACGGGTATGCAACATATCATTGATATGCAGAAGAAACAGCGTTGGCGATAGCACGCAGCCCTGTGGAACACCAGCATTAATAGGCTTGCAATCGGAGCTTGCACCGTCTACAACGACCTTGATGCTCCGATCTGCAAGAAAGCTGGTGATCCAATCGCACAATTTCTCGGGAAGCCCATAGGAAGGGAGCTTCGAAAGAAGCGCTTTGTGCCAAACCCGATCGAAGGCCTTCGCAATGTCCAAACTAACGGCCAATGCCTCCCCCTTGAACTCTACTGCCTCCGCCCATCTGTGAGTGAGGTAGACCAGAAGATCACCAGCTGACCGACCACGGCGAAAACCGTATTGGCGGTCACTAATCAGCTGGTGATCCTCAAGGTACCTCATGAGCTGGCAGTTTACAATGGACTCCATTGTTTTGGAGAACAAGGAGGTGATGGCGATTGGCCGGTAGTTGGACGGGTCTGAGCGGTCGCCTTTTTTAGGGATCGGGTGGACGAAAGCAGTCTTCCATGATTTTGGGACTACGCCTAGGGAGTAGGAGTACCGGAAAAGACGCGTTAAAACCGGTGCCAACTCTGGAGCACACGTCCTCAGCACAATTGGGGGGATTCCGTCAGGCCCACTCGACTTGTGGATGTCCAGGGAGAGGAGTGCTTTGCGAACCGAGCGCTGTGTGAACTGCACTTCCGGCATGGAGCACTCACACCGCGGGATGGTCGGCGGCGTACTCCCCCCGTCATCGAGAGTCGAGTTAGACGCAAAGAAGGAGCCTAGAAGATCGGCTTTCTCCTTTGCAGTATGGGCCAGTGAGTCGTCCTCCCTGTGCAGAGATGGAAGAGATGGCTGACAGAAATTCCCCTGGACAGCCTTGGCGAGAGACCAGAATGCACGGGTTCCAGAAGGAAGGCGAACTAGTCTCTCGCCAATTCTGCCTATGTGCTCTGACTTTGCCTTGGCAATGACTCTTTTGAAGGACCTAGAGGCGGAATTATACTTCTTTTTTAGAGCGCTGGTGTTTACATCCCGGGACGCTGATGCATCAACCCAGGCTTGGTAGCACTCCTGCTTATAGCATGATGCTATTTTACAGGAGCGACCAAACCATGGCTGAGATTTGCCTCCAATGGGCACCACAGAGGAAGGAATAAAAAGTTCCATACCCTGAAGTACCACATCAGTAACAGAATCCGCAACAACGTTGGGATCATCCGGCGAGAAGCAAACCCGCCCCCAAGGGTAGGATGCAAAGAAAGACCGCATCCCATCCCAATCGGCTGACCTATAGTGCCAAACACGGCGGCAGCCTGCAGAATGCAACCGCGATTTCAGCGTGAGTGGCACAACACTCCGGACCAGACAATGGTCCGAGGAGCCTAAAGGGGCGTCGACGGAAATCTGATATCCGTCCGGGTGAGAGGTCAGCAGAAGGTCCAACAGGGAAGGTGCATGATCCTCCACATCTGGAATCCGCGTAGGCGAAGTAACCAGTTGTGTCAGACCATATGCCAAGGCAAAATCATGAACAGATCTCCCCGCATGATCGGTTAAACGTGAACCGAGCCATTCGGCGTGATGGGCGTTAAAGTCGCCGAGGATCACGATCTCTGCAGAGGGGATCTGCTGTAGCAACGAATCTGCAGCCATTTGGACGTGGTCGAAGAGTCGGTCTGTTTCGGCATTACCGCTGTGGGACCTATAGAGGCACCCGTAGACGCGCGGATGGTCGTCGCTGTCTACGCGTAGCCAAAGGATGGACAGGTCCGAACCTTCAAGTCTGCCGAGGCGTCGAGAACAGATGTCCTCTCTGACGTAAACGCAAACTCCAGCCCGAGGCACAAAGGAGTGTTCCAGTTTGTACCCCGGGTAGGAGAGATACGAAACATCAGCCGGAGAGGACACCTGCGTCTCGGTCAGAAAGAGCAGAGCCGGCCTCGCCGTCTCGAGATGGTAGTGGACGGCGTTTAGGTTAGAGTGAAGTCCCCTGATATTGCAGAAATTCACGGACAGCGTGGCAGGGGTCGCCTTGGTCTTGTTGCTCCGTTTGCCCCGAGCAGTTGTAGTCTTGAGCGGAATTTCGCCCCCCCCAGAATACGCGGGGCAGCCTGAGCACCCACGCTCAGAAGTGGAGAAACATGGTCGTGGATGCTCAGCGAGGGATTCTCCAGGGGTGCTGGTACCCTCCTGGGGTAGTCTATCTTTATTTAATTCCGCTACCATGTTGATGGGGGGGGGGGGATTTGGGCCTCCGGCCACCTGCACTCACCGACGAAACGCGGAAGCAGAACTTCCACTTCACGCCGGTATTCTGTGAGGTCGTGGTACCACCCCGGTTTGAGCCGGCCCATACGTGCAACAGCAAAGCTGCCGCATGGCTCTACCAGTGTTAAAATGTAATGTTCCTTTCTTTAATTCCTAAAACATTTTATAAAGCCTTCTATTTGCTATAATTGGAAATAAATCTACAGTGCTTCAAAAACATAACGCTATAGCGCTAGATTTAGCCCATAAATAAAATATACTTTCAACAGTAAAATTATGATAGACATGGCATTACTCAATTCGTACCTTTCAATACAGTGGACACTTTAAGTACCACTTTAACGAACGCTCGGTGATTTAGCCGAATATTCGGTAAAGCCGCCGAATTTCGAATATGAAACGAATATTCGACCCGTCTCTAATTCCATATCCTCTAAACACCCACGGAAAAAAATGAAATTAATAAGGCATTTGAGACTATTTCATTTACAAGACAAGAAGGATATTCCTTGCCACTAATTAAAGAAACTTGAGATATCTCCTAGCAACCAAAGTTTGTTTTCTCTTAGCAGGTTTTATACGTGGTAGAGTCATGCTGCAGTTAAATTAGTAGTATAGTTGTAGATATCTCCTAGCAACCAAAGTTTGTTTACTCTTAGCAGGTTTTATACGTGGTAGAGTCATGCTGCAGTTAAATTAGTAGTATAGTTGTAGATATCTCCTAGCAACCAAAGTTTGTTTTCTCTTAGCAGGTTTTATACGTGGTAGAGTCATGCTGCAGTTAAATTAGTAGTATAGTTGTAGATATCTCCTAGCAACCAAAGTTTGTTTACTCTTAGCAGGTTTTATACGTGGTAGAGTCATGCTGCAGTTAAATTAGTAGTATAGTTGTAGATATCTCCTAGCAACCAAAGTTTGTTTACTCTTAGCAGGTTTTATACGTTGTAGAGTCATGCTGCAGTTAAATTAGTAGTATAGTTGTAGATATCTCCTAGCAACCAAAGTTTGTTTTCTCTTAGCAGGTTTTATACGTGGTAGAGTCATGCTGCAGTTAAATTAGTAGTATAGTTGTAGATATCTCCTAGCAACCAAAGTTTGTTTTCTCTTAGCAGGTTTTATACGTGGTAGAGTCATGCTGCAGTTAAATTAGTAGTATAGTTGTAGATATCTCCTAGCAACCAAAGTTTGTTTACTCTTAGCAGGTTTTATACGTGGTAGAGTCATGCTGCAGTTAAATTAGTAGTATAGTTGTAGATATCTCCTAGCAACCAAAGTTTGTTTACTCTTAGCAGGTTTTATACGTGGTAGAGTCATGCTGCAGTTAAATTAGTAGTATAGTTGTAGATATCTCCTAGCAACCAAAGTTTGTTTTCTCTTAGCAGGTTTTATACGTGGTAGAGTCATGCTGCAGTTAAATTAGTAGTATAGTTGTAGATATCTCCTAGCAACCAAAGTTTGTTTACTCTTAGCAGGTTTTATACGTGGTAGAGTCATGCTGCAGTTAAATTAGTAGTATAGTTGTAGATATCTCCTAGCAACCAAAGTTTGTTTACTCTTAGCAGGTTTTATACGTGGTAGAGTCATGCTGCAGTTAAATTAGTAGTATAGTTGTAGATATCTCCTAGCAACCAAAGTTTGTTTTCTCTTAGCAGGTTTTATACGTGGTAGAGTCATGCTGCAGTTAAATTAGTAGTATAGTTGTAGATATCTCCTAGCAACCAAAGTTTGTTTTCTCTTAGCAGGTTTTATACGTGGTAGAGTCATGCTGCAGTTAAATTAGTAGTATAGTTGTAGATATCTCCTAGCAACCAAAGTTTGTTTACTCTTAGCAGGTTTTATACGTGGTAGAGTCATGCTGCAGTTAAATTAGTAGTATAGTTGTAGATATCTCCTAGCAACCAAAGTTTGTTTTCTCTTAGCAGGTTTTATACGTGGTAGAGTCATGCTGCAGTTAAATTAGTAGTATAGTTGTAGATATCTCCTAGCAACCAAAGTTTGTTTACTCTTAGCAGGTTTTATACGTGGTAGAGTCATGCTGCAGTTAAATTAGTAGTATAGTTGTAGATATCTCCTAGCAACCAAAGTTTGTTTACTCTTAGCAGGTTTTATACGTGGTAGAGTCATGCTGCAGTTAAATTAGTAGTATAGTTGTAGATATCTCCTAGCAACCAAAGTTTGTTTACTCTTAGCAGGTTTTATACGTGGTAGAGTCATGCTGCAGTTAAATTAGTAGTATAGTTGTAGATATCTCCTAGCAACCAAAGTTTGTTTTCTCTTAGCAGGTTTTATACGTGGTAGAGTCATGCTGCAGTTAAATTAGTAGTATAGTTGTAGATATCTCCTAGCAACCAAAGTTTGTTTACTCTTAGCAGGTTTTATACGTGGTAGAGTCATGCTGCAGTTAAATTAGTAGTATAGTTGTAGATATCTCCTAGCAACCAAAGTTTGTTTACTCTTAGCAGGTTTTATACGTGGTAGAGTCATGCTGCAGTTAAATTAGTAGTATAGTTGTAGATATCTCCTAGCAACCAAAGTTTGTTTTCTCTTAGCAGGTTTTATACGTGGTAGAGTCATGCTGCAGTTAAATTAGTAGTATAATTGAGGGTTGAGGCATGAATGGGCCGGCTCGACCGGGGAACGACCACGCTCTCACAGAATACTCTCACTATCATTCTCACAGATTAATGCTGCTGTGTTTTGTATGGTGAGGGTAGAGAACCGGAGACCCTTTTTACTGGAAACGAGGCATTCCATCTTAGTCCTCAGGGGTGACAACGCATATGCGTTTTAATTCTCAATCGAGGATAAATGTAGATGTCTATGGGCCACAGCATCCACTTACCATCAGGTGGACTGTGTGCTCGTTTGTCATCCTATCCTATAAAAAAGGTATAAAGGCTAATAACTTTTTTATTCACTAGATGTCGCAAGTTGGGACTAACATGAAATTTTTTGGTTACACAATATTTAATTGAGAAGTTACGTTTTAAATAAACTTTTATTGATTTCTAGAGTATATTATAAATATACATAAAAATGCATCAGTGGTTTGCTCCCTATTATTTTTTACATTTTTTAACTCTTTTTTTTATTTGTCTACCCTCATCAATGTCCATAGGTATATTCATTTCTGATCGAATTAATATAAAATATAACAAATATTATAGATAGAAACATTAGCTAGCAAATTAAATTCCCCGCCACGTAATTTTCAAATATTTCACCTGATTTATAGGTGGAGCTGCCTTGGTGGCAAATATAGCCGTGGATTATTTACTGTTATCCTCATTGTTGACTGCGAGGTTGACATATCCCGACGGTGAGGAAAAACAGCGTGGACGTTTATGAAAAAAATTTGTGGACATGTGTAGTCCGCCGCCTTCCATTGAGGCGGTGTGACGAACTCTTCTTTGCTCCAAAATTTAAAAAGGCCTTCTATTTACCCTTCGGAGAGTCAATTCCATCACGTCCATCGACCAACCTTACCTTCCTTAAACTGTTTGAACATGACGTCGAGCGTCACATCCTCGAAGACGAAATTGCACGGGTTCTGGTAGTACTGGCAGAGCGTCTTCAGCGGGGTGTTGTCGTCAGGGTCGACGAAGGCCAGGTCCTTGATGAAGAGCACAGTGACGATGTTGCCGCGGCCTCCCTCATACACCGGGATGCGGGAGTAACCTACAACGAAAAAACTTTAGCCGGTTAGAAATTTTATTAAATACTAGCTTTTCCCCGCGGCTTTGCTCGCGTGGAATCAGCTTTCGCGTTTCTGCCAGTGTGTATTTTTAATCCAATTACGGTAATTAATAATTTCGAAAGGCGTATAAACTACGCTAAGAGCAATAATACAAAGTATATCAAATTCAAGTGCAGCTAGGGTTGCCAGATGGTCGGGATTAGTCTGGATTATCCCGACGTTATAAATGATACTCCAGACTCCAGACAAAACTGAAATTCTCCAGACAAACAGCTTTTCTTCACTTCACAGCTGCCTTTCATTTAATAAAAGCTGAGTACCTAGTATAAATTGTTTGAATTTTAAATTTATACTGAATACTTCTAAAGGTTCCAAAATGGTGGACGCAGTAAAAAAGTTAAAATTACAGCTTATATACGTCCCACTGCTAGGCCTACGCTCATTTCTAAGAGGGTTTCAGGGCAAGGAATTGTCCGCCGCGCTGCCCCAATGCGTGTTGGCGAACTTCACATGTCTCAATATTTTTTTTATTTCTCTGACATGCAGGTTTCCTCACGATGTTTTCCTTCACCGCTGAGCATGTGATAAATCAGCACTTAAAATCAAAATTAACAATTTCATTGGTGTGGGCGGGGATCCAACCCGGTTTGTTCGCGTACCGTGGAATTTACTGCGAGCCCTAACCATCTGAGCTACCACGGCTGTTAAGTCCAATGTTGCCATTGGACTACATGAGGCAACCTAAAATTTAAGTGTACTTAAAGTAGTTGTGTCAATCATGTTAAGACTTTTTGTAGCCTATTAAATTGTGGCGGCATGTATTTTAAATAGAAAAATAAACTAAACACCTGTCATTATAAAGTATTTATTGTTTTGTCTTGATAGCTCTGTCCGTTAATAAAATACGTAATATTTTATATGGTAAATCTATTAATAACTTTCTGCGCTACGCTTTGTGCTAATTTATAAAGACGATTGTCAATGTGAAATATTTAATTGTCTGAACTGCTCTGCTTACAATAAACTTTTATAGAAAGTGATTTGGTGAGTTGTTTATTGAAGATTTCTCCATACATAGGTGACAAATGAGCACACAGTTCATACGTGGTAGAGCCATGCTGCAGTTATATTAGTAGTATAGTTGTAGCACGAATGGGTCGGCTGGACCGGGGTAGGACCACGCTCTCACAGAATACCAGCGTGAAATAGTAGCTTAATGCTGCTGTATTTCGTATGGTGAGTGTAGAGAACCGGAGACCCTTTATACTGGAAACGAGGCATTCCATCTTAGTCCTACGGAACACAGCAGCATTAAGCTGCTATTTTACGCTGGTATTCTGTGAGAGCGTAGTCCTTCCCCGGTCGAGCCGGCCCATTCGTGCTACAACTATACTACTAATAAAACTGCAGCATGGCTCTACCACGTTAGAATCTTTTTATTTTACAACAGCGACAACAACCTCAAAATCTCGACATGTTCAACATTTCTCAAGATATTTTGGTCTTTCGATCTGGCGCTCTTAGGTGCAGCCCTCAGAAGAGCGTTGATTACTCTGTGCATTCGACATAGTGGTTCATTAGCGTACGACAGCGAGCGCGATGACGCCGTCGCAAGTAATCTATGCCGGTGAGATGGTCCATGTCACAAGTGTGGTCAGACACATAGATCTTGCATAAGGTATTATGCCTGTATGTTGCAAGTATTCAACATATTTTGAATTGATTTCACATATTACAAGATTTCATATAGGAATGGTCCTAAGAATATGTAAAATCTGTTCACAAATGCGTGTTTGATTTGAGGGTATACACAAACTAAGTACATCCTTCTCCTGTCTAGGGATTTTAAGTTAAATGGAAGTTCGGTATGCTGTTTTAATATGATGTTCAGGATAAACAACTGACGGACAGTTAGTACACTATATGCCAAGTTGATGTGTAGGACACATGAAAGGTCGGAAAGAACTGCTCTATGCAGTCAGTTTTTTTAACAATGCATGTGTAGGCTTCCTTCCGTTGTATCGAAGGTTTGCCTTAATCGTAACGCTTGTCAAGTGCTTTTAAGTTCTCAGTACACGTTCTAATGGAAGCATTATTGTTTGAGAAGCACCACCCTAGGAAGTAATGCCATAGGTGAGTATGCATCGACACAAAGCTAAATAGACCTGTCTTATCAAGTTGAAGTCAGCTATGTTACGGAAATATTTACAACATAACTCTTTCAAATTTAAAACGATATTTCCACAATTATTTCTTCTACGGCAGCAACGTGCCTAGTACTACCTAGTAAGTAATAATTTATGACCATAATAGTAAATAATAGATATGCAGTAGTCCGTCTCAATGATAAAGTTCCATTGGTCGCTTATCACACAGTTTCCCGAATGCATTAGATAAAGAATGACGTAGAAAAGTTTATGGTGTGATAACTTATAGTTAAAATAATTAAAACACTCCCGTTTAAAAACGGACTACCATTTTACCGACTTTAAAAATGGAAGGAGTACCTCAATTCGAGGGTATGTACTTTTTTGTGTGTAGGTACGAGTATGTCACCCGAAATCTTTAGTCAATTGAGAACCAATTTAATAATGCTTTTTTATTACATAAAGGTTATTATGCTTTTTATTACATAGAAGTTATTAACTATGCTTTTTTTATTACATAAAGGTTATTATGCTTTTTATTACATATAAGTTATTAACTATGCTTTTTTTATTACATAAAGGTTATTCTGCTTTTTATTACATAAAGGTTATTATGCTTTTTATTACATAAGGATTATTAATTATGCTTTCTTATTAAACTAAGGTTATCCGTTTTAAGGAACACTATTTGTCTCTTTAACCCCTCTGTCTTCCTCTTTTATTTATGGTCACCAATCTATCACCTAAAGAACGTTGTATTTTTCGTGCAAAAGTTGATATACTTTCTTAACATGTGGTCGCAACCCGTAAATCTTTCTTTTATTTTAATTTTAAATTTTTTGTGTTACCGGTTTACCTAGGAGAGATTGCCGTGTAATAATAAGACTGCCTTTTGTAGAGATCGGGAGACCCTTTCTACTGGAAACGAGGCATTCCATCTAAGTCCACGCAGGTGACAACGCATCTGCATTTTGATTCGTAATCGAGGATAGATGTAGATGTCAGAGCAACTACTTACTATCAGGTGGACTGTGTGCTCGTTTGTCACCCTATCCTATATAAAAAAAAAAATTGTATTACACTTCAGGGTGATCCCAGTTAATTTGAAAAAAAAATCACCTTTAAGGGTGGAAAAACAGGCGATAAAGTTTAAAATGTAACTATTTAAACGACGTAAATTGGTAAGATCAGTTTGACAGACGACAGTTTGACACAATCGAGTAAATTCAACATCCTTACTCACCTGATTTGATGATCTCCGACATGGTCTCGAAGTCGAGAACACTGGTGATGGGTAGCATGAAAGCGTCCTCCAGCTTCGTCATCACGTCCGACACGGTCTTCTTGCGGAGCTCCAGAGCCCCCGAGATTATGTTCACCTCGTCCTTGTCCAGGTCGTTTATGTCTGTCGTCACCTTAGGACAAGAAGGGCTTGGTTTAATGGGTTGAGGAGGGCCTAAAGTCACTCCTGTATTCAGTTTAGTTTAGGCTGGATAGCGCTGGTAAGGATGGAAAATATTGGTTGCGAAATAACAAAAAAATACAGAATATTACCGTCCGTGAGGTCAGGGCAATAGACAACTACAAAATACCATTGATTTTATGATACATACAAAAGACCATTCTAAGAAAATTCGTGTTATTTTATAACCCCTCAGTCCCCTTAAAATTCACATGCAGTCGCATGCGCCCGGCAAATCCCGAGCGGGCGGTAAAGAAAAGTAGTCTCTAAATATAAGTTTTAATGGTTTAAAGTACTGTGGGAGTGCGCGGTCAAATTCGACCGCTTGAATTTTGACGGAATAGGGCTGGGGGGATAATATAAGTTCCGAAATATAAATTATTGTGCATGAAACGGCACGCAATTTCAATGACAAAATGCGATTCAAATAGTAATAGAACCGCGATCTGTCAACTAATTAAATAAATAGGCGCCGCAAGATGCGATCGGGGTAGAGTTGAACTCGGCGACACAAGCGAAGCTTCGGAGCGGAATTAAGTGAATTAGTGTGTTTAATTATTGGTGTTTTTAACTTTAATTTGTGTAAAGTAAATTAAAGTGTTAATTTAGGTAATTCTATCGGCAATTTTTATTGTCACGAACCTCAAGCTCGTAACAATACTATCGTTTGGTCTTGCTAGTTATACTATTATTTCGATTCGACAATTTTTACATGAGAATACTTAGTCATCGTCGATGTTGTAACTTCTTACAACACGTACGATGACTCCGAAATGATCACTTGAAAATGTTTCTTTGCCTCGAGCTCTTGTAGTTACAAAAAATTGTCCAAAGCGGTTAATTAATCGATCTTTTATTTACCAACCCTCTTAAAGTACAAAGAACATCAACGTAAAATATTCATTTCATCAGTAATGGGAATCAACTTTTACCACGTATTTAAGTTTTTTTAAATAGAATAAGGGGGAGAAATGAGCACACAGTCCACACGATGGTAAGTGGATGCTGTGGCCCATTGACATCCACATTTAACCTCGATCAAGAATCAAAATGGAGATACGTTGTTACCCCCGAGGACTAAGATGCAATGCCCCTCGATACCAGTAAAACTGATACCAGTAAAACGGGTCTCCGGTTCTCTACACTCACCATACGAAACACAGCAGTATTAAGCTGCAATTTTACGCTGGTATTCCGTGAGATTCCGTTACTGGAAACGAGGCATTCCATCTTAGTCCTCAGAGATGACAACGCAACTGAATTTTGATTCTTAATCGAGGGTAAATGTAGATGTCTATGGGTCGCAGCATCCACTTACCATCAGGTACACTATGTGTTCGTTTGCCACACTTATTATATACCAAAAAAAGGTGTATTGTAAATTCGTTTGTTATTTAAATTTTACCAACGAATCCTCGACCAATCCAGCAGTTTCAATCCTGCCTATAAAACCTACTCGCGTATCATCATCATCACAGCCCTTCACAAGTCCACTGCTGAACACAGAGCTCCCCTCAAGGAATGAAACCCCACTATACGGAGTAACGACCTGGTAAGACATGCAGGAAGTCGATGGATGCAGATGGCTCTGGACCATGCTTTGTAACATTCCTTGGGGGAGGCCTGTTTTCATATTATACCAGACGTAAAATATTAAAAACATTAAAGACACTGGCACGAGCGTCGAAGTTAAGACGTTTGCTAGGCAAGCCATAAGATAAAATAATTGACAGAATCAGGCGTTACTTTGCGGTAATCCATTATAATAAAGATATTACCAGCTACCCTGCAACCATCCGCTAAATTAAATACAATGATGTGTCTTACCTAGATTGAAGAGCACCTTCCGCCCTCCCTCAATTGCATGCACCAATCCCGTCACCACCAATCGTCGATGGTGTGTCTTTCCTGGAATAGTGTTGGGAGTAGTGGTGCTGGGATTGGTGATGACGGGATTGGTGCACGCCATTGAGGGACGGCGGGAGGTGCTCTTCAATCGAGGTAAGAGAAATCATTGTATTTAATTGAACGGATGGTTGTAAGGTAGCTGTTAATATCTTTACTACAAGATAAAATTTACAGCCTATTAAAGTCTACACAGCTGAACACAGGTCTCACCTAGGGTTGCCACTCGTACTATAATATATAGTATCGTACCATATTTCAGTCAATTGTACTATATGTTATAGAAATATAATATAGACCGAAAAATACTATATTTTTATGTCTAATTTATTTGTCGCGCTATTTTATATTAACTGTGATTGGAAATCTAGAACTAGTATGTTTTACGGAAAGAATCTTTTCCATCATGAATTTTACATTGAAAGAAGAAAGAAAAAGAGAATGTATAAATTTAATTAAAAATTAAATTTTAATTTATTTTAATATGAATCTAAATTGAACAGACCACTATAGTTATTTTAAAAGAAAGGTGGTTAGATTATTGTTGGCCAAAGCAAAGAGCAATAACATTATATATATATATATATATATATATATATATATATATATATATATATATATATATATATATATATGGGAAAATACATTCATATTTGTATTGAGTATATGCACAAATAAAGATTAAAAATAAATGTATACTTTTTTTCCCGGAATTTGTCAAAAGTACTATATTTTTGCATCCTTTTTGGGGTTTAATACCATATTTAGTTACTTAGTTAGTTATCTTTTTATGGAAAATCAGTAAATTTGTTCAAAAAAAAAAAAAAAGGTGGCAACCCTAGCGTCATCCATAGTTTGCCTCATACGGGGGATATTTGCAATAGTTGGCACGCTTGGCAAGCGGGTTGGTAACCGCAATTTCATTTATTTCTAGTCGTTACTAGGTAGATATTCTGTCGTCCATCTCCTGATTTGTTCCCCTCTGTCGGCTCTTACTACGTAACACTTAATTCATGCAACGATATGGGCTAGTGGATATTCTGCCACCGTCGCTACACGGTACAAATACACAAAACTTAACAAATATATAAATATACATAAAAGAATATAATATAACACATATCTCATCACACACACCCACTACTCATTACAAGAACAGAGAAGAATAAATGCAAGAGCTTACTACAATCTATACAAATGCATTAGTACATCTACCATTGCCGCATGTTTTTTTTTTAAATTATTTATTTTAAAAACTGGCAAAAAACAAAACAAATAAAACAAATAAATTTCACGAACATATAAAAATAATAGACAAACATACAGACACATCTACAATGCTTCTTATCTTGTTTTTCAAAAAATAAAATAAGTCCTGTCTTGGAGGAGAAAACTACGCGATGCTAATTTCTTGATCTTTCATAGGTATAATCAGAGGTGAAGTTGTCTCTCTCGGTTGCTTAGCTGGACTAATGGAGGTTAGAGAACAGGAGCACGATCGCTACGTGCTAAAGCACAGCCCACCTGTCCTTAAAATTTTGTAAAATTTATAGCCGCGCTGCCATCGGTAAGTAGTGTCTGCGAAGTATATTTTAATTCTTGACGAAAAGAAACATATGAAAAACATGTGAAATATTATTAAAATAATAATAATAATAAATCAATAATAATTAATAATTTATATATGTAATAATTTGTAATATTTATAATAATTAAAATTATTGAGACAACTTAGCGATCGCAGCGCCTCACTTATTTTGTCCATATTTCTGGGACACTATTTTATACAGCGATCGTTCTTCTGTTCTCTTACCTCCATGGCCAGACTGTTCAGGCACAGCGCCACAATATTAGATGTTTCAAACCTATTCGTCAAATGTTTGTCGCAACTCGTTAGAATAAGGAGTGTAGACCTTCATTCCTCCTATAGAAGTGTTATCTCACGATGGCCGGTTTGTTGTAGTTGTGAGTGTAGATGCACATGTACACTGTTGTAGTGTACGTTAGCTTGAGTCATAAGTACCATCAACATAAAAAGTAAATGGGCAAAATATTGTTCACATTGAAATACGTGTGTGTTTTACTAAGCAGAAATGCGTTAGTACGATTTATACATGTAATTATATAATGTTTCTAATTGTGTATTGGTTTTTTATTTAATAACAGTGACTAACGAGAATCAAATCTACCTGATGGTAAGTGGAAGCGGTGTAAAATAGATATCTCCATCTGTCTGCGATTAAGAATCAAAATGCAGATGCGTTGTCATCCCTGAGAACTAAGATGGATTACCTCGTTTCAAGTAAAGAGTCTCAGTTCAGTCTTAGTTCCAGTAAAAGGAGTACAACCATGATATAGTTGCAGCAAAACTCTACCACGTATAAATGTACTAATGAAACGTAGCACGAACGGGTCGGCTCGACCGAGTGAGGACCACGCTCTCACAGATTACCAGGGTAAAATAGCAGCTTAATGCTGCTGTGTTTCGTATGGTGAGTGTGGAGAACCTGAGACCCGTTTTACTGGAATCGAGGCATTCCATACTAGTCCTCAAGGGTGACAACGCATCTGCTTTTTGATTCTTAATCCAGGTTAAATGTCTTTGGGCCACAGCATCCACTTACCATCAGGGTGGAGTGTGTGCTCCTTTATCACCCTTATCCTATAAGAAAACACCATAATATAGCTGCAGCGGCGCGGGGGGGAGGGGGTGATCACTAGTTTGTATAATTTTCTCAATACAATATGGAGTCATGGATAGTCATCAAGATCCAAATTGGGATTAAAATGTAAATAAATTTCCTTTATTGTAAACGAAAATATTACTGCATAGCAAAATTGATTTAGGTAACTTATATTATTTTTTTCAACTAAGATGAATTTACTAACGCTACCAGAAGTTACGCACACAAACAAACACACGTATTTTCACATACCACAACTGCAATTAAGGCTGACCCGTGAGATAAAACATATATGTATTACAATTTCAGTAATAATTAATAAAATCAGGCCTTACATTCAGGAAATCAATTATATTATAGACGTTGAAATTAATTAACTATAATCCGCGTAGAAATAATAATGATGTTTCTTACTTAGTTTGAAGATCACTCCCCGTCAACTCTCAATTGTGTACACTATCTACGTCACCTCAAAACTCAATACCACTCATTACACCCGCCGTTGATAATAAGACACGTCTTTCGTCTCTAATCGAGGCACCATCAGGAGAAATAAACTTAGTGATAACCTCCTCTCAGGCCAGGTTTTCTTCTAATAATGCCTTGCTTAGAGGCACATAGAGTCACGAGTGCGGTTGACCTTTGGATGTGTTTCGATATGTACATGCACAGTGTGACAGTGTACGTGCCTGGCGGACCAGCAGTGTTGCCAACTTGACGGATTTCCCGCTGGGTTTGACGGGTCAGGGAGGTGGGCAACGGGAAAAAATTGTGTTTAACGGCTTACGGATTTTTTAACGGTACGGTTATAGGTATTATAAAACGGATGTATGTATATACTTTGGTAGATTGAATTCTGAAAATAATCCATGTGTATCAAGAATCGATATCAAATCAATTCATTCCTAATATTTAGGGAGGAATGAAAACTCGAAAATCTCTACTTGACGGGTTCTGACGGGATTATAGTGTTCTCTACAACGGGTGCTAGATGTAAATGTTGGCAACACTGCAGACGGGTCAGTCGCGAGCGAACACCCGCCCCGCCAGGCACGCACACCGTCACATTGTACATTGTATATAATATTGAACCACATTCAAAGGTCAAGCGCACTCGTGAATTGCAAGAACTATAGCGAGAATTGTGCACGCTTATCAGGAAGGGCGGGAGGTGCTCTTTTCACGAGGTAAGTCATATAATTTTTATTAGTTACGCGGATCTTAGTAAATTATTTTAACATTTTTAATTTTAGTAATGATAATGACGTCCGGGTCGCCATAATTCGGTTAATCGTACCCTGGGATCCTTGATTCATAAGCATGTAATATCCGGCCAATTCGTTATGAATTCGGATGCAAATTAAACTTGGAAAAATAGCGACTCATTCGAAATTAAAAGCTCTCAATTGTGATGCAAATTATTATAAACCTACGGCCTGGCATCCGTACATGCAGGATTGGATATAATATATATTGTTCACTTACCAAATACTATTTCAGATCCAAGTGTAACAATTACAAAAGAAATTATTCATATTTAAATGGAAACCAATCTTACAGTCACAAATCTATCTGAACAAACCATATTCATATATACAAATTTGAAAGAAGGTATATTTCTAAAGGAGTTATTACTAATGGTCGCCACACACGGTCAGTTCAAACTAAAACTGTTGATATTTTTTAAAATATTTGATTTTCGATGTATTAATATATCTTAATATATATAAATTACGTGTCACGTTGTTTTTCCGCGATGGACTCCTAAACTACTTAACCGATTTTCATCAAATTTTTAGTTTAGTCCAACTTGGGAGATAGGATAGTTTTTTTGCCCATGAGTGACCCCCAATTTTTTTGTGAATTTAAGGTTTTTTAATAGGACAGGACAGGGTCGTCGAAAAGGGCAGAACAACGTCTGCCTGGCAAACTAGTAAACTTATATATAAAACTCCGATATTGATATATTTATAATTATCAATATATCGAACATTCAATATTTTAAGAAACATCAACGGTTTTAGTTTGAACTGATCAGTTGGAATGATCAGTTGAACTGATCGTGTGTGGCATCAATAACACGTTTTTACTAACTTGCTTTCTTGTCTGTCTTTTGTCTGTTGGGTACGACTTTGTAATCGATTTCAACTAACTTTTCGAGGAGCTAGAATTCGAAAATTATACGAGTATCTCAGAACTAGATCACAATGCATTGCATTGCAATGTCAACTTACTTTTTTGTCTTTGTTTTGTTCGTCTGTTAGGTACAAATTTTGCAATAGAGTTCAACTAACTTTCCGATGAGCTTAAACATAGTTCAGAACTGGACGACAGACCAAAAAGCAAGAAATAATCATTTAAGTAAGTATTTTTTGTTCCAGCATGTTTATAAAACAAACCTTTTATAAAAAAAACTTTTTATAGAATAAGGGTGACAAACGAATACGCAGTCCACCTGATGGTAAATGGATGCTGTGACCCATAGACAACTACATCTATCATCGATAAAGAATCAAAATGCAGATGCGTTGTCACCCGTGAGGACTGAGATAGAATGCCTCGATTCCAGTAAAAAGAGTCTCCGGTTCTCTACACTCACCATACGAATCAAAGCAGCATTTAGTTACTGTTTTACGCTGGTATTTGTGATAGCGTGGTCCTTAACCGAACGAGCCGACCCATTCATGCTACAACCATAATATACATAGTTGCAGCGTGGCTCCACCACTGAAAGTATAAAATAATTTTCCCTAACCCCATACAGATTTATAACATGTACAGATAAAACGAAAAACATGAGACGCATGCAATATATAACAGTAATCAACCAATCTGTTCATTAACAATAAATTGTGTACAAATATTACAGCTTACTAAACTAGTTCTTATAAAATAACTACCCGACCCGGCTTCGCACGGGTGCAATGTTATAATATGCATGTACCATACATGTAAACCTCCCTCTTAAATCTTTATGTCTACTGATGAAAACCGCATCGAAATCCGTTGCGTAGTTTAAAAGATCTAAGCGTACAAACTAGAGATGGGCCGAATATGGATTTGACCGAATACGAATATTCGGCCGAAAGTTCGGTAAAATTTTGCCGAACCGAATATTCGGCCGAACATTATTCGGCAGGATTACCTCGGTACCGAATCAATTTATGTCGAAACTTGTTACCGTAAAGCGCGCTGGATTAGAGCTGGACCCTGCCCCTCGCTCATCAGTACTGAGTAAATTGCCGGCCACATTGACAATTTTTGTGAGAAAAAAAGAGATCGAGATCTACTATTTGGATTTATTTTAGAGAAATTTCCGACCAAAGTAAATTTAAATGTACTAATGTAATATCATGTTACTTTGTTTGATTTTAAAAACATTTTATTAAGCTTTCTATTTGCTATAATTGGAAATAATATCTACAGTGCCTAAAAAAGCATAACGCTATACAAGTAGATTTAACCCATAAATAAAATATACTTTCAACAGTAAAATTATGATAGACATGGCATTACTCAATTCGTACCTTTCAATACAGTGGACACTTTGAGTACCACTTTAACGAATGTTAGGTGATTTAGCCGAATATTCGGCCGAATACGAATATTCGTTAAAGCTGCACAATATGCCGAATACCGAATATGAAACGAATATTCGGCCCATCTCTAGTACAAACGACGGGAAGCGACTGTTGTTTTTTACTAAAATAAAAATAAAATAATATCAATTTCAAAGAGATCTGAAAATAATGTTAAACAAAATGAATAAATTTCTATGTATATAGTGGTATTCAGTGACTGTGGCAGAATACCAGCGGCGACCTAAAATCGCCCTATAGCTGAGTCACAGGCTAGTTTGTCTCATTACTTTTATGTTACTTAAGTACGTTTCTAAGTTAAGTTTGTGATGATTTTTATATGTACATTTGTAATAAATATGTGTAAACTGAGACAAATAAAAAGTTTATTACTATTACAACTGCACACGTTTTTTTTTAAATCGTTCTTAGGAAGACACTGCTGCTGTCCACCTCCTATCCCAGTTCCCCTCCGTCGCGTCCCGCGACACCCACGGGATGATATGGGGTAGTGGGTATTCTTACGCCGCCACTACATAGTAGAGTATAATTTTACGTGCCAACATATTACATACCCAAGTCGACGGCACTAGCGCCATCTAGTCTCGAACCGAAGAACTAAACTTCTTGAAGTCGAAACACGAACTCTCGGTACCTTGCGCGTGTTTACTTGAATATTCTGGATATTTCGCTGCTAATTTATATAAATAGGCGCTGCAAGATGCGATCGAGGAAGTATTAAATTTGGCGAGACAAGCGAAGCTTCGGAGCGGAATAAAGTGAATCAGTGTGATTAATTATTAGTGTTTTTAACTTTAGTTAGTGTAAAGTGAATTAAAGTGTTAATTTAGGTAATTCTATCGGCAATTTTTTTATTGTCACGAACCTCAAGCTCGTAACAATATTAAGAAAGTAGAATGCCAGGTAATATTTATTATTGGACGAACGTGGAAAATGTGATCACAAGCACAGGTGTAAGGTTTGGCACTCATTTATATAACATGTAGGGTGGAGCTCTCTTTCGATTTCTGTCGGACTTGACTATTCAACGATTGACGACTGAGGAAGGCAGTATCAAGTGTTTGCAGAAAGCGGTTTCTATACTGGAGTCAATGGGCCGGGGGTTTAGGGGCAGTGTAGAGTGTTTTTATGCAAATTTGCGTAAGAGCTGCATCGCTGGTGCGCAAGGTAAGGGCCAGTCCCAATGGTTTTCTTAAAATGATAGGTGACAAAGTGAAGTGTGTAACATATGCATTATATAGCATTTAGTAAAAAAAATTAAAAAAGATAATAGTACAAATGTACATCATATTTCTTTAGAGAATAAAATTTAAAATTTTTATATTTTTTAATAATTACAATTAAAAAAACGCAGTGTAATAAAGTCCCGGATACTTGAAATTAAATTATTATAATAATAATCACCGCTACAGGCTCAAATGTTGACATGCTCCTCGATACCGCCCGTATCGTCCGCCGGTTTCTTTCCCTTTCCCCCTAACCCGCCTTTGCCGTTTGATCTCCCCTTCTTCTTCTTCCATCTGGTTAGGCTTTTATTTATTAATGTACTATTTATTTATTTGTTAGTATATTAAATATATATTTATGTACATTTATCATTTCCTTTCATTTATTTATTTAGACCAACCAGGATGAGAATGCTCATCATCATATCAGATCAGAATCTATATTCATAAATACCCCAATAATAATAATGGACTGCCCATAAATAACAAAAAATCGACAAACTATGGAGAAAGGTTCTCAAGTGGCAGCCTCGTGCCGGCAAGCATTTTATACGTGGTAGAATCACGCTGCAGCTATATTATGGTTGTAGCACGAATGGGTCGGCTCGACCAGGGATGAACCACGCTCTCACAGAATACCAGCGTAAAATAGCAACTTAATACTGCTTTGTTTCGCATGGTAAGTGTAGAGATTCGGAGACCCTTTTCTACTGGAAACGAGGTATTCCATCTTAGTCCTCAAGGGTGACAACGCATCTGCGTGCGTGTCTATGGGCCACAGCATCCATTTACCATCAGGTTAACTGTGTGCTCGTTTGTCCCCTTTATTCTATAAAAATCGAAGTATAGGGCTGCCCTCCCACTAGATTAACTCACGATCGGGTAAGATAGGCAGCAAGTCGATATATGCAGGTGTCTTGGGACCATGCTTTGTGGCATTCCTCGAGAGATTCCTATGTACAGCTGTGGACCTGTAAGGGGCTGTAATGATTACTATGATATTATTTAAAAAAAATGCATGTCCTAGATATTTAACATAGAAATGGTTACCCGATGGTATGAGCATTTAATTGATATAGAAATACAAAGTTCCTGTCAACGTATGGACATCTCTGGGACATCCGAATACACAGCCGCTGCTAAAATTATTCGACTAAATATGGTGTCACTACAAATTTTGTGCACCTGCTCAAATTTTATCAATTAACTTAAGCTAACCGCGTTTTTAATTGAACCGCCTTTCCTGTCTGTCTGTCGGTTCAGTAAGAATTGTCTATTTAAACTTGATGGCTCAAAGTTACAACCTATATACGTCCCACTGCTGGGCACACCTGCACTCAATTCTGAGAGCGTTTTAGGACAAGGAAATGTCCGGCGCGCTACCCTAATGCGTGTTGCTGAACTTCACATTTCGTCGAAATTTTTTTTCTTATTTCTCAGACATCGACATCGAGCACACAGTCCACCTGATGGTAAGTGGTCACTGTGGCCCATAGACACCTATATCTATCCTGGATTACGAATCAAAATGCAGGTGCGTTGTCACCTCTGAGGACTAAGGTGGAATGCCTCGTTTCCAGTAAAAAGTGGCGCCGGTTCTTTACACTCACCATTCGAAACATAGCAGCATTAAGCTACTATTTGACGCTGGTATTCTGTGAGAGCGTGGTCTTCCCCGGTCGAGCCGACCCATTCGTGCTACAACTATACTACTAATATAATTGCAGCATGGCTCTACCACGTATAAAACGACGGCTCAGTAGTTGAGTTGCAGCGCTAAGGTCCGCGAGTTCGAATCCCGCACGGAATAAGCATTTGTGTAATAATTGATAGAATCAGGCGTTAGTTTGCGAAAATCCATTACAATAAAGACATTAATTAATTCGCAACCATCCGTTAACTAAATACAATGATGTGTCTTACCTGGATTGAAGAGCACCTCACCACCAACCCAACCATCAACGACACAACGACGACGACACAGGAAAGACACATCATCGACGACAATACATTACACATATACATATGATGTATTGTGATCGTGTGTCTCTCCCGGAATAGGAGTGGTGTTGGGAGTAGTGGTGCCGGGAGTAGTGGCGTTGGGAGTAGTGGTGCTGGGACTAGTGGTGACGGAGTTAGTGCATGCAATTGAGGGAGGGCGGGAGGTGCTCATCAATACAGGTAAGATACATCATTGTATTTAGTTAGCGGATGGTTGCGAATTAATTAATGTCTTTATTATAACATTTGTGTGGCCTAGAAATCATTGTTCTGGATCTGGATGTTCGTCCTTGTGAAATTTATGTATGTAAACTGCCCTTACGATACAGGAGAAAATCATAGGGTTGAGGTAACTTTTTTTTTTCCTAAATTACTAAATTCAATTTGCAACTAGAAAGGGCTAATTTCCTTTTTATAGAGTAATGCTTTATATTAAAACAAATAAATAAATAATCTACTAGATTGTCTCCTAGTGTTTAGTTGTAAGTTAAGAAATTCCTTATCTTCTTTCCTTTTTAACATGCTTTTATAAGCTTGACTGTATTCATTCATTTACGTATGTTTTATATATGTATGTAAATAAAATGACGCAGTGTCTTAGCAATGAGTTTCATTGCTGGTCGCCGCGGATTCGAATCCCGCACGGAACGAGTTTTTGGAGTTTTTTGTTGTTTGTCATTGTGTAATTTATATTTGTAAACTGCCTCCACGATACAGGTGAAAATCGTAACGTTTTTTTTTTAAATATATAAAAGGACAGTTTTTCTCATATACAGTTAAGAAGTGAGATAGGTGTGTAGTATATAGAAGTCCGTACTCTCTGCTTACCCTTCTGAGTGACAGTAAGTGTTTAAAAAATTATGTAGGGCGCCTAACGTTTAACTAGATGGAGTGACGTCCTGGTGAGAAATGCAGGAAGTCGATGGATGCAGGTGGCCCAGGACTAACAATGCCAGATCGAGACCAAAATATCTGGAGAAAATTTGAAAATATCGGGATTTTGAGATTGTTGTCGGGAGACATAAATATTAAATACAAAAATGTAAAATAAAAAGTTTAGTTTTATTAAATTAATAGGCTACAAAAAGACTTAACATGGCTGACACAACTTATCTAAGTACACTTAAATTTTTAGTTTGGCACATGTATTTGCTATTTGACTTTACTGCGTCCACCAATTTGAAACCTTTCGGAGTATTCAGAAAAGATTTAAAATTCATAAAATGTATTCAAGCCCAGTCTAATTACTAACTCAGCTTTTATTAAATCAATGGCAGCTGTGAGGTGAAGAAAAGCTGTTCGTCTGGAGATTTTGAGTATTGTCAGGAGTATGGAGATCGTTTATAATGTCGGGATAATCCAGACAAATCCCGACAACCCTACTCAGGACCGTGCATTGCATTCCTTGGGGGAGGCCTATATACAGTGATGGACTTGTGAAAGGCTATAATGATGAGGATGATGAAACTTAACAAATGCCTATCCTTGCTTAGGAGACACCTTCAATATTATCAAAAAAAGAAAAGCCAGATATAATACCAACGTATTATGAAATTAAATTAAATGTTACGCCTGTCTTCTTTGGTAGGCAGAGACATGGACCATTTGGCCCATTCCTAACACACCTCTATAACTTCTTTGACATTCATATATTTACGCATACATGCTCGTCGGTTAAGGGTTCACTTAATTAGACCAATTTTCATTATATCTTCTTATGTGATAGAGACACGCTGCAGCTATATTATGATTGTGGCACGAATAAGTCGGCTCGGACGGGGAAGGACCACGCTCTCACAGAATACCAGCTTAAGGGGAAATATAATGTCAAATGGCTTAACAAGATCCTTCGTTATGCCGAAAATATTGCAGCATTAATTTTGAAATAAATATATGGTAAAGTTGAGGATTAATGTTAGTGATTATGTTAGACGAAAATACGATTTCGTAAAATTTTCTCGATAGAAAAAAAATCCAAAGTTACCTCCAAAATAAACAATAAACCGCTGTTATTCATAAAATACTTTAAATAAGATCATGAAACTTTGCATACTAAGTGAACTAACTATAAAGCAGTGCTTATGTTATTTACTTTTTTTAAAATACCATTATTTTCACTGTAAAATGAAATTACCTAAACTATCGGCATCTTGAGCTTGAATTCTGTCGCCCCGTTAGTATCGCTTAGGCTTTTGAAGGGAGAAGTTGTGTCGCTTACGATCAGAATATACATTACGCAACAGTACGACGTAAAATTAAAATGGGAAATAACCGAGATAAAAATAAGAAGCGGCTGGCTAGGCGTTAAGAAACAAGCATAAATATGATAAACCTAATGAAATAAGTGACTAACGACCTTTCTACTTACAGTATTAGTGATTACAAACATATCGGTACATAGCATACGACGCGCGGGGAAGTGGGGGCGAAATTAGAATTTGAGCTGACTTACTCTACCCTCTTAAAATAGCAGATCAATGCTGCTATGTTTCGTATGGCGAGTGAAGAGAACCAGAGACCCTTTTTACTGGAAACGAGGCATTCCATCTTAATCCTCAGGGGTGACAACGCATCCGCATTTTGATTCTTAACCGGGGATAATGTAGATGTCTATGAGCTACAGCATCCACTTACCAACGGATGCGCTCCTTACTGAATCTACGACTCACGTCTGCAGCATAAGTTATGTCTCTTCTCATTTATTACTTCTACGTGTACAAATCAGCGAAGCATTCCTTTCGAAATCCTGGTCACAACATCTTGCAAATCACACTTTTTTAGCATAGTTTCTTAACGCATGATCTAATCACAAACTTTTATAGTCAACCAAATCTATGAAATACATTTTGACAGCTGTCAGGCTTATTGCACCAAGCATGCCAACCAAAAAAATGGGAACGTACAATATTCGATTCTTAAAAAAATCGACATCGATTATTTAGAGTTGTTAATCATTTACAGTTTGGTTTGAATTATACCAGAATAAATTAAAAACGGATAATTTAAAACATAAGATTTACCAATTTCTTCGAATTTGTTGTTACTACTTATTCCTAGAAGGCACAGTTATAAAAATTTTAGATTGAAACTAGATTAAAAATAAAGTTATTCAATCACTTTCAGTACGACCTAAGCTGTCGTGGTTCAGATTAATTACTATTTGAATTTCAACAATGTAGTCAAAATTAATGTCTCTTACAAAGTCATACATAATCAATATTTTTGTTCTTTCTACCAGTTTTGCCCAATCATCCTTTTTGACATGGTTAAAGCCGAGTCACAAAATAACACAAAATTGCGCACAGTAAGCTCCCGAAATGGCGAGAGATTGAAATTACGTAGTGGTATTTTCAGCGCGGTCTTGTATATGAGTTTCTTTGCCTACACAAATGTACGTTGACAAAGTAAAAAAAAATAAAATTGTTTTATTCATGATTCATGTAATTTAATGAATATCCTTATACAGCACGCGGTCTATCTAACGAACGATATGTAATGTAACGTGTTACGAGATGTACTCCCACACGCTTTCTTATAAATAGCATAGCGTATTTAATAACGCGCTAGAAATGTATAGTTTATAGTCTGTAGCACGTATATAGCCGTTTTGAATAGCTTTCTTGCACCGCGGGCCTCGAGTGTTTAACATTAGTACAGCTCGCGGCACGAAAGTCTAGCGGTGACCGTTATTGCGTATAATTGGCCGTATTGCGCATTATTGCGCATGAGTGGCTGTGCGTATCGTTCTGATACGACATTTGCAGCTATCCCCTTTCGTTCAGCGCTAGATTTACGTGCCTCGATTTATATAGTCAATGACAGAGTTTCATGTGCTGAATAACACTTACGAAGCAGAGGTAAAATTATAACTAATATAATTTTAATAATACGTTACATATTGTATACGACTGCTGTATCGGGTTATTATTTGTTTTGTCTAGATTTTTGTGTTAACTGGTAGCTATTGTGTAAACAATATTTTTATAATAAAAATGTCATGTCTAACATTCCACCTGCTAAGATATACACTGAGTAATTATTACGTAATTCATTTGCCATATCGTTTGCCAAGCAAGACTATTAGGTTCAAGTACCAACGAGCTCACCTTAACAAGTTCCTTGAGCCTCTCCCGGTTGTACACGCTGCCAATCTCCTCACCTAGGAAGTAGTCCAGGAGCTTGCTGACCGGGTATGCCAGGGGAGCGGTTAAAGCCATCACCGCCTGTGAAAAAGTTAGAAATATATGCATCGTGAAACAGTTTTTGTACATGGTAAAGTCACGCCGCAACTATATTATGGTTGTAGCACGAATGAGTCGGCTCGGTCGAGAAAGGATTACGCTCTCATAAAATACCAGCGTGACACAGCAGCTCAACAACGCTGTTGTGTTTCGTATGGTGAGTGACGAGAACCGGAGACACTTTTTACTGGAAACGAGGCATTCCACCCAAGTCCTCACTGGTGACAACGCATCTGCATTTTGATTCGTAATCGAGGATAAATGCAGATGGCTACCGGCCACAGAATCTGTTTCCTATCAGGTATACTGTGTGATCGTTTGTCACCTATAAAAAAAATTTGGTTAAAGCCAATCTTACCAGCCTCGAACATAGGCGGAAAGTAGCCAGCCTTTTGGTTTTCTACAGGATGCATTTCGGAGAGTGTGCGCAATTTAATTCCTTTGTTTTTGTAATATTTTTGTTTTTGCATAATTTAATTCCTTTGTGTTTTTAATTGGTTTTCCGATGGCGGAAGGGAGATTCCTTGTTTGGACGTTCAGCCAGTCCGCATCCTTTAGTTGTTGACTTACCACGCATTCGAACCAAACCGTTTCCTACGTCATTCATCATTCGTACAACAAAGTAGTGGAATAAGTTGCCAGCATCTGTCTATCCATCCGATTACAGTGTGGCTGTCTTCAAGGCAAGAGTGAATAGACTTTTGTAAATCAGTGCGCTTCACCATCTTAGGCTACATCACCACTCACCACCAGCTAGAATTGTAGCTAAGTGCTGGCTTAGAATAGTTTAAAAAAGGAGTCGAAAAGAAGCGAAATATTTATCTTTTCTCTCTCTTCTTCTACCTAGGAGTCCATCTAGGTGGGTTCATAAATATTGGTGTACTGCTGTGTTCCGATCTGAAGGATATAGAGAACTAGTATAATAACATGCTGTGAGGCATTTCAGTCTTTATTTAAAATTGGCTACAGATGTCCATGGACTTGGTCACTTACCATCAGGTGGACCGTAAGTTCGTTTGTCATTTCATTCTTATTTTTTTTTAATACTCACCTTCGTAACCATGATACTTCTCGCCCCTACCATCAGTCCGTGTCGAGAGCAAATCGCCTGCGGCGTAATCTCGCCCAACAACACGATAGCGAGCGTCGAGAATATGACAGCGAACAATCCGGAAGTCAAATCGTCCAATAATATCGTAAATGTCGAATTCACAGCCACATTGCCAAGTAATATACTGCACAAGAGGTAATTCCCGTGGTCGCGCACCGGCATTATAGCACGCGCGTACTTCCTCTCCTGCTCTGTTCCCGTGTTCGAGATTATCTTTAGCTCGGTCCTGTCTAACGACATTAGACCCAAATTTAGACCGGAGAAGAGAGCGGAGAACATTAGGCACACTAGGACCAGAACAAGGGAGACCCAGAGGGGGAGGAGTTTGTTGTGTGTCGCAATAACCCTCCAATTTTCAATTCCCTGGTGTAGATACTTTTCTTCGTCTTTGTTTGGGTCTGTCACGCCGAATTTCAAATTCTTTGCGCAGATGTACATTTTGGAACCCGTTATCGGTGACGGGGCTATGATTTCAAACAGTGCTGTATTCGATTTCAATGAACCTTCTTTTACCTGTAAGTGATAGATCGAGATAGTGGTGAGATCGAGAAACTGTAGTAATTTATTGCAAGCATGTTAAATGTGTTTTAAATATGAATAATGATAAAATGAAATTCACACTTATTCCTTTAGTAAAATTGTATAAACAAAACAGTTGAACATATAAATAAACATACCATGTATTCTCCTTTGAGCAAAAACTTGCAAGGTTGTCCGTAGTCCATAGGATCATGTGTAAAGGCTATCACAGTTCTAGGCGTTAGACCTTGGCCGAAAATCCTAAAAAAATAAATAACGTTTAATATTAACGAATCAGGAGTTGCTTAGTTTTACCTCAGACGAACAAAGAACGTTTGAGTGATGCAAAAACTAAGCCAAACCTGTTCAACTTATTTTCAACTTTTTGTAAGTACACGTATCCACGCATACATGCATCTAAAATGATTTGCATACAACAACATAGCTCTGGATGCAGAAGTGTGTGACTCGCAATGAACTTTTATTCATTTAAAAAAAGTAAAACAAGATTTAACAAGTTGTTTAAGACACTAATTGTACAACTTCTCTGTGTTCTTTGGATGTGGTATCAGTTAACTATTGGTTGATTGAAATAACTTACTGTGTTTTTATTTAACTATGCATCTTACCTTACTTTTTAATATAATAAGGGTGACAAACGAGCACACAGTCCACCTAATGGTAAGTGGATGCTGTGGCCCATAGACATCTACATTTATCCTCGATTAAGAATCAAAACGCAGATGCGTTGTTACCCCTGAGGACTAAGATGGAATGCCTCGTTTCCAGTAATAAATGGTCTCAGGTTCTCTACACACACCATACGAAACATATCAGTATTAAGCTGCTATTTTACGTCGTTATTCTGTGGGAGCGTCGTTCTACCCCAGTCGAGCTGACTCATTCGCGCTACAACCGTTATATAGCTGCAGCGTAGCTCTACCATGTTTAAACGTATATGAGCTGTAACTTTTAACTTAATTTTAACGAACAGAAGTAAAAATTACTCACCGTAAGGTTACTTTTGTATTAGCCAGAACACTTGGTATTCCATCCTCGATAATCTTCGGTTCCTTATCCGAATCTTCTATTCTTAGACCTTCAATTACAATTGGTATAGGATCTGCCTTGACCATGATAAACTCCTGCGAATTCTGGCCGGCCTGTCGTTCACTTCTTTGCACAGTTGGATCATCCTCATGATTCCTCTTTCTTACTTCATCGATTTTATCAAAGAAAGGACCCAACACTGTATCGCTTCCCAATATTAACTTTTCGAATTGTTCCAAATCTTGTCCTTTGTTTTCTTTTACAACATTATTAATTATTTCTCGTTTATATCTATTGTTAGAATCATTATCTTCACTTGCATTAACGCGTAATGAATTTTCACGTTCAAGAGAAACTGGGCCGTATGATTCTGAAGCTCTAATATCATTAAGCCTAGTTTTGTTTAAAGAAATATTTTTATCACGGTACAAAATTTCTATATCGTCTCTCTCATTTCTGGTGATCCGAGGAGTGTTATCTAGGTAGTTTACATCTATATCATGAGATAGATCTGCCCAGTTCGATTTTGTATTTTGTAGATTATCCCTCAGACTATCTGTATGCTGATTTAAATCTGCAGATTTCTCACTTGTACGTCTGAGAACAAAATTATTACATAAAAGTTGGTTAAATTAAGGCTGGGGATCAAAAATTATGCTCAACAGAATCGTGTAAGCGGAGTAAGTAAATAAATAAATACCACTTCATTGCCACATTGGAAAAACAAATGTACGTATAAACTATGTACTTAATCCTAATTTAATTTAGGCAATCGGAGATGATTCAGCGTTTGCTTACACGGGACTGAGATCCCATAAAGTGCTGGGGTTTAGATACTCCTTCCTTCCTAAGATGTTACTGGGTGTCATGAGAATTGCAGGATCTTGAAACTTACAGGTATAAGTAACATTGGGGATTGTAAGATTTACAACCCAGCAGCGAAATGGGTAGCGTCCTATAGCGGGACTATGGTTTCAAATTCCACAAGGGACAATATTGTTCCCGGGCCTGGATATTTGTCCATGTGTTATTTATGTATCCACAGACTTCACGATACTCAAGAAAATCCTAGTGAGAATTTGATGCTTTAATTAACCTATTTTATAAGGCTGAAAAGTTTGGATGTTGGAACGTGCTAATCGCGCGAAATACCATCTCGATAAAAAAAAGTGAATTCTGTAACCGATACCCTGTTTATTGATCACGCTACGACATTTTCAAGCGTAGCAGTAGTCATAAACCTTGTAGTCATGTGAACGAAACAGGCATGTACTCGTATAACCCAAATTTAACGCGGGTCAAACGACATATAACTAGTTTGATTTTTTATAGAATAAGCGTGGCAAACTGACTACCGATCCACCTGATATTAAGTGGACTGACGTGTGGCTGTGACCCGTAAACATTTTTTCTCGATTTAGAATCAAAATGCAGATACGTAGTAACCACCGAGGACTAAAATGGAATCAATAAAATCAAAAAAAAACGTACGTACGCTCACGCGCGCGTGATTTTTGTTTTGATTCTTACAACCCACATGTGTATTTATAAATAGAAATATATATTTTTTACCTTAAAAGCTCAGTGATTATCGGTAACTAAGGTGAAGACCTGGTGACCTAACTTAGGGTTTAATCACCTACTTCAGGCACCAGCGATCCACAACCAGTTTAGTTATAATATGGTATTGTGGTGAGAAATAAATAAAATTTTAATTCAATTCAAACCTTTTATTTCATCATAACAATGCTGTTATAGTGAAATGAAATAGAATGGCGACGCGCCGCCTCGCCGACGGCAGAATCGTTGCACTCAATAGCTCATGGGTCTTCACTCACGCGTCTATTGCGATGAAGCTGTAATAGCTTGAGTCATGTAACGAGTCTGGTTGTGGATTCTGTCCGTCGTGGTAATATTTTTAGTACCAGCAAAGGTGACGTTGCAGTGAGACCGGCCTATGTCGCATCGTGATGGGCTATGTTGCTGTCGGTTTGCATACATCATTTATTTTAGAATATGATTATATTGTATTTACTTTTAATGCGTTCCATGAATATTTTATAACGTAAAGTTTACTCAGTAGTGTAAATAAATGTTATTTAAATAGTTAAAGAGTATTGGTGCGCGCCATAATTAATGCCTGGTACATGGCTACATTGGTTGTCACTAGGAACCTCTAGTATCAAGTAGCAGAACTAGGAGAGTCAAGATCCTTCTAGAGATTTCCATGCCAGATCTTTCTGCACCTAGTCAGTCGGGACCGGTATGTACTCGAACATTCTAGATGTTTCAGTAGGCGAGGCCCTATATAAGACCGGTATCGACCGCGACCCGGGTCAGTATTGAATGTGCAATACAAGCGAATATTTCTAAGCGATATAACTGCGAACTAAAGTGATCAGTAGTGCACTTATGTTTTATTATGAGTGTGTTTAAATTGTAATTGGTGTTCGGTAATTAAAGCGTCAATTTTGGTAATTCAATCGGCAGTTTTTATTGTCATGAACGCCAAGCTCGTAACAGTATTATCTAACACTAACCAAATAAAAAAGTACTATCAAAATCGGTTCACAGTGTACGTAGATGTCGCGTAACATCCGAAAAATAACGCGAGTCGAATTGTAAATATAATTTTTTGAAGTCGACTAAAAAGGGCCTTGACAGAAGGACATGAGTGATCCTATAAGGGTTCCGTATTTTACTTTTGACGTATGGAACCTAAAGAAAGGAAAAAAAAATTATATTACGGTCGTATGCATACACAACGTTTCGTTTGTACGCAAGTTTACGTGGTAGATCCACGTTGCAGCTATTCTGTAGTTGAGGAACGAATAGGTCGGCTCGAACGGAGCAGGACCACGCTCACACGAAATACCAGCGTAAAATAGTAACTTAATGCTGCTGTGTTTCGTATGATGTGTAGAGAACCGGAGACCCTTTTTAGTGGAATCGAGGCATTCCATCTTAGTCCTCAGGGGTAACAATGCATTTACATTTTGACTCTTAATCGAGGATAAATGTGGATGTCTATGGGCCACAGCGTCCATTTACCATCGGGTGGACTGTGTACACGTTCGTCACCCAATGCTATAGACAAAATGCTATGGCAAAATTCAAAATTTTTTACAACAGACTACAATATAAAAATAATTTAATGTTATTTTTTTTTAAACCGCTCGACCGATTTCGATAGAATTTAAATGAGGTCACCTAGGAAGTACACCCTTTGAAACATAAAAAGAATTTTCCAAATCAGCTCAGGCGTCTTTGAGTAATCGGTGAACTTACATAAAAAAAGATTCCGAAGAATTGAGAACCTCCTTCTTTCTTTTGAAGTCGGTTGACAAATTAAATAATACATGATCAGATTAACCTTCATACGTATCGTAATTAGATTACCTAGTGGCATAGCGACAAACGCTTCGCTATCGCTTCTTTAAATCACGGATCTCTACTTCAAATACGACATGAAGCACACATCGTGACGACACCTACGTGAAATAAAATGTTATTCCAAAATGTTCAATTTTACAGGAAAAAACATTGTTAGTTTTGCACAGAAAAAATAATTAAAAACCCATTTCAAAAATTAAAAAGAACAACAATTAGGGCGTCCCTTTCCGACTATTCCGTTCACTTCTGCAACATAAATTTGCTTTGTCACACTTTCCTCATTCCTTCTTCTACATGACCAAACTACCGAAGCATTCCAGCACACAGTCCAACTGATGGTAACTGGATGCCGTGGCCCGTATATATCTACACTTATCTTCGAATAAGAATCAAAACGCAGATGCGTTGTCACCCCTGAGGACTAAGATGGAATGCCTAGTTTCCAGCAAAAAAAGGGTCTCTGGATCTCTACACTCACCATACGAAACATAGCAGTATTAAGCTGCTATTTTACGCTGGTATTCTGTGAGAGCGTGGTTCTTTCCCGGTCGAGCCGATCCATTCGTGCTACAGCCATAATGTAGCTACATCGTGACTCTACCACGTAGAAATAGGCGGCATTGTAGTCGCCTAAAGAGTAACATTACATTTCATCATCTATTTTTCGACCCTTAGGGGTAAATATAAATATTTTCTTGAAATTTATATGGAAACATATCTGAAGTATAGCCTATTTAATGAAAGAAAGATCGTTAAAATCGGCTCATGATAAAAAAGCTATGCCACATATTATGTATTTACATTTAACTAGTTAGTACCCAGCGCGGTGCCGCCACAAAAGATCGATCCATGCCATTGATTGTGGCAACGTAAAATGCGGCAATCCTAACTAATAGCAATCCAAAGCCTAGCGTAATCAATAGAATCAGGCGTTACTTTGAGGTAATCTATTATACTAAAGATACAGTGGAATCTCTATAACTCCAACCTCGTTAAGTCGAAATCCTCAGTAAGTCGAAAAAATGTCCATTCACTTCCACTGAACCCTTAAATAGGTACGCGGTATCTCGAATTATTTAGACTTTGTAACTCGAACAAAATGTAATAAATTCCCTACGAAGTATTGATAGTACATATTTATACTCTATAACTCGAATTTCAAAGACTCCGTAAGTTGTAGTTAGTAAAATATAGTAAAGTAAAGTTACGGGTTACAGCCTATATACGTCCCACTGCTGGGCACAGGCCTCCCCTCATTTCTGAGGGGGTTTTATATAATGACGTCTAACTTGGAATTCCTCGAAATAACAGCAATAAATCCAAAATGAATGTTCTGGTTCGGGGCTTCTAGTCTATTGTTTTTGTCTTATACACGTGCAATGAATGAATACGTTCATAGAACTTTCTAAATAACACAGCGGTGAACATTATGTTTGTTTTTTGTCGACACAGGACACGATTACTTTTAGAGGAGCTTGTCTGTCATTAATTATTTTGGCAGCGCCTCTTTAAGTCGAAATTTCAGCAGTTAAATCATATGTATCTTGAAATTTTTATTAAGTCGAAAACTCGTTGATTCGAATATTTTTGCATTTCCCTTGACATTCGAGTTACAGAGATTCCACCGTATTAAAAGTTACTCTGCAACCATACCGCTCAATAAAATAAAATGATGTGTCTTACCTAGTTTGAAGAACACCTCCCGCCCTCCCTCAATTGCGTGGCACTAAGCGGTCAGCCGCCGTAGAGTCTACATCACCTGAAGATGCCTCGTATAGAGATGGTGTGTCTTCTCTAGAGTAGTGGTGTTGGGAGTAGTGGTACTGGGAATAGTGGTGCTGGGATTAGTGGTGACGGGATTAGTGGTGACGGGATTAGTGCACGCAATTGAGGGAGGGCGGGAGGTGCTCTTTAAACTAAGTAAGACACATTATTTTATTTTATTGAGCGAATGGTTGCAAAGCAACTATTATAATATATAATATCTTGAATCCTAATTCAATCAATGGAAGTGGTCTAGCGATAACGTTTTTTATTTACGTTCGCGATTTGAAAACGACCTTGGCTAGAATTACGTGTACTCCAGTTCTAACGGCCTTGCGATGGGCGGGGTGACGTTAGGGTTCTCGGACACCATCCCTACTAACATTATGAGTGGCTGTTGGTTTTTTTACTTCTTTTTCTTTTCTCTTTTTTTTTTTTTAGAATCGTTACCTCTACACTAGGCTTTTCTCTTGTACCGTGGGGGCAGTTTACAAACATAAATTTCACAAGGACAAACATCCAGACCCGGAACAATTTGTAAGGGCCATACAAATACTTGTTACGTGCGGTATTCGAACCCGCGGCCCTTAGCGCTGTGACCCAACCAAACCACTGCGCCTCGGAGCTGTCAAAGGTTTGTCTTGCTTCGACGCAGTAATAAATAATAATCTTACGCATACGTTCATCGGTTATCGGTTTCTAAATGTTTATTACGTGGTAGAGCCACACTGCAGCTATAATAGTTATAGCACGAATGGGTCGGCTCGACCGGGGAAGGACCACGCTCTCACAGAATACCAGCGTGAAATAGCAGCTAAAGGCTGTTGTGTTTCGTATGGTGAGTGTAGAGAACCGGAGACCCGTTTTACTGAAAACGAGGCATTCCATATTAGTCCTCAGCGGTGACGACGCATCTGTATTTTGATTCTTAATCGTGGATAAATGTAGATGTCTATGGGTCACCCACTCACTTCCACAGTTCCACTCACCATCAGGTGGACTGTGTGCTCGTTTTGTCAACGCTTACCTATAAAAAAAAACTACACATTTTTAACTTTTTCTTAACTCTTCTACTTTTCGGAATATCCATAGTTTTAATTATTCATTTCTAATCAAATTAGTATAAAATACCTGTAACTGATATTTTAGAAAGAAACATTAAGACGACACATCGAAAAGGCTATCGCCGTACTGATCCGAGTGAATACATAATTTCTATAAAAACTTGAAAAAACGCCGTCATAAGGTCTAAAATTGCGTAGCGCCCGCGACGATTAAAAGTGCTTAGAAATTGTCAGAATCTCAAAAATTTTAAAAAAAAATTATTGATTTAAGTAATCGAAATAATGAGCAAGTAAATTATGAATATTGATGTTATGAATATATTTGAGTGATTCCCAAGCATCAATTATTATATAGATCAAATGATTTCGTTGTAATTTCAACTATAGTGATTTTTTAGAGGTGTTTTCGGAAATAATTAAGATCGAGTCAATATTATACAATCGTGTTTTTGAACAAACAAATTCAAGATAAAGACATGAATTTACCTATATCAAAATTCCACTTTCGTTGAAACAGAAACAGAAACTTTTTATTCAATGTCGATTATAACAAATACTTATTGAAAGTCACTTTTTTTCATTTACCACTTTAGTGGTTCATAGTTCACGTTAGTGGTGTCATAGTCCTATACTATTCGATGAAAGGAGATGCATTTTTTTCACGGTGTCGCCTTAAGGGCCGATCCTCATTTGCCATTCACAGTTCGTTCTCGGTCCGATCTCGGTCTAACTCTAATTTATTATACTATTGGTACGGGATTCGAGAGAAACTTAACTTATACACATATTTTTTACTTGATAATATTTTTTATCAGACCGAGAACGAATTATGAACGGCATTATAATGAGGATCGGCCCTAATCCCTACACTTTTCAAAATAAATGAACTTCTTCCACTATGAAGTCTGTCAAATATTTCACCTCATTCGAAAATGGCGCTGCCCCTGATGACAGAAAAAGTCGAAGATGTCATTGGGCAACGGATCGATACGTTTCCACCACCGCAATTCACAAGGAATTTTCTTCCTACCACGACTTTTTTGTGAAATTGTCCCGGAAAAATGTATGATTTCTGTTGGTTAGATCTGGAGCGTAATTCTATTATTAGCCTCTTTTTGTCGTGCGTCTAGGCTTAACATTTTGCCTGTGGTTTTTCAAAATGATGTAATTTTCTCACCCATAGATAATATCCTATACTATTAAACGAGCAATTCTTGTATATATATATATATATATATATATATATATATATATATATATATATATATATATATATATGTATATATATATATATATATATATATATATATATATATATATATATATATATAATCGGGATCTCGAAAACGGCTCCAACGATTTTCATAAAATTTAGTGTCCAGGGAGTTTCGGGGATAATAAATCGATCTAGCTAGGATTTATTTTTAGAAAATGTCTTTTTGTCCGTGTTTTTAGGCAATGAAAAACTGCTACAATATCGTTAGAATAAGAAGGTAAATTTTGACGGATTTTTAATGATTATAAATAGCTTGATTGGTATAATGGTCGGTCACAGAATCTTAAAACCCCGGTTCGAGCCTAGACCGACCGACCGACTTTTTTTAATTTTTTTTTCATGTTCCTTTCTTTTTTGAGAAAATCTATTTTTTCGATCCTTTCTTAGTATTTTGACCCTTTTTTTAAATTTAAATTAATATCACCAATAATAAGTACGGTTCCTTTAAGGTCATTTATAAAACTCTCAACTTTAAAAAACCAATCAAAATATACAGAGTCTCTAGCGCTGGAAGTTATGTACACTACACACACATTGACACACATGACCCTTTTTTAGTATTTTTTTAAAACACGAAAATTTAAATTAAAATAATTGCAGTCATGATTTTTTATTCAAATAACCAGTTCCGTTTTTTCTGTTATGTCGCTAAGATCAAAAAATATTATTTATATTTCATCAGTATGTAATTTGTATCTAAATACAATTTCCAAAACACACGAATTTAAAAAAAATCGAGCGAAAAATACCGAGCAAAGCTCGGTCAACCAGGTACTACTATACAATATGTAACAATAACCCTGTGGTTCCCGTAAAGTGCGTTATCAGAATAAGTAGTCAAACGTATAGAAATAGTTTTTTTTAGACTTTTCTCTTTAGGTCATATTCTTTTCATTTTAGCTCATAGACATCTATCTACATTTATTCTGGATTAAGAATCAAAACGCAGATGCGTTGTCACCCCTGAGGACTAAGATTGAATGCCTCGTTTTCAGTAAATAACGGTCTCCGGATCTCTACAGTCACCATACGTAAAACAGCACTATTAAGATGCTATTTTACGCTGGTAGTCTGTGAAAGCGTGGTCCTTCTCCGGTTGTGCCGGCCCATTTGAGCTAAAAGCAAAAGTCGAAAGAAGTCAGCCTAAAATTATACATTTAATTATATATTAACTAAAGCTATCCTAAGAAACTTTAGTGAAAGCACACCCTTAAGGCAATTTATATTTATTATAACGGTGTTGAGAAAATAAGTACCTCCCAGGTTCCACTCCACATTGCTTGGCCTTGTGCCGGACATAGTTTTATGGGTTATGACTACAACGTATTTATTTTATAGGTGCGCTTTTATTTCATGGGAAAATGCCAAAACTTTTACTCCTCGTTCGGGTAAAGACACGTTAAGACCCGCACCGAATAAAACCCCATGGAGTTCCATCTTCGTACGGTTATAAGAATCGTGGTAGCTCACATGGTTAACATTGAGGAAACCTGCATGTCTAAGAAATAAGAAAAAAAATACTTCCAAGACATGTGAAGTTCGCCAACACGCATTGGGGCGCCGCGGCGGACACTTTATATAATAAACAACATATATAAATATATATATATATATATATATATATATATATATATATATATATATATATATATATATATATATATATATATATATATATAGTTTATGTCCTAAGTCAAACAAACAAACGCACGTCAGTGTGTCGGTTGTGTATCGAGAGTGTAGATTGCGTTAAATGTTGGGTCGATTGTTGGGTAAAAGGTTGCGTTAAATGTTGGGTCGATTGTTGGGTCGATTGTTGGGTCGACTGTTGGGTCGACTGTTGGGACGATTGTTGGGTAGACTGTTGGGTCGACTGTTGGGTCAATTGTTGGGTCGATTGTTGGGTAGATTGTTGGGTCGATTGTTGGGTCGACTGTTGGGTCGACTGTTGGGTCGACTGTTGGGTCGATTGTTGGGTCGACTGTTGGGTCGACTGTTGAGTCGATTGTTGGGTCGACTGTTGGGTCGACTGTTGGGTCGATTGTTGGGTCGATTGTTGGGTCGACTGTTGGGTCGATTGTTGGGTCGATTGTTGGGCCGACTGTTAGATCGATTGTTGGGTCGAATGTTGGGTCGATTGTTGGGTCGATTGTTGGGTCGACTGTTAGGTCGATTGTTGGGTCGATAGTTGGGTTGACTGTTGGGTCGATTGTTGGGTCGACTGTTGGGTCGATTGTTGGGTCGATCGTTGTGTCGATTGTTGGGTTGGTTGTTGGGTCGATTGATGAGTTGATTGTTGGGTCGATTGTTAGGTCGATTGTTGGGTGGATTGTTGGGTTAGTTGTTGGGTTGGTTGTTGGGTCGATTGTTGGATCGATTGTTGGGTCGATTGATGAGTTGATTGTTGGGTCGATTGTTAGGTCGATTGTTGGGTGGATTGTTGGGTTAGTTGTTGGGTTGGTTGTTGGGTCGATTGTTGGATCGATTGTTGGGTCGATTGATGAGTTGATTGTTGGGTCGATTGTTAGGTCGATTGTTGGGTGGATTGTTGGGTTAGTTGTTGGGCTGGTTGTTGGGTCGATTGTTGGATCGATTGTTGGGTTGGTTGTTGGGTTGATTGCTGGGTTGATTGTTGGGTTGATTGTTCGGTTGCTCGCGAGAAGAATGTAATCGCCGCCGAAACGGCGTCGCTTACGCGTTTTGTTGAACAAGGTACGAAGGTCGTGTCGTGTGCCTATGGACACAGAATAAATAATAGTACTACCACAGTATAATAAAATGTTGGTACTACGTACTAAGGAATAAACAAGCAGTGAAGAACGGCCAAACTTCAACTTCGTAATAGGTAAAATTGATATAAATCTTTTTGTAATTAGAGAGTACTATATAAGGTATATCAAAATAAGTAATATAATATTTGAATATATACATATTTATATATTAAAAGGATTGTTACATTTATTTACTATAAAAAAAGACGTATGGCACTCGGGGACTGCCGCGGTAAAGCTATTGCATAGCATTTTTTATCAACTTATGCAATTATAATTATTTATTTATTTTATTTATGCAGTTAAGTCTTTGATATTAAATCAAGTTACACTTTTTGAGCGTAGTGACCGATAAGAAAACAATTTTTTTTCTCTTATTGTATAAATGAGAAGTTAATATTGTTTAAAATATTTTTAATATCTTACAATACATGTAGGTTATTCAGGAATTTTTATCATTCAGTTAGCAGCTAGTGTACACGCATACGACTAGTCGCACGCACACAAACACCGTGCCGAAGTCTGCCGAGTGCCGAAGTCTGCCGAACTGAAACGACGTTAGACGATGCACGGCTTTCAACGCCACACCTCCGTGCCCGTCGGAGTGGGGAGCGTGAGGTTTTTTTCGTTACGGAATTTCTGGATTCGGTCCCCGCGCTCAAGGCCCGCGATAGAAGCTATGCAATAGCTTAAAATTAAATTTTCTTATATTTATGCCGAACTTGTAGTTTAAATTATAACATTAAATAAAACATTTACTGTTTTATTTTATATTTCATTTCATTTGAAGGTTTCACTTCTGTCGGGTGCGAGCTGCACGCATGTTTTTTTTTTGTTATATAAGTGCTGTATATAATTTACTTTCATATGCATTTAGTAAAAAGATGTTATTTTTACATTACAGACACTTTAATTTTATTTATTTGTATAGATAAATTACATGATATTAAAGAAAACGAGGGCTCTTACAGGACGGTTTAGTCTCGACAATGGTTCCGATTATGGAATACGTGGTGGAGCCATGCTACAACTATATTATGGTTGTAGCAAGAACTCACGAGTAAGGACCACGCTCTCACAGAATACCAGCGTAAAATAGCAGTTCAATGCTGCTCTATTTCGTATGTTGAGTGTAGAGAACCGGGGACCCTTTTTACTGGAAACGAGGCATTCCATCTTAGTGCAACAAGGCAGACAACGCATCGGCATTTTAATGCTTAATCAAGTGTCTATGGGCCACAGCATCCACTTACCATCAAGTGGACTGTGTGCTCGTTTGTCACCCTTCATTCTATTTAAAAAAAAGCCGGCCAAGAGCGTGTCGGGCCACGCTCAGTGTAGGGTTCCGTAGTTACCCGTCCGTCACAATAAGTGTTCCCACTTATGAGTTTCAAGGTGGGTATGTATCCATTATGTTCGCGCTCCTGCAACTGCTCCCGGTAGTGGGTACTGTTGTTTCCATCCAAGTTCAAAATGATTTTCCTAGAAAGTCCTTATAAAGTTCGACTTCTCAGATTTTTTTCATATTTTCTAAACTTATGTTTCAAAAGTTAGAGGGGGGGGGGACACATTGTTTTTTACTTTTGGAGCGATTATTTCTGAAATTATTGACATTATCAAAAAATGATTTTTGTAAACCATTATTCATTTTTAAATACCTTTCCAAAAATATATCACACGTTAGGGTTGAAATTAAAAAAAAAATCACTTCCCACTTTACATATAGGGGGGGGCTACCCTAATAAAACATTTTTTTCCAATTTTTATTTTACCACTTTGTCAGCGTGATTGATACACATATTGGTACCAAATTTCAGCTTTCTAGTGCTAACGTTGACTACGGAACCCTAAAAAAAAACCTCTACTGTGTTCACAAACAATGACGTAGACAACTGTGTCTAGAAAGACCACAAAAGTAGTATTTTATGCTAAGGAATGTTTCTGATACCCCTGTAGCGGCGTTGTTAGAATATGCACTACGCCATATCGTCACATGGTGTTATAGGCGACAGGGGGAAACAGAGCAGGTGATGTGTTCAAGCGTCTTCCTAATAACAGGTAAAATTATATAATGCGGTTGCCAAACCGATTACCAAGCGTGGCAACTATAGCAGATTTCCCCCCTACAAAGCAATCTATAGGGGAGGCCTACGTTCAGCGGTGGACTTCAATATGCGGAAACGATAATGGTAATATTTCTGGAATAGTCTGCAATGTTATATGTAGTAAATTTACACGCGGTAAAGCCATGCTGCAGTTATATTAGTAGTATAGTTGTAGTACGAATGGTTTCGGCTCCACCGGGGAAGGATCACGCTCTCACGGAATATCAGCGTCAAATGGTAGCTTAATGCTGCTGTGTTTCGTATGGTGAGTGTAGAGAACTAGAGACCCTTTTTACTGGAAACGAGGCTTTCCATCCTAGTCCTCACGGATGACAACGCACCTGCATTTTGATTCGTAATGTAGATGTCTATGGGCCACAGCAACCACTTATCATCAGGGGGACTGTGTGCCCGTTTGTCATCCTAACCTATTAAAAATGTAGTAAATAGTATAACCGTTAAAGCTAAAGCTACAGCCTATATAAGTTCTAAGTCCGCCAAACATTTCTGAAAGGGTTTTAGGGCAAGGACTTATCCGCCGCGCTGCTCCAATGCGTGTTGGCGAACTTCACATGTCTTGGAAGTATTTTGCTTTCTTATTTCTTAGACAAGCAGGTTTCCTCACGATAATTTCCTCCACTGCCAAGCACGCGGTAAATCAGCACTTAAAATTGCTATTAACTATTTCATTGGTGAAAGGTGAAAAGGTGAAAATAAAAATAAAAATAAAACCAAAAACAAAACTAAATAAAAATAATAAATTAAATAAAAAATTATGAGAAGTATATAATATATAGAAGTATAAAACATAACGAATTATATAATATATATCCCCCAAACCGAATCACGGTTACGGCGGCCAGTTTCAACGGAGACTAGCCATCGGCGCAGGACAGGATTATAGTGCCTTAGTGTATGCGAAAGCACAGGTGCACTCTCTATTCCCTCACTCTCATAAACCGATGGCACGGTAAACCGACACGACCGGAGAGAGATCAGGCGCAGGACCAACGGCTTTACGTGCTTTCCGAGGCACGGGGGTGAGATACCGCCAACTTCCTGACTCCGGGCAACTACTGAGAATATCTTCACAGAAAAACTCAATAACTGATTTTGATGGCCCGACCCGGGATTTGAACCCAGGAACTCATGATCAGCAGTCGCACTACTACAACCGCTAGATCAACGAGGCAGTCAAGGAGTATATAATATATTTAGAAGTATATAATATATAGAAGTATATAACATATATAGAGGTATATAATATATAAGAAGTATATAATAAGTAATATACATAAGAAGTATAATATGCATATATTTCCAACTAAGTCCTCAGGGGTGACAACGAATATGCGTTTTGATTCTTGATCGAGGATAAATGTAGATGTCTATGGACCACAGCATGCACTTACCATCAGGTGGACTGTGTGCTCGTATGTCAGCCTTATTCTATAAAAAAAAGTTTGCATGTCTTTTGTTGATCGAAGGGTGTCTTCAAGGCAAGAGTGAACAGACTTTTGTGAAGTCAGTGCGCTTCACCATCTTAGGCTACACCACCACTTACCATCAGGTGGGATTGTAGTTAAGCGCCAGCGCAAACTGGCTTAGAATAATTTAAAAAGAAAAGATTTCTGATTTTCGACTACAGCGTCACCTACCGGGTCCAAAGACAGGAAATTAAATCATAATCAGTCCAGCCATTTAGGAGGAGTTCATTCACATAAACACGTACGTTGGTTGGTTGGTACGGTTACTAATTTCATGGTTTTAGGTTTTTTGCGCTGAACCCCAATTGGTATCTAAAATAAAAGTAGCCTAAATTACTCCTTATACCATCAGCTATCTGCCAGTAAAAGTCACGTCAAAATCGGTCCAGCCGTTTCGGAGATTAGCCGGAACAAACAGACAGACAAACCGGATGACCTTACTTTTAATAAATTTAATTTAAACTAACTAATAAATATTTATTTATATATATATATATATATATATATATATATATATATATATATATATATATATGTGTATGTATATATATATATATATATATATATATGTATATATATATATATATATATATATATATATATATATATATACATATATATATCCACAATATGTAACGTAATTAACGCACACCTTCAGACACCCCAATTAGTATATTATGTTATAATCATAATACATACACTGAATTTTTGGTTAAACATTTTTATGCACTGATTATTTATCAAATTAGTTATACTAATTCCGGAAGAATGTTGTAGTCACAGTACAAATCCACGAACGCAAAGACTTTAACGTGCTTGAAATAAAGTTTATTTTTCTTTATTTTTATTGAATGACAGAATTAGTAATAATACAAATAAAACTGCACTCTTAAAAGTCTTATTGCCTAAGTTACGGTCCATTTCAGTTTGTTTTGACTGTACAGATTTAGTGTGACTGTAATTTACGTAGTTTTAATTGTTTTTGGGATAAAAAATTACCTATATTAAAAATGATAGGAATCGATTCAGTAAACAATTCTGAACAAACTACTTTCTCAAAGTGCGTTAATTATGTCACGTGTTGTGTATATATATATATATATACTCGTATATGACTACGTTAGTAGTAGTAGTACCCTTAACCGACGAGCATGTATGCGTAGGTACATGGATGTGGAGGAGGCGCGAGAGGTGTGTCAGGATCGTGCCAAATGGAAGTCTGTAGTCTCTGCCTACCCCTCTGGGTGACAGGCGTGAGTGTCTATGTTATGTTATTACGGCGGCTCGTATACTGAACAGCCATTTTACATTTTTCGTTTAGCTTTTGAAACTGGCTGATTGCCAGACTGGACGACGTCATCGATCTCCGAAATAGTTTACTAATGCGTAAATAGTATCACCTGTATTTTGTGTCACTAGTGCCAAATTCAAGGTCGCACACAACAACAATTATATATATATATATATATATATATATATATATATATATATATATATATATATATATATATAATTGTTCTGTCCGTGTGTCATGTGACTGAACTACTCATAAACAGCTGAACCGGTTTGACTAAATTTTTTTAATTGTGTGTGTGATTAAGTTGATTCTTTTTTTCTCTTTTTTATATAATGAGGGTGACAAAGGAGCACACAGTCCACCTGATGGTAAGTGGATGCTGTAGCCTAAACACATTTACATATATCCTCGATTACGAATCAAAATGCAGGTGCGTTGTCACCCGCGGGGACTAAGATATAATGCCTCCTTTCCAGTAAAAAGGGGTTTCGGGTTCCCTACACTCACCATACGAAACACAGCAGCGTTAAGCTACTATTTCACGCTGGCATTCTGTGAGAGCGTGGTCCTTCCCCGGTCGAGCCGACCCATTCGTGCTACAACTATACTACTAATATAACTGCAGCACGGCTCTACCACGTATATTGTTACTATAATCGAGAATGGTTTAGATTTACAATTGGACCCGGTAGCTTGCGTTGTTGTCGAGATCCAGAAATAATCCGTTCGAAGCCAGGGCTGCTTCACCATAGATTACAAGAATTACTCTCTTAATAGTTGTTTTTTTTTTTATAAAATTTAAGTGACCATCAAACTTACAGTCCACCTGATGGCAAGTGGCTACTGCAGACCATGGACATCTGCAGACAACTACAAACAAATGTGACGTCACCTCTGAGGACTGAGATGCAATGTCTCACAGCGTGTCCCTTCCAGCTCCCTATACACTTCAGACCGGAACCCAGCACTGCACGCACTGCTACTTACATGCTGCAGCAATAGGTAAGTGGTGAAATTTTGTGTTCGTCGACTACAATGGGTACAATTATACGTGGTAGAGCCACGCTTCAGCTATATTATGGTTGCAGCACGAATCGACCAAGGAAGAATCACGCTCTCACAGAATGCCAGCGTAAAATAGCAGCGTCATACAGCTGTGTTTCGTATGGTGAGTGCAGAGATCCGGAGACGCTTTTACTGGAAACGAGGCATTATTATTATCTTAGTCCTCACGGGTGACAAGGCATCTGCATTTTGATTCGTAATCGAGTATATATGTAAATGTGTTTGGGCTACAGCATCCACTTGCCATCAGGACTGGACTGGAACCCAGCACTGCACGCACCGCCACTTCGCTGCAGCATAAGTCAAGATGGTGGTACCTACCCAGATAGACTCCGGGAACACTATTTGACATGAAACGAGGCATTCCATCTTAGTCTTCAAGGGTGACAAGACGCTGTGTGATTACGCTAGTACCATATTTAAACTAGGGGTGTCGAAAGTTTAACTTTAGTATCATAGATAATCCTTAAACTAGACATAATTTTCGTTTTGTAATAACGTTTTATTTAGTTCATGGTTTAAACTTAGTACTAAACCTAGTACTATATTTAATCTGTCCGTCAAAGTATAAAATTATGTATAATGTCCTTTTGTGTTCGGTTTGTCAGGCAGAAATCGCTTAAAGCGATATGACCACCGCTTGTATTCATAAGTTTTCCGTTATTGTAATAAAGTGAAGTAAAAGTAAAATTACAGCCTATATACGTCCCACTGCTGGGCACAGGCCTCCTCTCATTTCTGAGAGGGTTTTAGGGCAAGGAATAGTCCGCCACGCTGCCCCAATGCGAGTTGGCGAACTTCACATGTCTTCGAAATATTTTTTTTCTTATTTCTGACATGCAGGTTTCCTCACGAAGTTTTCCTTCACCGCCGAACACGTGGTAAATCAGCACTTAAAATTGCAATTAACATTGGTGCCGGCGGGGATCGAACCCGGTTTGCTCGCGTACTGTGAAATTTACAGCGAGCGCTAACCATCTGAGCTACCACGGCTCTGTTATTGTAATAACTTTGTTCAAATGCAATAAAGAGTTATCTATCTAATCTGTGTTTTGGAATAAGACAAATAATGTTTCTTTTAGAAGTGCATTTTTATTCTTTATTGAGGATAAATGCAAATTACTATTAGCCACAGTATCTCCTTACCTACCATCAGGTAGACTGTCTGCTCTTTAGTCTCCCTTTTTTTTTTTTTTTTAACATGGGGAAATGCCTACGCATACCCGCCTCGCGGGGGCAAGGACGGGTTATGTCGGACTCGCACCGACTAAAACCCCATGGTGTTCCACCTTTGTCGCTTATTGGCAGGGCCACGGGAACGCTTTCGCACACATCCGCAGCCCCACCAGCGCCTGCCGCCCCACGGAAGCACCTCCTCGGGAGAGGAATATTCCTCCCCGTTCTCCTTCACAGGTAAGGCGCACCAGAACACATGGCGCGCCTTCCTCCACGGCCTCCAATTAAACATGCGCATCAGACGCCCCCGCGTTCGATGCGCGAAGGCCGTGGGGCCAGGAAAAACGAGCACTTAGAAGTACTAGCCTTCCCGACCCCAGCGGCGGATCTGGTCTATGGCTCCGCCGCCAACCAAGATTCGGCTGCGGAGGGTAGGGAGAGCGGCGCCTCGCAATACCGACAATCCTCTCCCCCCGCAGCCCCACCACCACCGCATCAACGGTGCGGCCCCGTTTGAGTCGCGGAGGATAGGGCGAGTGGCGCATCGCCATACCAACACTCCTCTTCCTCCGCGACTCCACCTCGGCTGCAGCGGTAGGTGGGGAGGACACACCTCTCACCGCAGTCCACCAACACACATCCGAAGCGGGCTTCCCAAGCCCACTCGGAGTGGCCACCTCGGGCCGGCCCTCCACCTCGGACCAGCCATTTGGGTCCCTCTTTGTTCACCGCGGGAGACCAAGCCACGGCTACTAAGCCCCCCCGCCACGACAAGGCGGGAACCCGATCGGGGGGGTCTTTAGTCTCCCTAGTACCATAAAAATAAGCTTGTAGACACATGATTACAGATCGAACAATGTGTACAGGAAACTTATTGCAGCTGAACACTAAGTTAAAAATGTCTCCGTCATTTTTTCTATATAGCCTTTAACAAGTTCACTACTGAACATAGGAACTACTGCCTAGAGTCCCTAGAGGCAAGAACATAGAATACTATAATACATCCATAATATGACGGGGGAGTGGGCGGAGCCCGTGCAGCCACTAACATGTCAATTCACACCTATAAATGTCAACACAAATCAATCGTTTCCAATTTTCGTGTCAAGCGTCGCTGCACGCAAATTATTTAAAAAAAATGGCTAATTGTGCAATAATTACGTGTCGAAAAACAGCGGAAAATGGAATTTAAATAAAGGAGACGTATCCTACCTACAAAGGGTAAGTCGAAACTATTTATATTTTGTGAATATTAGAAACAAAAATAAGGAAATATTGATGTGTCAAAAACATTACATTATCAAATGTCTAAAATGTGTAAATTCGCTCAGTCTGTCAACACAGCGAATCGGGTTTGTAGTAGTGATAACTGATAATACGACGTAATTGATTGTATGTGTGCTCCCGGCGACGCCGAACCTCGTACAAAATAAAGTTGACAGCCATTCTATTGTGTATTTTATATATAGTATTCTATGGCCAAGAACGAAATCCTACCACCTGGCACAACGAACACGGGAGTACAGTAATTAAATTTAACCTTAACTGTTGAAACTCTTTGATGTTTCACAATGTTTACTTTTGCCTCAGTTTAATGTCTAAAGTTATTGAGCTTTTAATTTTCTAACAAAACAGAAAGTAAGACGTTACATAATGCTATTTCAAAATTTAATTTTTCATCGCTTAATATTAATTATTCATAATACATTATTACTAGCGATCCACCCCGGAATCTCACGGGTGATTCTACAACAGCGCCACCTACCGGATCAAACAATGCCTATCACATACGCGCGAGTGCTAGCAATATGGTGACAAAGTTTTAGCGCAATCTGATGAACGGTACGGCAACGCATAAAATACGAACAAACAAACATTAATGTTTATATATTAGACTACTATAACTATTTTATTTTATTCTTTACTTATTTATTTTATCTTCAAGGAAAATATACATAATTTTAGTATAATACATAACACATAATATTAATCGTACATTCAACAATAAAGTTTCCACAGTTAAGTAACGCATCGACAACAAGCGAACATCATGACATACTTAGGTTTGCAAAAACTAAGGTTAGATTAAGTCAAAGTAAAGTGTAATATTAAAGTGAAATATTAATGTAACTATCAATTTAACTATTATACCATCACAGTTTTAATTTCCTTTTTAAACTGTCCAAATGACAGAGAAAATATATCAAAATGTGAAAAGTCGTTACTTATTATAGTTATGTTTTATATTTACCTTATATTATACTATTAAACGAGCAATTCTTGTATATATATATATATATATATATATATATATATATATATATATATATATATATATATATATATATATATATATATATAATCGGGATCTCGGAAACGGCTCCAATGATTTTCATAAAATTTAGTGTCCAGGGAGTTTCGGGGATAATAAATCGATCTAGCTAGGATTTATTTTTAGAAAATGTCTTTTTGTCCGTGTTTTTAGGCAATGAAAAACTGCTACAATATCGTTAGAATAAGAAGGTAAATTTTGACGGATTGTTAGTGATTATAAATAGCTTAATTGGTTTAATGGTCGGTCACAGAATCTTAAAACCCCGGTTCGAGCCCAGACCGACCGACCAACTTTTTTAAATTTTTTTTCATGTTCCTTTCTGTTTTGAGAAAATCTAGTTTTTCGAGCCCTTTTTTTAGTATTTTTTAAAAACACGAAAATTTAAATGAAAATAATTGCACTCATGATTTTTTATTCAAATAACCAGTTCCGTTTTTTCTGTTATATCGCTAAGATCAAAAAATATTATTTATATTTCATCAGTATGTAATTTGTATCTGATCTCGCTTAGAGAATTATATCGCTTACGAATCGTCTCGCACGCAGACTTGACGACTTCCAGCCTCCCGAACAAGCCGGTTTCCGAAAAGGCTTCAGTACCATAGACCACATACATACCCTGCGGCAGATTGTACAGAAGACTGAAGAGTACAATCTGCCACTTTGCCTGGCGTATGTGGACTATGAGAAAGCCTTTGATTCCGTCGAAATTTGGGCGGTGCTACAGTCCCTTCAGCGGTGCCAAGTTGACTGTCGGTATATCGAAGTGCTGAAGTGTTTGTACAGTAGGGCTACGATGGCTATCCGAGTACAGAACCAGAGCTCGAAACCTATCCAACTGCAGAGAGGTGTAAGACAGGGTGACGTTATATCCCCGAAACTCTTCACCGCTGCATTGGAAGATGTTTTCGAGCTACTGGACTGGAAAGGATACGGTATTGACATCAATGGCGAGTACATCACTCACCTTCGATTTGCCGACGATATAGTCCTTATGGCAGAATCGCTGGAGGACTTAAGCACTATGCTCAATGACCTCAATAGTGCCTCCCAACGGATAGGTCTTAAGATGAACATGGACAAAACAAAGATCATGTTCAATGTCCATGTCACACCTATGCCGGTAGTTGTTGGGAGCACTATGCTCGAAGTTGTTGACGAGTACGTTTACCTGGGACAAATAGTCCGACTAGGTAAGTCCAACTTCGACCGAGAGGTCAATCGACGGATTCAACTCGGCTGGGCAGCGTTCGGGAAATTACGACATATCTTTTCGTCAGGTATACCTCAATCTCTAAAAACTAGATTGTACAACCAGTGCGTGTTGCCAGTGATGACTTATGGATCTGAGACGTGGTCCTTCACTGCTGGCCGTATGAGGACGCTTAAGGTCGCTCAGCGAGCTATGGAGAGGGCTATGCTCGGAGTTTCTCTGCGTGATAGACTCAGAAATGAGGATATCCGCAGTAAAACCAGAGTGACCGACATAGCCCAACGGATTAGTAAGCTGAAGTGGCAATGGGCCGGCCATATAGCTCGAAGAACCGATAACCGATGGGGAAGAAAGGTTCTCGAGTGGCAGCCTCGTACCGGTAGGCGTAGTGTAGGGCGACCCCCCACTAGATGGAGTGACGACCTGGTAAGACATGCAGGAAGTCGATGGATGCAGGTGGCTCAGGACCGTGCTTTGTGGCATTACTTGGGGGAGGCCTATGTTCAGCAGTGGACTTGTGAAAGGCTGTAATGATGATGATGATGAATTTGTATCTAAATATAATTTCCAAAACACACGAATTAAAAAAAATCGAGCGAAAAATACCGAGCAAAGCTCGGTCAACCGGGTACTATTTACCTTATTATAGTTATATTTATTACTAACGTGGTAAAGCCACGCTGCAGCTATGACCATTGCAGCACGAATAAGTCAACTTGACCGCGGCAGGACCACGCTCTCCCAGAATACCAGCGTAAAATGGCAGCTTAATACTGCTGTGTTTCGTATGGTGACTGTAGACAACCGGAGACCCTTTTTACTGGAGACGAGGCATTCCATCTTAGTCCTCAGGGGTGGCAAGGCATCTGTATTTTGATTCTTAATCGAGAATAGAAATGTCTATGGGCCACAGCAACCACTTACCATTAGGCGTCGTCCCTAATTGACAACGATCATAGGTAACTAACAAACGATGCGATTTCGTCGCACGACGAAATTAACACACACATTTCTTTAGAGTGTCCTAATTGATGTTTTCAAGTCACACACGTGCACAGGAAACGTTTAATAACGATCGTACGATGGGTTTGATCGTACGATCGTGCAATCAAAGCTACAAATCTCTTTCGAGTGTCCTAATTGGTCGCGTGTCATCGTGCGAGCGCAGCAACGAAAGGACACCGGTGAATCGAGTTAAAGACGAGTAGAGACCTAAGAGATTAAAAACGGTGCATCTCAGTAAACAGCCCTTGTTGAAAGGGCTGTTTACTGGGCTGTTTACATCGTACGATCTTTTTCATCGAGAAATGAAATCGCATCGCTCGTACGATCGATAGCCAATTAGCACAACGCCTAACGCTTCGCATACACCTAATTCGTCATCGGGCGACAACGGCCGAACTCGGACGATCGAATCAAACACTTGTAAAACAAAGAGAGCGCGTACACAAACGCGACCGTCATCGTCCGATAACGCACGAAAACGGCCGATCAACCGTCGAATCCAAACTTGTTGGGATTTCCCGCCCGACTGCCGGCGTCTACAGTGCAAATTGAGTGTATTTATAGTTTAGTTTAATCATTTTACCTTTATTGTGTTGTTTCTGTCGGTGTTGTTATCTACCTAAACGACTATGGATATTGAAAATAGAAAAATAGAAAAGCAGAAAATAGATTTTGATGCAAATGCTATTGGTCGTTCAGTCTTGTCTGACATAATGTGTGATAAAACAGCTCCAAATCCAGTAGGTGATGCGTCTGTAGCAAGGGTAACAGGCAAGCTCTCATGAAATGGTAGAATACCGGCAACGTTCAATGTCGGCACAAGTGTAAGCACATACACGTCCGAGTTATTCGTCCGGGTAGTTCTGTTCGCAATCGGCTGACAAAATCGGTTTTGGTGTAAACGTACCGTTAGGGTCAACTGTGTGCTCGTCAGTCACCTTCATTCTATAAAAAAATTGTGCGTGTCAGCTCCGAAGCGTGCGTGGAATCAACTCCTGAAAAACGATTGTCTTAAAATATAAATGTAGAATTAAAATATAGTAGGAATCGAATGTCCTAACGTAATAGTAAACCACACCTAAATCTAGATTAAAACTTCAAAAAAAAAATAATTTTAATCTAGAGGTGAGAGCCGTGGTTAACTACAGGACGTCGATCACCTCTGTCCGCTCCATAACCACGGGTGCTGTAAAGTGCTAGACATCAAGGTACTGTAAGCTCGTTCTGGGTAGATCGGACCAAAAAATATTATTCGAAAACTGAAGGTAGCCGGGCTAACCATTACATTGGGACGTCAAACATCTCAGAGTGGCCAGGGGTGCTGTAAAGCAGCCTAAACGTCGGAAATTAAAAATAAGTTAAATAAACGCGATGAAATCCGAATAAGTGGTTTTATTCAACATGATATGTATAATATTATATTAAAATATATGAATTATGTTACATTATTCATTTCGCGCTATAAGATGCGCGAGTATCTTGCTCAGAGGAAAACTATAACGGCTTCGCTTTTTGTTTACGCCTGATTTTACTACCCATCTGTTTTTCATACCGTGCGCTATATATGAAACGATTCGCAAGGAGTAAACTCGAATAAACTCCAAAATAGTTGGTATAATTAAAAAGTTTGTACAACCGACTTCAATATAAATAAAATTAGAACATCATCAAATTAGAACATCATCAATGTATTCGAAGTCGATTAAATACGCATTATTAAAGAGTATCCGGTTGACCGAGCTTTGCTCGGTATTTTTCGCTCGGTTTTTTTTTAATTCGTGTGTTTTGGAAATTATATTTAGATACAAATTACATACTGATGAAATACGAATTTTTGATCCTAGCGACATAATAGAAAAAACTGAACTGGTTATTTGTAAAAAAATCATGAGTGCAATTAGTTTAATTTAAATTTTCGTGTTTTTAAAAAATACTAAAAAAGGGCTCGAAAAAACAGATTTTCTCAAAAAAGAAAGGAACTTGAAAAAAAAAATTAAAAAAGTCGGTCGGTCGGTCTGGGCTCGAACCATGGTATTACGATTTTGTGACCGCCCAATATAACAATTAAGCTTATTCTAATCTTGAACAAACTGTCAAAATTTACCTTCTTATTCTAACGATATTGTAGCAGTTTTTCATTGCCTAAAAACACGGACAAAAAGACATTTTCTAAAAATAAATCCTAGCTAGATCGATTTATTGCCCCCGAAACTCCCCGGACACTAAATTTTATGAAAATCGTTGGAGCCGTTTCCGAGATCCCGATTATACATATATATATATACAAGAATTGCTCGTTTAAATGTATAGGATAACTCAAAACCCACTGGTCAGATCTTGATTAAATTTATATGGGATCACACGAGAAGCACCAGCTTTCAGATAAAAAAGAAGCATCAAAATCGGTTCACACAGAGAAAAGTTATGAGGTAGCACACACACACACACACACACACATAACACACATGAAAAAACATACAGCCCAAATTGAACACCTCCTCCTTTTTGAAATCTGTAAAAAGTTAGATAAACAGGAGACCATCTGGATGCTTGGTTGTACGTTTCAAAAGGAGTTTTCCTCCGCGTACGACCTCTCTGTGGAATAGTTTACCACCGGCGATTTTTCCGGACCGATACGACCTGGGGACCTTCAAGAAAAGAGCTTACTACTTTCTAAAGGGCCGGGAATTAACAAATTAATTGGTACCTGTTTGCAGGAATGCCACAGAGCATGGTCCTGAGCCACCTGCATCCATCGACTTCCTGCATGTCTTATCAGGTCGTCACTCCATCCAGTGGGGGGCCGCGCTACACTTCGACTGCCGGTACAAGGCTGCCACTCGAGAACCTTTCTTTCCCATATACTATGATGTTATGCATGTATGAACTTTAAAAAATTACAAAAGTTTGTTTATTTTTGTAATTTTTTTTAAATTTGTTTATTTCACGGTTACTTCTCAAGTCAGAGGAACCTCATTTCAGAACGATTTGACGAACGAGCACACAGCCTGCTACCTGATGATAAGTGGTTCCCGTGGCCCGTACACATCTACACCTATCCCCAAATACGAACCAATATGCAGATGTTGTTTTCACCTGTGATGACTAAGATAGAATGCCTCGTTTCTAACAAAAAGGATCTCCGGATCTCTACACTCACCATGCGAAACACAGCAGCATTAAGCTGCTGTTTCACGCTGGTATTCTGTGAGAACGAGGTGCTTCCCCGGTCGACCCACTCGTGCTTCAACTATACTACCTAGTAATATAGCTGCAGCATGGCTCTAATACGTATAAATAATACATTAAAGAAATGATTATATTATATTTCATTTCACTTCAGTGAATTCGAAATTATACCGGCAATACACACGGGATTACGTCTCGAGCCTCGGGACATCCCCCATTGCCCGGAATCTCCTCGCAGTACACAACTACTCGTATGTACGGGTCGTGGAAGCCGATCTCGGCATTGTAAGTATGTGCGGCGTACATAATCGGCCGTCGCTTGACACACGGGAATGTTCTTAAATAGGTATACTCAATACTAAATAAACTCTACAAAACATAAGATGGCAACATCTATATCTAATACAAATAAATAAAATTGAGATGTGTGTTTGTAGTGTCTAAATAACAGCTGTTTACTAAATGCACATTAAAGTATTAATAATAATAATGTCCTCCAGATCGAATTTCAGTCACGGCGGCCAGCCTCAACGGAGACTAGCCATCGGCGCAGGATAGGATTATAGTGCCCAAGTGTATGTGCAAGCACAGGTACACTCTCTATTGCCTTACTCTCATAATCCGAAGGGACTTTCTTGAAGGAAAAACTCAATATTTGCTTTTTTGGCTCGACCAGGGATTCGATACCAGGACCTCATGATCAGCAGTCGCTACTACTACAACCACTAGACCAACGAAGCAGTTGAAGTATATACGGTACTTATAACAAAAAAAAATAATTTTGAAAATGTACGTCTGTCTGTCGGTCTGCTTTTTCCGGCTAATCTCTGAAACGGCTGAACCGATTTTGACAGTACTTTTACTGGCAGATAGCTGATGGTATAAGGAGTTAATTAGGCTACTTTTATTTTAGAAAAATAATTAGGGTTCCGCGTAAAAAAATCAAAACATATCACATCCAATCATAATAAACTTCACGGGGACAAAGTCGCGGGGAACGCCAGTTAAAAATAAAATTAAGCCTCGAATAATCTAGACTTTCAACGAATTCCGTAGCAAGAAGAAGTGAATACAAAAGCTATCCGCATGCTATTATTTCAGGCTTTTGTTACGTTCACAAAAGAAAAAAAAAGAGTTGGCAAATGATCGTGACACATAGAGGCTGTACTCCACTACTTTGCAATGAAAACATGTTCAGGGTTAAAAAAGTCCATATTCACTAGCTTAAATTTCGCCACTAGAATAGAATTTCGGTCACTAGATGAAATAGTTACAAAAGAATATTATTCTAAACATAGAATACTAAAATACACAATAGAATGGCTGTCAACCTTATTTTGTACCGAGGTTCAGCGTCTTGGGAGCACACATACAAGCAATTACGTAGTATTATCACTTATCAGTTAATCACTACTACAAACCCGATTCGCTGTGTTGGCAGATGGATTTTAATACATAATATTTATTTGTAAATAGCGTGCAATTTGGCATTTTCTAAATAATTTGCATGCGAAAAATGGAAACGATTTTAACGTCAAAAAACATCTCGTGTTGACATTTATACGTGTGAATTGAAGTCCTGTGGCATTTTAGTGGCCACACGGGCTCCACCCACACCCCTGTTCTGCTACGTATGTATTATAGTATTCTATGATTATGAATATCGTCGATTAAGTTTGGGAATCTGAGCTCCATATTAACATCACATTCATTACAATCACAAGTACACTGTTGGACATAGTTGTCCCCCACAAATTGTCACACAGTAAGGTCCTGAGCTACGATTAAAGATCACATATACATATACACTCACGCCTGTCACCCAGAGGGGTAGGCAGAGACTACAGACTTCCATTTTTTCCATTCCGTAAAATCGGCTTTTTTATTGTAAAAATATCATATCCTATACCTTTAAACGAGCAATTCTTGTATATATATATATATATATATATATATATATATATATATATATATATATATATATATATATATATATAATATATAATCGGAATCTCGGAAACGGCTCCAACGATTTTCATAAAATTTTGTGTGCAGGGAGTTTCGGGGGCAATAAATCGATCTAGCTAGGATTTATTTTTAGAAAATGTCTTTTGTTGTTTTTAGGCAATGAAAAACTGCTACAATATCGTTAGAATAAGAAGGTGAATTTTGACAGTATATCAATGATTACAAATAGCTTAATTGGTATATTGGGCGGTCACAAAAACGTAATACCATGGTTCGAGCCCAGAGCGACCGACCGACTTTTTTTAATTTTTTTTTCAAGTTCTTTTCTTTTTTGAGAAAATCTATTTTTTCGAGCCCTTTTTTTAGAATTTTTTAAAAACACAGAAATTTAAATTAAACTAATTGCACCCATGATTTTTCTTCAAATAACCAGTTTAGCTTTTTCTATTATGTCGCTAAGATCAAAAAATATTATTCGTATTTCATCACTATGTAATTTGTATTTAAATATAATTTCCAGAACACACGAATTAAAAAAAAAACCAGCGAAAAATACCGAGCAAAGCTCGGTCAACCGGGTACTCAGTTTTTATAACACTAAGTTATATCATTCAAGTGGATGGATAAATAATAATCTTAATATATATAAATTACGTGTCACATTGTTTGTCTGCGATGGACTCCTTAGCTACTTAACAGATTTTAATAAAATTTGCACACCGTGTGCCGTTTGGTCAAACTTGAGAGATAGGATAGTTTTTTTTTGCCCATGAGTGACCCACAATTTTTTTTTTGTGAATTTAAGGATTTTTAATAGTACATGAAAAGGGTCGTCAAAAAGGGCTAAAAATGTCTGCCTGGCAAGCTAGTATTAATATATAAATAGCTCTTTATTTGTCTCAATTCATATGTAATTAACACAAATGTACAATTAAGTACATTAAATGTAGTAGAACAAAGTTGCAGCTATGTTATGGTTGTAGAATGAATGACTTGGCTCCACCAATGAAGAACCAAACTCTCTGAAAAAATCTTAGTCATCTGGGTATTAACAAATGTGTATTTTGATACTTAATTGGGAATAGATGAAAATGTCTATGGGTCAAAGCCTCCACTTACCGTCACTTGCACTGTGTGCTAATTAGTCAATATTATTCCATAAAAAAATCATATTAATTAAATTACTAAACATAATATTAATTTAAAATTTTACACATAGAATATTAAATTGATTTCATTTATTATATTATAGTCGGTTGTACAAATTTTTTAATTTTACCACTTGTGAAGGTACTGCTAAATTGAATTTTAATTAGTGGTGGTGATGTAAGAAAATCTATCACGCCATTTTGTCTCACTGGAAGCTTAAAAAAGGCTGGAAAAACGTAATGGTCTTCTATAAATTGGCAGTTTATTATATCTTATATACCCCAACAGACATTGGTTAAGCGTATCAGTATGATCAGGTGTTGCGTATCTGGTATTGCAATCGCCGCCTGCGAAATGTGGCGATTACAGCGAATCTTTTATATTGCAATGAATGAGAACACGCCAGCAGTGGAATATTATGGATACAAGTATAAAAAAAACTAGCACACAGTCCACCTAATAGTAAGCGATTGCTGCGGCCCATAGACATCTACATCTATCCTCGATTACGAATCAAAATGCAGATGTGTTGTCACCCGTGAGGACTAAGATGAAATGCCTCCTTTCCAGTACATCACTATACGAAACACAGCAGCATTAAGCTACTATTTTAAGCTGCAGTTCCGTGAGAGTGTGGTCCTTCCCCGGTCGAGCCGACCCATTTATGCTATAACTATACTACTATTTTTAAATGTAGTTAATCATTTTGAAATACATGACAATCGAACAGTTTACGACATAAAACAGTCATAAGAAAAAATCGTGTAGTGGCGGTGTAAAAACATTTACTACCCCCTCCCCCCATATTGTCCCGTGGGTGGTGTCAGAGGCGACAGAGGGACATTGAAACAGGTGATGGGCATCAGCATCTTCCTTATAATAACCCAAAATAAAAAAAAAACTGTGCATTGAAATAATACTAGTTTCTACGGAATTTATCGCGTATATTTACTTACTTACTTACTTATCATCACGCACAATCCCTAACGGGGTAGCCAGAGAGAACAGATCGCCAAGTGTCACGATCCTAACATACCTCTTTCGCTTCTTTCAGGTTCATTAACTTCTTCATACATGCACGTCTAGGTATCCGAGTACTCTTGACCCTCCCCTCTTCGAGCAATTTGCTTACATGGTCTTCGAAAGTTAGTCTCGGTCTACCTCGACACCTTTTAATATTTACTTTCGCTCTATATATTTTCTTCACCATTCGGTCTTCACTCATTCGTTCAACGTGCCCAAACCATTGGAGTACGCCCCTATCAATTTTTGTGATAAGGTCATCTTTCAATCCTGCCATATTGCGAATCTCTTCGTTTCGCTTTCGGTCGGCTATGGTAACGCCACACATTTTACGAAGAGATCGCATCTCCACTGCATTCAACTTGCTTTTATGCTTCTTCTGGCATACCCAGGTTTCGCTGCCATATAACAAAGTCGGTACCAACACTGCGTTATGTATTGCAAGGCGTGCACTCTTCACCACGCCTTGCCTTTTTACTAATGCATTCAGGGCACCATTGACTTTGTTTCCGGCAGCGACACGCCTATCCACATCTAAATCACATCTTCCATCCCGGCTGAAAGCACTCCCCAAGTATACAATTTCATTTACCTGTTCTAGACATTCCTGATTTACCCATATTTCACATTTCGTTCTCTCTTCGTCCTTTTCAAATACCAGAACTTTAGTTTTATTAGCATTCAAACGGAGACCTTTAATTTTACATTCCTCTTTCATACACGTGACTAATGCCTGCAGTTCTGCTTCTGATGGTGCAATAAGCACTGCATCATCAGCATACAGCAGACAATTAACTTTTATGTCACCCAATTTCACACCCAAACAGCTATCTTTCAGCTTCCGTAAACAGCTGTCGAGATACAGTATGAACAGCCAGGAAGACATGACACAAACCTGTTTTACGCCCGCTTGGACGCTAAACATGGGTGACAGGTTATGCCTGCATGCATGTCATAGTAAAGTGACTGCACAGCCCTTAACAATCGACCATCCACACCATATCCCGGCAACAGTTCCCACATTTTCTTCCTTATAACCTTAGCAAATGCTTTCTCCAGATCCACAAAAGCACAGAAAATCCTCTGGTTAACACTCAGAAGCTTCTCCGTGAACATGCGGAGAGAAAACATTTGATCCGTGCATCCTCTTCCAGGTCTAAATCCGCATTGTGCCTTCCATAAGAATCTTTCCGATTTCTCTTGCATCCTGCGTGTCAAAACCTTCGAATAAACTTTACTTGCTAAACTGGTCAAGCTGATCGCCCGATAGCACCCACAGTCAAAATGTGAACCTTTACCTTTATATAAAGGCACAATGACCGCGGATCGCCAATCATCCGGGACATCTCCCGTCCGCCAGCACAAATTGCACAGCAGATGAAAGCTGTCCCAGACGCGAGGCCCACCGTACTTGACCATTTCAGCAGTAACTCTGTCTAGTCCCGCAGCCTTACCACATTTCAAACTTCGAATCGCACGTTCAATCTCTTTCATGCTGATGACCTCAGTGTCATCGAGGTCCGTGTCTGGCGTGCCAGTCACGGCGTCACCCCCGGATCCTTCACTAAGATCATGACACGTATACAATTCTCTATAAAATTCACTCCATCGCTGCATGAAGTCCGATTTTTCTGAGAGGACGTCATTGGTTCTCGAAAGCACTTTGTTCATTCTTAAAGCTGTCGCACCACTCCGGGACCTTCCAACCTCTTTCCAGAAGAGTTTGGAGTTTTCCCTAAAGTTGTGCGACAACCTCTCGTCCGCTTCTATTCTACACCTTTCACGTACTTCCTCAATCAATGTTTTCGCATGAACTTTCTGCAGCTTATATCTTTCTTTCATCTTCTCTCAACTCTGCCATTGACGGTCCCAAGCCCGTATGAGAAAAGAGGAGGGTTGGCTGAGTGGAGATCTAACCAGCCATAAAAGATCAACGTCGAGCATCGGGCGACGGTAATTAACCCGATAAAACCCTGGCCTAACAAGCCAGAACCTGTTGGAGGTAGGAAATGACCGCCACAACTCGCAACTCTGTGCATCCACAGAATCGAGGGCCTTGGCTTAGCCGCCCGGGCCGCGAGGTAGAACACCTCTTTAAAAAGTTACCCTAATCCTAAGGTGGGATCACGTGCCGATGGGATGCATGGCTTGCAGGAGGCAAGTCCTTAGCGCCAACCTCGGTGGACCTGGCAAACGCCGTTGTATATTGCCTTCTTGAGGGAATGGGCGTCACCCCTCTTGTGACGTGTTAATCGACCCTACTCGTGGGAACAGAATGAGCAATTATAACCCTGAAAACGAACAAAAATTAGATAAGAGTAACTCAAAAACTATGACCCAACAACTCTTCCATAAAGGAATGTTCACAAACCGCCCAAGATCAAACTCCTTTAGTGGAGCAACTAATCAAGGGAACATCGAACTGGCAGATAAAACAGATAAAAAATCCGAAGAACAGCTGTTCACAGAAGTGTACTGCGGCAAAAGACAAAGATCCAGTCCAGATGCAGTTATGCGCAATCAAAAGCAGGCAAAATTGAACTACTGGCTTGCAACACCAGCAGTACCAACATCCAATCGATTCAAAGGGCTCGAAGTTATAGAGCAAGCAGACAAGCCTGAAATTCAAACACCGAAGCCCACAAGACCCCCTCCACTATTCATTGACGGAGTCAAGAATATACAACCTTTGATGAAACTATTAGAAGACGTATCAAAAGGAGAATATGAAATCAAGGTATTACGAGGTGACAGAGTTAAAATACAACCAAAATCAGCCGAATCATACTCCACCATTTATAAAGAACTAAAGGCTAAAGATACCGAATTTTATAGTTACCAACCAAAACAAGACCGCAGTTTTAGAATTGTGCTAAAACATCTACACCCATCTACAGACAAAGAGGATATAAAAATAGCTATTGAGGAGCTTCACCACAAAGTAGTAAATGTCTGGAACATCCAAAACTCAAGAACAAAACAGGCGCTACCAATGTGGAACATCGAACTGGAGCCCCGCGAAAATAATAAAGACATATACAACGTCAAATATCTACTACACTGTCGCATATCATTTGAAGCACCTAGACCAAGGCGAGTAATCCCCCAATGCACTAATTGCCAAGATTACAACCACACACAAAAGTTCTGCAATAGAAAGCCCAGATGCGTCAAATGTGCAGGTTCGCACCACACTTCAGCTTGTTTGCGGAAAGACAGATCAAAAGAGGTTAAATGTGTCCTCTGTGAGGGAAACCATCCAGCTAACTACAAAGGTTGCACAGTCTACAAAGAACTGTTGAAAGTCCGATATCCCCATCCAATCACCAAAGTTAGGAAAAACCCTGGATACACTAGAAAGGAACAAGAACCTACAGACAAATCAACAAATAACGAAAAGTCGTATGCCCAAGCCACACAAGAAGTCCCTGGACAACCTACAACACAAACAACGAACACTAAGGATGGAAACCAAAACACGAGTGAGCTCCAAATTATTAAGGAGACACTTGTTGCCTTGATGAATCAAATGTTAATCATGACCAAAACGTTAACCGAATTAATTTCAAAAATGCCATCACATTCACAGCACTAAAATTGTGTGTATGGAATGCCAATGGCTTGTCAAACCACTCGGAAGAGTTAAAAATATTCGTTAAAATACACTGCATAGATGTTTTACTAATCTCAGAAACCCACTTCACATCCAAAAGCCACTTTAGCCTACCAGGATACAACATGTACCATACTGACCACCCAGATAACAAAGCACATGGAGGATCGGCCGTTTTTATCAGGTCAAACATCAGGCATCATGTACTACAACATTACTGCAAAAACTACATCCAGGCAACAAATGTCGTGGTAACAGACTGGATTAGTGATATTACAATATCGGCCCTCTATTGTCCACCTAGATTCACTATTAAGGAATCGGAGTTCAGTAACTTCTTTCAATCACTTGGAGGCAGGTTTATCGCAGGAGGCGATTATAATGCCAAGCATACGTTCTGGGGTTCCAGGCTTGTTCTACCCAGAGGGCGTGAACTCCTTAAATGCATACAAAAAAGAAATATGAACGTGGTATCGTCGGGTCAACCAACTTACTGGCCAACAGACAAAAGAAAAATCCCAGATGTTATAGATTTTTGTGTCAGCAAAGGAATCGCTAAGAACATCATATCGTGCCAGAGTTGCTGGGACTTATCTTCAGACCACTCTCCAATCATAGTAGAACTACATACTATCCCCCAAGAACGCACCAGAAAATGTGTTCTGCATAATAATAGAACTAACTGGTCTCTATTCCGTGAGCTCACAGACAAAGCATTCCAAGAACCAGTTAGCCTAAAATCGGAAGACGAAATAACGGAAGCGGTGTTATACTTCAACAAGAGTGTGCAAGATGCAGCTTAGTCATCGACCCCACCATCGCAATCTAGAAACCTGGATACCCACGTACCGAAACACATATTCGATAAAATAATCAAAAAAAGGAGGATCCGAAAACGCTGGCAAACAACCAGAGACCCTGTGGCGAAAAAACAACTCAATCACGCCAACAGACAGCTAAAACACATCCTAGAGAAAGATCGTAATGACGGATTTCACAATTACCTCACCGGCCTGGATACTACTGCTTCCTCGGACTACTCTTTGTGGAAAGCCACCAGAAGACTAAAACGGCCTGTCAACGTCTCTCCTCCTATAAGAAAACCAGATGGTACCTGGGCGCGGACAGACCAGGAGAAAGCCAGAACCTTCTCAGAACACCTCTCCAACGTCTTTACCCCTCACCCATATGACGGCTCACCAGAAGATGCAGCAGAAATCACTAACCATTCAAATAACCCAAAAGATACGCAGGAAATGCCTCTTAAATTTACAAAAACAGAAGTTGCTCGAATTATTAGAAAATCAGACCCAAAAAAGGCTCCAGGATACGACCTCATTACAAACCGGATATTACAAGAACTACCTGAATCTGGCATAACTTTCCTTACTTCACTATTTAATGCCATGACCAGACTGCAGTTTTTTCCCCTGGAGTGGAAGGTCGCACAAATTGTAATGCTGCTAAAGCCAGAGAGACAACCTGAAGAAACAAAATCGTACAGGCCCATAAGTCTGCTACCCATCCCATCCAAAATATATGAATCCCTACTACTACAACGAATCTTGCCTATACTCAAAGAGAAGGAGCTAATCCCTGACCACCAGTTTGGATTCCGCAGTAAGCATGCCACTATCGACCAAGTGCACAGGCTAACAAAATACATCATGGAATCGCTGGAAGGTAAATCTTACTGCGCCAGTGCATTCCTGGACATATCTCAAGCGTTTGACCGCGTGTGGCATGAGGGATTGTTATTTAAATTGAAAATTGCACTACCAGATCACCTTTACGGGATATTAAAATCATTTCTCCAGCAGCGCCATTTCATAGTACAACAAGGGGAAGCTCTGTCAGATCTCTGCCCTATAAAAGCAGGAGTCCCGCAGGGCAGTGTACTGGGTCCCATACTCTATTTACTTTTCACTGCGGACCTGCCGACATCTGAATCATTAATCACTGGAACCTTTGCTGACGACACCGCTATACTGGCTACTCATAGTGACCCAAAAATAGCCTCACAAATACTTCAAAAAGGGCTAAATGACATATCCCACTGGCTCAAAAAGTGGCGGATAAAAGCAAATGAAACCAAATCAGTCAACGTAACGTTCACCCTAAGAAGAGGCTCTTGCCCCCCAGTCACACTTAACAACATTGTAGTTCCACAGGCAGATCATGTGAGATACCTTGGATTGTACTTGGACAAAAGACTTACCTGGCAAAAACATATTTTCACTAAGAGAAAGCAACTCGGTATTCAAACGCGAAAACTCTACTGGCTCATAGGACGAAAGTCTCAATTGTCTCTAGAAAACAAAATACTTCTCTACAAGGCAATACTGAAACCTATTTGGACGTATGGAATCCAACTGTGGGGTACTGCATCCCATTCAAACATCGAAATCTTACAAAGGTTTCAAAATAAAGCACTCCGAATGATAACTAATGCACCCTGGTATGTGCCCAACAAATTACTACATCATGATCTACGCCTGCCTACTGTGAAACAGGAAATCCTACGCCATACTAGAACTTATAAAGAGCGCATCGAACGTCATCCAAATATTCTGGCCCGGCCACTCATGGCAAACCACAACAAAGCGCGACGCTTAAAGCGCAAGATACCACAAGACTTAATATAAACACAAACACAGTAAACCCAGTTACTGTTTAATAATGAGGATGTGACACAGGTCACATACCGAGCACGCCAGCGATAGCACCAACAAACATACTGCTGAATGTCCCTCAAAGGCGACAGATTGCTGTAAATAAAAGATTAAAAAAAAAAAAAAAAATCTTCTCTCTCATATGCACATCGTTACTAGAGGCCAAGTAGTCTAACCATGCTTTTTTCTTCTTTTTTACAGCTTCTTTCACTTCATCATTCCACCATGCATCTCTTCTTATATATTTAACTTCCTAAATACCCGACGTTTCGAACGCTTTACAGCACTCATGGTCACGGGCGGAACTGAGATGTTCAACGTCCAGATGTCATAGTTAACCGCGGTTACCATAGATTATTTTTCTATGGGAGAGTCCTATATCAAACAGTGAACCTTTATAAGCTGTAATTGAAGAAAAAATGGGGTTAAAACATATTAACATAGTTTAAAAGGTTAAAATGTATTGGTAAAAGATAATTAAGGGCTTTAGCTGTAACTAAATTGGAAAAATATGCTTCCGTCTTTATTATTGGTTATATACAATTATGTTACAGCATCCACTACCGCATTTTGTTCCGTGAGTGTCGTAAGAAGTGACAGAGGAAGCAAATTATGAGATGGGCAGTAGGGTTGCCCTAATAACAAATAGATAGTTAAAAACTGCGGTTACCAACCTGTATGCCAAACATGGCACCTGTCAATCTATTAAGAGGTCTATGTTCGGCAGTGGACTTAGATGGGCTGTAATGATGATGGCAACACGAGAAAACTGATTTCAGCCACCGCCGCGCTGGCACTACTGAAATTGATTATTGATGATTTAGTCAGGTACTTGAAACGTCAAAAGTGAGCGTTGTGAGAACAAAAATCTACAGACAGTGATTCGAGGATGTGTAAAGTGTGTCAATTCAAAAGGTATTGGAGCAGTGAGGGAGCAGGGTAGATTTGATGAAAAACCCTCTCAGTAATACTTGACTTTAATTTACTTTTTTGTTTTTGTCAGAAACTCACGGGCGCGCGCAGTAAACTCACCAGAGTATCGTAATTTGATGAATGGTAATGCATAAGATAAGAACAAAAAAAATTTTTTGTCAGAAACCTTAAGGGGCGAACACGCAACTATTACTTACTTTAATCGTAATTAGATGAAGGTATAGGAATGCTCGGGACAAACCAAGAAACAATCATTTTTCAGAGTACTTTCAGCTACAACATATACAAAATATACAAATATATAAAAACAACCTTATCAACTGTAAATCCCAGTTATCTCTTCTGATTTTCTTTAATTATAAATGTTTATAATATTGTGTTTTTTAATACACAGTAAACAAAAGAAGGACAAAATAATGTTCTCTCTGGCAAATTTTGTTCATGAGGAAAACCATCGGAAGTTATGAACATTCCACACAGGAAATTTTATTGTACAAATATATTAGCAAAACCAGTAAAGGTGTACTAATTCATCCAATAAGATCATTGAAAATTTCTCGTGTTAAATATAGGATTGTTTTCAGTATTAAAGACACAGGGAAGATATAATCACAACACATCCAGACATAAAACCAAATTGTTTTTGTACTTGTAGCACCATCACTTATATGATTAACTTTCTTAACTAGATGTACGCTTTGGATATGACTATGAGGAAGTGATTATATGTATGACTATTTAATAGCAATATTTGTTGCAAAATTTTTATTCCAAAAATTGTCATCTAAAGTAAAGTAAAAATTGTATTCTTTTTATAATTAGAACTCTTAGATTTTGAGTGATTAACTGATCTTGATTTCAAGTCTACAAGACAAGAATCGCTGTTTTATATAAAATTTTAGATGTGTTTAGTAATAAATGTTATATCAGTTTTATTAACCTTGATCTGAAGTTTGTTTGACCCCTTACTGCATAATCTATGCATGACACTCCCCGTCTGTAATATCCGAAAATCAAAACAAAAAAAAAAGGAAGGAAATTCTAAAAAAAAGTGTGAATCTAAATAAAAATATATTGGACAGTATTTGGGATAAGCGCTTCACATTATTTTTACAAATGCCGGTTTACTTAACAATTGTTTATATTAATAAATAATACATCCGCAATAAACAAATATAAAAATTAAAAAATACCCATCATAATTATCTAAATTTCAAGGACCTAAATATTTTTTTATAGGATAGGATGACAAACGAGCACACAGTCCACCTGATGGTAAGTGGTTCCTGCGGCCCATATACATCTACATCTAACCTCGATTACAAATCAAAATGCAGATGCGGTGTCACCCGTGAGGACTAAGATGGAATGACTCTTTCCCAGTAAAAAGGGTCTCTGGTTCTCTACACTCACCATATGAAACACAGCAGCATTAAGCTACTATTTTACGCTGGTATTCTGTGAGAGTGAGGTCCTTCCCCGGTCGAGCCGACCCATTTGTGCTACAACTATACAACTAATATAACTACAGCACAGCTCTACTACATATAAATTGTTAAAATGTTTCTAATGTTTTAGATGTTATTAAATATAGGACAGTAGTTTCAACATAGCATTTACAAGCTTTATTCGAAAGATAAACAATACCAGCTGTTAGATAAGTATTTTTAAACTTACGATTCTGCAGCAGCTGTCAGTGACACGAAATCATTCTTGGGATCCAAAAACAAGTCTGCACCTTGATGTATGTATTTTCCACTTAGGAGACTATTTTTTTTATGCGGATAATGTAAACAGAAAAATAATTTTCCATCTAAATTCGGCACTGTAATCTCAATGCGCGAATTCCATTCATAAGACTCTATTTCTTTAATTTCGTAATTAGGGTAGAAATCACCACAATCACTGCCCTTAGACGCTTCAGTAGGTGTTAATCTCCAAGAGTAATGACCGAGGAACTGACCACCACGCATATGTAATAAATATTTACAGATCAAATCTATGCACTGTTTTTTCTCCACTTCGAAATTTACTATCCATGGACTAGTGCCGCTATATTCTTCACTACACACTTTAGAAATTAAATAAAATAATAAACCACAAGTCCGCAACACTTTACACACTGGGGCCATTTTTAACTAAGCGCAATAAAGAAAAGAAAACAAGCAACATATATTTATAAGTATACGGACATATTTCTAACGATTGACAGTTCGGCGGCAATTGTTGCCGGAACTGCGGTAGGTGAAGAAAAAGTAAATGTTGTCACATCCGTTGCGTAAATGGATAATAAACTTTCTATACTTTATGGTACTAACAAAACCGTAGACAGAGATAGCGTTCTCTGCACTGACTTAAAAGTATATGGACTGACTATACCTACAAAATTAGCGTGACTACCTACAAAAATCTAGCACATAAAATGGCCGCCTTTTATAGGGTTGTAACTCTGCAATATGCGCAGCTGATATCGATATTTTAACTAATATGATTTTTTTCTCATTTTATATAATTGGATTTGTTGCTTAATTTACTTTATTTTGTAGGTATTTACATAGATCCAGGGCTGAATTTTCAATCGTCAAATAACTTATCTGGCGAATAAATGTGACCGACAGATTTATGGCTTTAGTGTAGATAGAAATTAAATCCTTCTTTTGTGTTTATAGTATTACTCGGATGGTGATCCCAGATCTCATATTATTAATGTAAAATAATAATTATTAGTTGAGTAAAAATGAAATAAATTGTTTTAAAAATCAATACATATCTATTATTAATTTATCTGCACATAATTCATCAGAAATATTATATACTATATTATTATTATTATTTATAACACGTGACGTGATTTAATTATGCTTCACAAAATTATTTTAATATAAAAATCAATTGCCGTACGGTAGTTTTGTAAAAACTCAGAAATGCCTCTCAATTAAGAGTTACAATCAAATCAAATTTAGGTGGTTATCTAGTAACATAATAAAATATAAATAGAAGATACACTACTATATGACTACTATAAGATAAGATGAAGGCACTGCACTACACAACAAAAAAACTTTTAGCATTCAACAGTTTGACAGCAGATCTACCACAAAACTCAGCACTTAACATGGCGACGCAGTCACGGATGGAAGAGCTAATGACGTCACACGAAAGTTTTGTCAAAATAAGTAATTGACAAACTGTTGTTGTCTCCCTTTTCTAATGAAGCTACTGCTTTGTTAAAAAGAAACAAAAGTATTTTTGACAAGTGTGTGTCGATGTTATAGATATTTGTATAACTATTATTTCTACAGTAGAATACGGCGCCTCCATAGGTATTATTATCTCTATGGTTCTCTGTCTACGAACAAAACCATAGAGGTTAGAGAAAAGGAGAACGATCGCTACGTACTAAAGCATATCCCGCCTGTCCTTGAAGATTTGTAGAATTTTAATAAAATTAAATAATAATATTTAAAACAAAATCTCTGTGGAGTAGTTTACCACCGGCGATTTTTCCGGAGCGATACGACCTGGGGACCTTCAAAAAAAGAGCTTACTCCTTTTTAAAGGGCCGGCAACGCATCTGCAATTCCTCTGGTGTAGCGGATGTTCATGGGCGGCGGTAGTCACTTAACAACAGGTGAACCGTATGATCGTTTGCCCCGTAGACAGAGAAACTTATAGACAAATTGACGCCTTCTTTTGCATTCACACACGAAAAAGATAGATTTATGCATACGTCTTGCATAGAAATGAGACAGAGCTGTGTGATTGTTTGTCCCTTTCTCCGTGCCAGTTTTTTTGTTTAGCAAACTACACTTTGCTAAACAACTTTGACAGTTCGTAGAAGCTTACAAGGTGGTTTAAGTGAGAAAAAAAATGTTTTGTGAGCTTAAGATTGGTGAATCTTGTTCAGTTCAGTTCTTAGAACAATTAAAAATTCTATCTAAATATGTTTAAAAGTCATAAAGATTATTGTATAACCTAAAGCTACGTTATCGTCCTTTCTCACTCGAGGCCACGCTAATCATTAGTCTATAGGAAAAAATTTTCATGCCCCGTAATTTTTTAATTTTTGACATATTGTGTCGGATATCCGGCCATATTAAAACAATTTTTAATTGTTTGTACGCTGAATGAAGCATGCCAGAATTTGTTTTTATTTATTCAAATACAAAAAATTATTGAATAATTGCTGGTATCTCCATTAGAAGAATATAATGGCTTTTGGAATACAAAATGACAAAATAATCGCTAACACTTTTCCAATATGACGCAAATGTATGATGTCATATACTGTCCAATGTTTTGAAACGAATCACCGGTATGGCATCGATTTATGACGTCATTTGCACAGGCCAGTACACTGGGTTCTATTTTGGAATATACGCATAGTGACAAAATGCTTGATATAAACACGGATATATTACTGGATCGCGTACTTCGATTTATCTTTATTTACACTCTAACTGAATATCACAGATGTGACAAATTCTTTCGTAAGTTTTGGTGGATTTATTAAAATTTAACTCAAGCTTGATAATAAAACCTACAATCATAAGCAAGTATCATCATCATCATGATTTGTAACCACCTTAACAACGTAAGTATCGCTCAGTACTCAATAATATTCACAAACCACGGTTATAGGGCATTTGCATCCTGTTGCTCGTTACACGTCTTTCTTCGTCGTCATTCGTCCATGTCTAAATTTTATAAGGTTATCATTAGGAACACATTTTGGTAAAACACTTCCCCTCCCCCTTAACATGGTAGCGGAATTAAGTGAAGATCTACCCCAGGAGGGTACCAGCACCCCTGGAGAATCTATCGCTGAGCATCTACGATCAAGTTACTCCACTCCTGAGCGTTGGTGCTCAGGCTCCCCAAGGTATTCTGAGAGGGAGGGGGGAGGCAAAATTCCGCTCAAGACAATAACTGCTCGGGGCAAAGTGAGCAAAAAGTCCAAGGCGACCCCTACCCCGTGAATTTCTGCAATATCAGGGGACTTCATTCTAACCTGAACGCCATCCACTACCATATCGAGACAGCGAGGCCAGCTCTGCTCTTTCTGACCGAGACGCAACCGACGAGACCGAACGAGACCCGAGACCGATACGAAGCATTAGCCGGAGGTGTCCTCTCCGGCTAATGCTTCGTATCTCTCCTACCCGGGGTACAAACTGGAACACTCCTTTGTGCCTCGAGCTTGAAGGTTCGGACCTGTCCATCCTTTGGCTACGCGTAGACAGCGACGACCATCCGCGCGTCTACGGGTGCCTCTATAGGTCACATAGCGGTAATGCCGAAACAAACCGACTCTTTGACCACGTCCAAATGGCTACAGCAGATTACTAAGACTCGTTGCTACAGCAGATCCTCTCCGCAGGGATCGTGAATCTCGGCGATTTTAACGCCCACCACGCCAAATGTCTTTGTTCACGTTCAACAGATTATGCGGTGAGATCTGTTCATGATTTTGCCTTGGCATATGGTCTGACACAACTGGTTACTTCGCTTACGCGGATTCCAGATGTGGAGGATCATGCACCTTCCCTGTTGGATCTTCTGCTGACCTCTGATCTGGACGGATATCAGATTCCCATCGACGCCCCTTTAGGCTCATCGGACCATTGTCTTGTCTGGAGTGTGGTGCCACTCACGATGAAATCACGATTGCAATCTGCAGGCTGCCGCCGTGTTTAGCACAACAGGTCAGCTGATCGGGATAAGATGTGGTCTTTCTTTGCATCCTACCCTTGGGAGCGGATTTGCTTCTCACCGAACGATCCCAACGTTGTTGCTGATTCTGTCGCTGATGTGGTACTTCAGGGTATGGAACTTTTTATTCCATCCTCTGTAGTGCCCATCGGAGGCAAATCTCAGCCATGGTTTGGTCGCTCATGTAAAATATCATCAAGCTGGCTAACTTGAGTGCTAACAAGCCTGGGCTGACGCATCAAAGTCCCGGGATGTAAACATCAGCGCTCTAAAAAGGAAGTATAATTCCACTTCCAGGTCCTTCAAAAGAGTCATTGCCAAGGCAAAGTAAGAGCACATAGGCAGAATTGGCGAGAAACCAGTTCGCCTTCTGTCCGAACCGGCTGTCCAGGGAAATTTCTGTCAGCCATCTCTTTCATTTCTGCAAAGGGAGGACGACTCATTGGCCCATGCCGCAAAAGAGAAAGCCGATCTGCTAGGCTCTTTGCCGCCGACCATCTCACGGTGTGAGTGCTCTGTGCTGGAAGAGCGGTTCACACAGCGCTCGGTTCACAAAGCACTCCTTTTCATGGGCATCCACAAGTCGAGTGGGCCTGAGGGTATCCCCCCAATTGTGCTGAGGACGTGTGCTCCAGAGTTGGCACCGGTCTTAACGCGTCTTTTTCGGTACTCCTACTCCCAAGGCGTAGTCCCAAAATCATGGAAGACGGCTTTCGTCCACCCGATCCCTAAAAAAGGCAATCGCTTAGACCCGTCCAACTACAGGCCCATCGCCATCACCTCCTTGTTCTCCAAAACAATGGAGTCCATTGTAAACTGCCAGCTCATGAGGTACCTTGAGGATCACCAGCTGATTAGTGACCGCCAATACGGTTTTCGCCGTGGTCGGTCAGCTGGTGATCTTCTGGTCTACCTCACTCACAGATGGGCGGAGGCAGTAGAGTTCAAGGGGGAGGCATTGGCCGTTAGTTTGGACATTGCGAAGGCCTTCGATCGGGTTTGGCACAAAGCGCTTCTTTCGAAGCTCCCTTCCTATGGGCTTCCCGAGAAATTGTGCAATTGGATCACCAGCTTTCTTGCAGATCGGAGCATCAAGGTCGTTGTAGACGGTGCAAGCTCCGATTGCAAGCCTATTAATGCTGGTGTTCCACAGGGCTGCGTGCTATCGCCAACGCTGTTTCTTCTGCATATCAATGATATGTTGCATACCCGTAACATTCATTGCTATGCAGATGACAGCACTGGTGATGCTCTGTACACCGGCCGTGCCAATATTTCTCGGGAAAACGTCTCCGAGTACCAGGACAAAATTGTGTCTGAAGTCAAGTTTTTGCTGAACAGAGTCTCGCATTGGGGGCGACTAAATCTAGTCCAGTTTAACCCTCAGAAGACACAAGTTTTCGCGTTAACCACTAAAAAGAACCCCTTTGTTGTATCTCCCCAGTTTCAAGGCACTCCCCTTGTTGCCTCAGCCAGTATCGGTGTCCTCCATCGGCGACGACATATCGAGTGACGTGCAGTTTCGTGGTCACTTAAAAGAGAAGGCTAAATTGGCCTCTAAAAAGCTTGGCGTGCTCAACAGAGCGGGACAGTATTTCATGCCGGCACACCGCCTGCAACTTTACAAGGCGTAGGTTCGGCCGCACATGGAATACTATTCCCATCTCTAGGCTGGGGCTCGCCAGTACCAGCTCCTTCCACTTGACCGCATCCAGCGCAGAGCGGCTCGAATCGTCAACGACCGAGTGCTTTCCGATCGGCTCGATTCATTGGCGCTGCGAAGAGATGTTGGGAGTGCTCTGAGCAATTATTAGGTTTAATCTCAGCCGCCAAATTTCATGAACGCACTACGCGGCAATCCTCCCGATACCATCCACACCATCTGGATGCTTTGCGGTCCACCACTGTACGTTTCACAAGGAGTTTTCTTCCGCGTACGACCTCTCTGTAGAATAGTTTACCACCGGAGATTTTTCCGGACCGATATGACCTTCAAGAAAAGAGCTTACTTCTTTCTAAAGGGCCGGCAACGCATCTGCAATTCCCCTGGTGTTGCGGATGTTCATAGGCGGCGGAAGTCACTTAACATCAGGTGAACCACATGCTCGTTTGCTCCCTCTTCTATAAAAAAACGATTTTATTTTGCTTTTGATGAATACTGGACGAAAAGATAAGTTACGTCGTATATAAGGCACAATGAATGTCCTGCATTTCTGGCAACCTGGCTGACCAGGTTTTTCTGCACAAATTAATTATAGGAAACTAACTGATCTGAATTACTATCCAAGATTTCATTTAAGATCAAAAAAAGATTTCCTCGACTGGACACTAAGCTTACACTATTCCACACCAGTCATTGCAGCACAAACCACAAGTAACACTACTCAATGTCTCGTCTTTAAAAGGTATATGAGGCATATTCTAAATATTAACACAACCTCTGCATCTAAAATTAAAAAGGCTGTGCTCGACATTGATATCAATAATGATGAATGAAATCTTTTTGCTGCATTGTAGTTAATTTGTTGATTTTGTTTTGTTTTATAATACACTCTATGTTATTGTATATTGGTAGACGCTGTTGATGCATTTAAAGTTACAGCCTATATATGTCCCGCTGCTGGGCACAGGCCTCCCCTCATTTCTGAGAAAGTTGAAGTATTTACTTAGTATTATTTCTGGTGTATTTCATTAATTTTAGTGTACTTACTGTTGGTCAGCCAAATAAATTAGCCACTAAAGGACATTTAATTGTTTCTCTCACCGGTATTTATTTGAATTTTAAATAATAGTAAACGTTTTGAAATGTGCAGTTTCAAGTTCCAAATACTGTGTCGGGCTACACACAATGTTAAGGTAGAATTACGTAGTTGCCCGTCACAATACGTGAATTTAGAAAGGGCTTTCATGAAAAAATGAACATATTAAATAATGTTACGCGCTCAAGTCGACGATACACTAGCGCCATCTAGTGTCAGGAACGAGAGCGAGGGGAGCTTCGCAGAAAATGACATCACAAATCTTTCGACCGACAGCGCCACCCGAAGAACTAAGTTTCTGGAAAGTCTGCACTCGCACACTCGTCCCTTTGCGCGCATTTGCTTGAATGTTCGGGATGCTTCTTTGCTAATTTAAATAAATAGGCGCTGCAAGATGCGATCGGGGCAGAGTTGAACTCGGCGACACAAGCGAAGCTTCGGAGCGGAATTAAGTGAATTAGTGTGTTTAATTATTAGTGTTTTTAACTTTAATTTGTGGAAAGTAAATTAAAGTGTTAATTTAGGTAATTCTATCCGCAATTTTTATTGTCACAAACCTCAAGCTCGTAACAATAAGTTTATGGGATATTACGACACATCTCATCAGGCATACCTCAAATCTTCAAAACAAGATTGTACAACCAATGCGTGTTGCTCGCGATGACATAGATCTGCAACGTGGTCCTTCACTGCTGGCCGTATGAGGAAGCTCAAGGTTGCTCATCATGCAGGTGCATCACGCAGATGCAGGTGGCTCAGAACAGTGCGTTGTGGCATTTCTTGCGGGAGGCCTATTTTTACCTACAGGCCTACAGCAATAGACTTATGAAAGGCTGTGATGATGATGACTAAGTTAGTGAGCGGTTTAACTGCTATTAACGAATAAAAACAAAAGATAACTGAAGGACTTATTTTCCAAGCAGACTTAAACGTAGTGTGGCCGTGGAAGGAAAAGGGTAGATCTCCCGCCAGGCAGGGTGTTCTGCCCGTGGAGCGGCCAACACTCCGTATGATAGTTCGGAGATGTTCTATATGTATATACTGTTTATGATTCGGAATTTTGATAGCGTGTTTTAGGCTTCAGCGTGTTTCGCTTGCGGTGCAAGTGCTAGGAGATTGCCTTGTAGTCTGCGGTGAGTCGAGAAGAAGGCAAGTAATTTGCGAAAGTGCCATGGAGCAGAGGCGAGCAGTAAGTCTCAGAGCCGTGCCGAACACTGTATAGCGCAGAGAGTAGCTTGAAGGAACAGGAAGCATTATTATTCCAGTGACGCGATGAACCTTGTGAAGCTAGATGGCTTGCAGGATACGAAGACTGCAGACGATATCTGCTCGGGAGCGAATGGATGGGATATTTTATGACGATGATGAAGCTTGAAGTTTCCGAAGGTCGTTGGTCGCGTGTTCAGATCACGTCGGGTGGTCACCACTGTGGCGGTGGAAGGAAAAGCGGAGATCTCCCGCCGGGCAAAGTGTTCTGTCCGGGGAGCGGCCAACGCTCCTTATGATAGTCAGGAAATGTTCTATATATGCTGTTTATGATTCGGAATGTTGATAGCGTGATTTAGGCTTCGGTATGTATCGCCTGCGGCGCGACGACAGCGCCGCCACATCACCCCCCTGCTCAGACCGGAGGTCGATAGTGCAGTCCGATTCCCGGTGTGTCCTTTTAATGCCGGTGGGGAATGCATGCTGTGTGCGTAAGGGCAAGTGACACCGGTGCGAATAATATGCCGATGTGTAATGCATGCCGTACTACGCACTGGCAAGTGATGCCGGTGAGAACGATGTGCCGGAGCAAGTGCCAGAAGTCTGCCTTATAAATTTGCGGTGAGACAAGACGAAGACAAGTTGGACTGGCTTGCAGGAACTGAAGGCTGCAGAAGACGATTTTCAGTAGTGAATGGTAGGAGTTGTTGAGGATAATACCGAAGGCTTGAAGTTGTAGTTTCCTAACATTACTTTTACCAAGAAACATCATCAGAAAATCGAGCAAGCGAAGCCGCGGTCGCGAGGGTTTTAGTACTGTCTATTAAACGTTTGTTGCGTACATCAACTATAAGATTATAGTAAGACAAGAAATCTACTCCTATTATCGTCTTAGTTACATCGACCACAACGATTTGCCAAGAAAAGTCGCGAAAAGTAAATGAGCATAACCATAGGTATTAATTGTAGAATCGTTTGCTGCACATAGTTCAAAATTAGTTTTTTGGCGGTGCTCTTTTAGAGCAGAACGCGGAAACACACAAAGATCACTTCCGGTGTCCACTAAAAACTATATTTTGGTATATTTGTCCGTAATAAATAAGCGATCGGTAACTGTGCAGTCGGCCGTCGCCATTATCGACTGCCCGGTGCATTTCCCGCGTAGTCGCAAGGCTTAACACATTTATTTGCCCTTTCACCGAATTTATGGTGGTACCAACATGTAGGGAATTTTCTGTAATTTGATTGAGATCTAGTTGATGACGATCGGTTACGCTTACCTCGGCTAGGGTTGTACCTTGTCCTCGGGCGTGGCATTCTGTCTAGGGGCTGCCTGCGGGCTAGGTCAGCTAAATCTGCCACCTCTTCCAACGAAGCCTTTGACTGTGATGCAATGATGGACTGCGTGCTGGTTGGTAAGCGGCTGGTCCAGATAGTCCTCATGAAGTTTTCCGGTACATCAGGGCCTGCTAGCTGCTTCAGGTGCCTTAAAAATTGTGAAGGTGTTCTATCACCTAACTCTTCGCGGGTCAGTAGTTGCATAACTTTCTTCTCCCGTGACTCTGTTAACCTCTTCACAAGTTCCGTATTTACCCGCTATTATTTAATCTTATTTATTATATATCATTTTTATGTCATTAACAACTAACAAAATATAAATTAATAGTAGTTTAAAATTAAAGTATAAAACTCGCCACATCACGCCCCTTCCAGAGGCCTTGTTAAGGACGATAATAGTCAGGAAATTGTACCCTATGGCCTGATCGAGTTCTGACAATATTTGTTTCTGGGTGTGTAGGAGTGTGTCGGTTGTTCAAAATATGTTTACTTTGTGTTTGTGGTTGTATGTGTGATTGCGTGGTTGAATGTGTTTGTTCAGGTTTGTTTGTAGGTTGCAGTACATAGGCAGGCTTAATTCGGTCTATTGAAACCGAGATTTTGTTACCATTCACTAGTAAATTAAATATTTTGTCTTCTCTTTTTACTACTTCATATGGGCCCGTGTAAGCTGGTTTTAAGGAACCACCTATGGTGTCGTCCCTAACAAAGACATGATTCGCTGTAGCTAAATCTTTAAAAACGAATATGGGTCGTTTTTTACTACCGTGATGTGGGGTAGAGGACGGTTGCAATTGTTTGACAAAATTGTGAAGACGCGATAAGTAGTCTGTTACGTCGATGGTGTCTTCGATCTGTGGGGCAAATAATTCGCCTGGGAGGCGTAGGGGTTGCCCATACACTAACTCCGCAGATAATGCCTTGATGTCTTCCTCAAAAGAACCTCGTATCCCTAATAGGACGAGTGGAAGGCAGTCAACCCAGTTTTCACTCGCGTGACAGATGATAGCAGCCTTTAACTGTCGGTGGAAACGCTCCACTGATCCATTGCACGCAGGGTGGTACGCTGTTGCTCATCTATGCCTAAATCCTGCGATATCTGATAGGCACTTAAAGAGAGCAGATTCGAATTGTCTACCACGAACTGAAACGATATCTGTCGGGCAACCAAAGCGAGATATCCAACCACTTAGCAAAGCTTTAGCCATGGTCTCAGCTGTTATATCAGGCAGTGGTATTGCCTCTGGCCATCGCGTGAAGCGGTCAATGCCTGTAAGGCAATAGTGGTAGCCTTGGTATATAGGTAGAGACCCGATAATATGCAAAAACACGAATCTTGACTTTGGCAAGGAGTATTTACCGATGGGTGCAGATACGTGACGTGTAACTTTGGCTCACTGACATTGCAGATAAGCACGTGCCCACTCACGGCAATCTTTGCGCACTCCAGGCCAAACGTACCTTTCGGCAATGAGTTTTGCTGACGCACTGTCGCCTGGGTGACTTAGTGAGTGCAAGTTTTCAAAAAACAGTTGACGCAAACTCTTCGAGACTAATGGTCTCAAGGTGTTGCCATCATCGTCACAGTACAGCTCCACGTCTGAGCCAGGTACTCGTACCTTTCGCAGTTGGAGGGAATTCCTGGATTCCAGCAATTGCTTTAATTCGCAAGTGGGCTTTCTGGCATTGGGCTAGCTTTTCCAGACTTATGGATTGTGCGATTTCCTCCACCCGTGACAAGGTATCGGTGACCACATTATTTTTTCCCGCAATGTGCCTTATATCGGTACTGAATTGCGAGATAAAATCTAAGTGCCGAAACTGTCTCGGTGAGCAGTTTTCTTTCCTCGTTAAGAATGCGTGAGTTAGGGGCTTGTGATCCGTGTAGATTACGAAAACCCTAGTTTCAATCATATGCCGGAAGTATTTGATGATTTTGTAAATAGCAAGCAGTTCTCGTACATAGGCTGAGTATTTCTGCTGTGCTGGGCTGAGCTTCTGAGAAAAAATGCTAAAGGCTGCCAGTCCTTACCTTTTAGCTGCTGCAAGGTTGCGCCAATTGCTTTATCCGACGCGTCGCTGACCAGCGCTAATTTTGCGTCGCACTCTGGGTGCGCTAGCATGGTGGCTCGACAGAGGTTTCTTTATAGGCATTGAAGGCTTCATACTCTTTCTTGGTGAAATTAACCAGATGTGAGCCTTTGATTCAACCCCCATTCCAGAACAGGGTAAGGCTGCAAAGATACTCTAAAAGGGATTCCTGAAACCACCGCCTTGCGTCCTGTCTCCACTTTTGGGGGTAGATAGGAAATAACACACTTTCGTTTAGTGGTATCAGTAGACATATCTCCTATGCACATAGTTTTTGTAGTATGACCCCATAAGAGTTCACCTTCTCCTACTTGTGGATTAAATATCAATGCTAATGATCCTCCTAATCTTCCAGGTATATCCCATAAAAATGGCGATTCTAGAAACTTTTCTTTTAAATACTTGTCAAGACCCACAGCTGGGGATGATTCTAAAAGACTTTCTGCTGTATTTTTGCCAATTGCGTCCGTATTAAATGTTCTCCACATCCAGAACTACAAGCTGCCACAGAAGGTTGTACACCATCCCTGCTCATTATAGCCCATACACCACTACCGAATGAAGCTGTTTGACCAACTCGTCCTTCATGCTTTAAGGACACACCACCCGAGCTTGCTCCAGAAGCAACCACACCATTTGAATCCACACAGATAGTTCGGAGATGTTCTATATATGCTGTTTATGATTCGGAATGTTGATGGCGCGATGTAGGATTCGGTATATTTCGCATGCGGCGCGACGACAGCGCCGTCACAGTAGTGTTTAAAAAAGGTTAAAAAACCTTTCGATTTAGAAAATGATACAATCTACATCGAATCATTCACACGCAAAGTCCGTATAAAATGGTCATACTTCACTATCCATCTATTAGTTCTCCTCAGTGGAACAATAAGATATAGTTACATGACTGTAAAAAATCTTCCCGTGATCCATCACTGCCCTAAACTATCATGAGGGTCGTCCGCGTAAGCTAAGAGTACCACGAATGAAACTGTATGAGGCTATATTTTTATGTGCGAGCAGCAATGCAGGTCTAGGGAAAGAGACCAGTATCACTGCGACCTAGAAGATCTATTGTGATCGCTGCTATGGCTATAGTTCGCGGCTAAGCCCTATGTATTCAATGCATAGAAGGAGTTGCTTAGCTGTGATCAATTTCACTTCTTCTGGGCGGAGTACATAGTTTCCCAGATGAGTGTTACGTTTGCGCATTAAGGGTCGGCAATCAGTTGGGATGTGTAGAGACGTTTCTTCAGTTATGAAACAGAACCGACACATTCTTTATTTGCTTACTCCCAGGATGGACATGTGCTTTTTAAGACTACAGTGTCCAGTTAGGGCTCCTGCCAGAATGCGCATTTTATTTTTACTTAGTCCCAAGGCTTCTGAAGCGAATTTACGATCAAAAGCCTGGATTAAGGTTTTAGAATGTTTTAAGCCTGGTGTGCCAGACCAGATCCTAAGTGATTTATTGTGATAAAGAGTTTCAAGGGTCAATCGGGCTAGGCTTCTTGAGATTCCACAAAATGGCTCAGGTCCAAATTATGTGCACTTTGAGCCCGCCCGTGCAAGTTTGTCGGCAAATTCGTTGCCTACAATACCCTCGTGACCCGGAACCCATCTTAAAACGATTTATTTTTAAATTGCATCCCAGGGTGTTTAAACGGTTCACGCAGTCTCAAACTAGCGTCGAGTTTACTAAGTTTGACCTCATAGCTATATATATATATATATATATATATATATATATATATATATATATATATATATATATATATATATATATATAGCTGTGCTGCTTGACTATCAGAGTTTATGTAAATTACATGGTTGACGTAGTATTTCTGCGGATTGATTTCCGCACATCGAAGTATGGCGAAAATTTCTGCCTGGAAGATAGAGGTGTATCTACCGAAATTCATACTAAGTTTGAATTTAGGGCGTTCCCCGTAAATTCCAAAGCCTACGTCAAGGCCCATTTTAGGCCCATCGGTATACCATATGAGGCTACCGACCTCACAAATAGCCTGGGCATTCAGCCAATCTTCTCTGGAGGGTAATTTCACTATATACATTTTATCAAAAGTATGTAGTGGACGCATGATATCTGAGATTATGCATAATACCGGTAATTCCTTGAGTCTCTCTCTGGATCTCAATCTATAGGAGAGCAATCTCAGACCACCCTGGGCGCTAATCCTATACAAACTAGCCGTCGCCTCCTTGTCTAGATAAAGATCAAGGGCGTTGGGCATAGAAGTGCATTAAGAGCCGCTCCAGGCGATGATCGCATAGCTCCAGTTGCCATTAAGCAGGCAGTCCTTTGTAGACTATTTAGTCTGTCCGCTGTCGTCTTTAAGTTGGCCTTGTTACACCAGACAATAGAGGCGGCCCCACTATGCTGCTGTACAGCCAACAAAGTACCTAAAGCAATTTTTGTCTTGTGGCATACGGTGCTAAGGTGAGAGTTCCACGTTAGTTTTTCGTCGATTGTTACGCCCAAGTACTTAACTTTCGTGGAAAATGGTACTTCTTTACCGTTAAAGTTTTGGTTGGACTAATTTGTCTAACCGTCTCTTTTTGGTAAAGGGTTTTATCAGCCTTAACTGATAAACTGTTATCCCTACACCAGTTGCTTATGGTGTTTAGGGCTCTTTTTATTATTGACGATGAAGTACTTTGGCAAAAGCCCCTCGCAATGGTCACAAGGTCATCAGAACAACCCAGTGTGTCAATGCGTAGGTCTGCTATTTTGTACAATAGTTGGTCAACCGCAAGAGTCCAAAGAAAGGGTGACAAAACACCTCCCTATGGGCAGCCTCTTGTAGTTGCAACCTCTATCGAAGTTTGAAACAGCGCTATTTTTGCCTTTCTGTTTGAGAGCATCGACTTCACCCATTTGATGGTTGTAGGGTTAACATTTTTAGATGTCAGGCCCCCAATCAGCAGTGATGTGGGGCTACAGTCCTACAGAAGGCGCACTCAATATCTAGAAAGGCACAAAGAGCTATTTCTTTATCCTCCAGTTCTTTTTCGACCCTGTCAATGACACTGATCAGGGCTGTTTCCGTAGATTTGCCTCTACGGTGAGCATGCTGGTTGTAATGTATGGGCTTCGTAGCTAGAGCTACATCCCTTATATATCTATCTATAACATTTTTCCAATGTCTTAATGAGAAAGGAAGATAGGCTTATAAGTCTAAAGGACTTTGGTGAAGCGTAGTACTTTCTACCAGCTTAGGTATAAATAGAACCTTGACAATTGTCCATCGTTCTGCAATATATCCCCATGCAAAACTTGGTCTGAAGATTTTCACCAGTTAAGGAAGAAGGATATGGATACCCTCTGTAGTTGGATGTGAATTGTTCTATCCTCCCCACCTGATTTAAATGTTTCAGAGGAGTCAACAGCCCACTGCACCAGGTGTGGTCTTATTATCCTTGCAGCCTTACGCCAGTCCTTATTACAAGGCCTTCGTAGGGATCTGAAAGAATTCAAAGCTGAAGTCTTGTGTGACCCTGAGAAATGGGTTGACGTTAGTAACTCCAATGTTTCTGTTTCACTATTAGTGAAGTTACCATCCGGCTTTTTAAGAAGCCCGATCTTATTAGGTTTAGCTTTCGACAGCATTTTGTGTAGTCTTGCACTGCGAGGCAAAGACTCAACTTCCTCGCATAGCTTCCTCAACGATGCTCTCTTGGCTTTCCTAATTTCTTTATTAAATTCAGTTAGGGCTGCGCTATAAATATCCCACTCTTCGGTTTTCTTAGCCCTATTAAATAGTTTCCTGGTCTTTTCCCTAAGTTCATTAGCTTAGTATTCTACCAAGGAACTTTTTGTGTTGAGGTCTTGGTTTTGACGGGACAACTGTCCTCGAAGGCTTCACAGATACCTACGGTTACTGTCTCCGTCGCTAACTCCACCAGACCTTCAATTGTTTTGATGCTTTTAGGAAACGTTTCCAAATTCCTCCTTAGGCTATCTATGTAGGTAGGTGGTCGCTTTTGGATCCCTAAAAGTAACGGTTTCGTAGGTTGGTAATGCTTCAATCACAAACTTAATGTGCTTGTGATAAGACATCGAGTTTTCGCTACTAACATGCCAGTCATTTATCCGCCTGAACAAGTTATTGGTAGCAAAGGTTAAGTCCAACACTTCCCGCCTAGCACGCGTTACAAAGATTGGTGTATAACCTACATTTAGGCTTACCAGGCGGTTGAAGATGAGAAAATCATAAAGTAACTCACCTCTTTCGTTGATGTTGGTGCTTCCCCAGGCTGTGTGGTTAGCATTAGCATCACAACCCACCACAAGTTCGGCGTTGTGTTTTCGGGTGAACTCCGCCGCTCGCTCTAACTCGATGGTAGGATCTGCTTTCTCTCCGGGAAGATAGAGATTTATGAAGACTGTAACCAGGTCATCATTGCAGTACTCTAGAACAGCTAAACGTTTGTGGCCGTGGAAGAAAAAGGGGCGATCTCCCGCCGGGCAAGGTGTTCTGCCCGGGGAGCGGCCAACACTCCGTGTGCTAGTTCGGAGATATTCTATATATGCTGTTTATGATACGGAATGTTGATAGCGTGATTTAAGCTTCGGTGTGTTTCGCTTGCGGCGCGACGACAGCGCCGCCACATCACCCCCCTGCTCAGACCGGAGGTCGATAGTGCAGTCCGATTCCCGGTGTGTCCTTTTAATGCCGGTGGGGAATGCATGCTGTGTGCGTAAGGGCAAGTGACACCGGTGCGAATAATATGCCGATGTGTAATGCATGCCGTACTACGCACTGGCAAGTGATGCCGGTGAGCACGATGTGCCGGAGCAAGTGCCAGAAGTCTGCCTTATAAATCTGCGGTGAGTCGAGATGAAGACAAGTTGGACTGGCTTGCAGGAACTGAAGACTGCAGAAGGCGATTCTCAGTAGTGAAGAGGGGTTCTTGAGGATAATGACGAAGCTTGAAATTGTAGTTTGCGAAGGTTGTTGGTAGCGTGTTCAGATCACGTCGGGGTCACCACTGCGGCCGTGGAAGAAAAAGGGGAGATCTCCCGCCGGGCAAGGTGTTCTGCCCGGGGAGCGGCCAACACTCCGTGTGCTAGTTCGGAAATATTCTATATATGCTGTTTATGATACGGAATGTTGATAGCGTGATTTAAGCTTCGGTGTGTTTCGCTTGCGGCGCGACGACAGCGCTGCCACACGTTCAATATTTTTATCACAAATTATACAAGCTCTGGGTCTACTGTCTTTAGTATTGACAAGAATCTTACCGGCAGCCGCCAATCCCAGAGCTCTACCGTTGGCCACCCAAGGCTCTTGTATAAGGGCGAGGTCAATATTACCCTCCGCAAAGCAAACCTCCACCACGGCAGAAGCAGCTGCTGCATGGTGAAGATTTCCCTAGAGGACCCTCGTCTTACCCTTGGGTTTAGCCATTTATGGGCGTGGGACGGCAGGGGTCTTTTACGCCTGTTGAGGACGAGGACGTCCTGTACCTGCGCACTTGACCCCCGCCTTACCTTTTGTCAAACCGCTGCCACATCCCCTCCCTTCAGGCCTGGACGACACCAGCGAAAGCCGTCGGACCGAGGCGAAATCTTGGGTCTTCGTAACTCTCACCGGTGGCGTTCCAGCCTCTCCCCGAGAGGTGGAGGGCTGGGGTTATTGGAGTTGGGGGGTTCGGGCTCAGTTGCCGCGTCAGAGCCTCCCCTGATTTTAAAAGTTATCGTCTGAAACCCAAGGACGACTCTGCCACCTGCCTTCCGAAGAGCCTGTGCCGATGGGTCGTCCAGAGAAAAGGTTACTAAGAACCCATTCTCCTCGTCTCTACGGTGCAGGATTTTGCAGAGCTCAGTTCTTTTTGTGCCCTCAACAGCACAGCCGCCTCCTCTGGAAAGTCGGCTTCGCTGCGGGGTAAGTAGGTAATGCCCAGCTGAGGCTTAGGCAGTTCGCCCTCGGGGTATTATCGAGAGCTCAGCCTCCGGCCAGATCTTCAGTTTTCCGATTTCACTCACAATCCAGTCCTGACTTGAATTATTCAGGCACGTTACCGGAATCCAACCTGGCTTGTGGGTGAAACCCGAAAATTTTGGACCCGTTTCCGGTTACGCCCAATAGGCCGTCTTAGCGATGGCCCGTGTTAGTGCCTGGTGGATCAGCCGCATCTGTTTCACACTCATAGGATACGAATTACGAATTTCTATACGCGCGGAGCCAGCTACGGCACTGAAGCTGAGCTTTTTTGGGCTGGTCTTTGGGGGACTCTTGCTCAGACCGGCTACGTTTTTTCGCCTTCGGAACTGGGCGAGGCTTGGGCGGAGAAATTTTGTCCCAGGGCTTCTGGCAAAGAGAGAGAGGGCCTCTTCGGCTCCTATCTCAGCTGCTATCAGCCTTCGATACCTTTTCCTTGCTGCTCCACTAAGCTTATAAGGCCTAGCGAACTTTTTCTTTTCCCTCCCTGATTCGTTTCCGATTGCGGTTCGGCTGCAGAGCTGCCCTCCACTTCACGGCTCGTCCCACGTTGGGGCGCAATGTTGTTGGGTGTTGGTGAGACTAAAAGAGCCTCTTTCAAACCTACAGCTAGTTCCATTAAAGGAGATTTCTCAGTATCGTTTCCAAAATGTCGGTTTTCGTCCGTTTTGTTTCCACGATTAGCTAGAGAAATACTCGGTCATCCCCAGCAGAGCCTCGCATGCCGAGGGAAGGGCTAAATACTACCCGAATCGCCCTGGTCTCGGGTAGGCACCATTTGCGACTGGACTCCCTCCACGCATCCATCGGCACGGTACGCTTGACACCTTGGATTGGGTGAGGAAAAGGGGGTAGGATAAAAGAAAAGAAAGAAAAGGGGATCGTCCGAGTGTTTCTGTTCTGTTTGTTTCCTATTGAACCTAACGAAAGAACAGGCGGCAACTACGTTAAGGAGAACTCCTCAAACTTGCCCTGGGCTCAACACGACCTGCGCTCTCCTCCAGAGACAGGAGCGCATAAGCATGGATATAGAGTCGATAAACTCTTCCCAGAATATTTTATTATCATTAAAACTCATTGAAAATTAAAAATCTCCAAGTTCGTTAAATAATAATAAAAGGCCGTCTGCACTGGTTGCTGTCGCTCTTGTGTCTGTGAAGCTGTGAACAGACAGCCCGCAGTTATCAATCACGTTCAGGCATGTCTATGCCCGCACAGACAAAATGAGATCGCGCGGACGCTCAACAGGCAAATCTGCCAGACCGACTGCGATGGTCCTACACTATCAAACTTTGCACAGACCTATAGTAGCGAAGTCTGGCGGTATGTCTGCAGACATGCCCGGGGGCAAGTCCGTCTAGTGAATTCCCCGTTTTACCAACACAGGCCGCTCGCCCCCAAAAGCGCTATGCGGTAAATGCGGTTCGACCGAGCGACTGATCCGAGTCTGTATGAGAGTTGTCGCTGTCACCGCGCGATAGTTTTGATATATATAATTTTTTTGATATATATAATATCGATAAAAATGGCATATGGCAAATATGGTCTATACAGCCATGTCTCTTTGCATATAATCATTTTTGAGATTATATTTTCTGATTTATTTAATATAATATATTGTGAAATTTATGATAATATAATATAGATAGAGAGTATTGACGAAAACATGACCACCGGTGGAAAGCACAAGTTTGAAGTGTATTTTTATGACATGTAAACTGTTAGTACAAATGGTGAATCAAAGGCTCCGATAAATCTTAATTAATTTTGTCTGTTTTGGGTGTATTAAGAACTTGAAATACTGTGTGTTGATTCAAGGTCCCAAAAACATCGTAATTTGACACATCAATATAAATGTGAGGAAGTTAAACAGATTGTTAACCTTTGACAAGTCAAAGTTGTTAAGATATTCATAATCTTTAAAATGTGTTACAGCATTTGATGCTTTCCTTTTTGGGTGAAAGCGTTATAGCTAATGTGACCATAAATAAAAATATATCATTAGACAGCTGAGCTGACAGCTGTTTTTGACATTTAGGATCTGCTTATCATCTGTGGTTTTCAATTTGCGGGCGTTTTTATCTTTTTACCTGTGCATTTATTCAAGTACAAAAAACAGTGCGTTGGCTCGATTTAGACAAATATTCCTATTATCACGCAATTACTTAATAAAATGAGACCTATATCATATAAAAAGTCATGAAATTATACAAAATAATATATTAAATAACAGTCGTCGGTACAGTATAACTGCGACGTTTCTTTGTCATAACTTCGTTGTAGGATCGCCATGAGAATTTGCTTAAAATAATTAAAATTTTGTATGGATATTCTGAAAATGGAGGTGAGGGAGGCTGGAGATGGGGCTGCAGCAGGGGAGTTAGACCAAGTTCCTTCCAAGAGATATAGTTGGGCTGAAGTTCGTCAGGCTGTACATGATCTTAGGAAGGAACTTTCTTCTTTGTCTACCATGGTGCCAATGGCCATCTCTTTTAGAAAGTTGGGCAATGGAAAAACCAGGGTGTACTTCTTGAGGACCCCACAAAATGGCTGGGAAATAACATTACTCTATACTGATATAACTCATTCTCTTCAACCTAATAACACCAGGTTAGTACAAATAATTTTTTTAAATATTATGTTAAATGACTGATAAAGGATGAATATTTTAAGATATAATAATCAGGGTGTGTAAATTAAGTTTAAGTATTGCTCCCAATAATTTTTTTATGGATTTTAACATAAAGTTTATAGTGCGGATTAACAAACAAACATAATAAATCAAACACACAGTATTTGAACTGCTATGTAGATCTAAATCTGATGTTGAAAATTTTCATCCAACGGTAATGAGATACGAAACACATGGTAATTGGTATTAAAAAATGGTAATTATGCTAAGTAGTTGGCATTTATAAATAAAATAAATCATATACTTAAATCATATATTAATTTGTTATTTAGGTAACATAACATAACATCAAACTTAGCTATATAGCAACTTAATTTATTTTTAAAAAAGTCAAAAAAATCACACAAAGGCACACATAAAAAATATAGTTGAATTCAAAACCTCATCCTTTTTTTTGAAAATTGTTGAAAACACCATGTAGTAGTGTTAAACTGGAATTCGAATATGTATCACTTTCATGACCAAGAACTTCATAGTGTGATGGCCCAATATTATTATTAATAATTAAATTCAATATAAAGGGGCGTCAAAAATAGTCTTAAAAGATATATATTAAGCAATAAAATTACAATGATAAGCATAAAGTTAATATAAATACATTTCAGACATTAGACCAATAACATAGTAAATTAAAGGCAAAATATTGGCTTTCATAATAAATAAATTTATTATAAAAACTTGTAAAAATATTTAAAACATGATAAACAATAGAAATACAAGTCGAAAATTTTATAAAAATAAAGATAAATAATGTTTATAAGATGATTAGAAAATTTGTTAAAAATTGTCTTAGTTATGGAAGGAGTTCACATATAAAAGAAAATTTTCCTAAGTTATGGAAGGTGTTCATGTATAGATGTCTTTTATGGAGGAGCTGCAGGAGATACATACCTGCAGTTGTACATATATATGGGGTGGTCGGGAGCCCGACAGCCTGAAGTACTGTAGCACAATGACTAGTCCTATATTAGGGACTTATGATATTAAACTCAATAATACAAAAGCAATACTATAGAAGGTCTCCATGATGAATTTGCATTACAATAGTGGGGTCGTGGGTTGAAGTCCTATATATTAATGACTTATGAAAGTAAGGTCTATGATACAAAAGCAATACTATAGAAGGTCTCTATGATGAATACGCATGACAATAGTAGGGTCGTGGGTTCGAACCCTATATATGAATGACTTATGAAAGTAAGGTCTATGATACAAAAGCAATACTGTAGGAGGTCTCCTTGATGCATAAGCATTGTATGGGGTGATCGGGTGACCGACTGCTCCTAGTACTGTAGCAAAATGACTAGTCCTTATTAGGGACTTGAAAAGGAATATTATGGTGGCGTGTACGCTGCTTCACGAGCAATTGGTCCGAGGTAAACTCGGACTCGCTAACCAATGTGTCCTAGACATATCATCCTAGTGCTGGTGGTAAGCAGGTTTGTTGTAGCAATACGGCTTTCCCGTGGACATCGCATGCCCATACCGTTTGTGGGCGACGTCGTAGCGCATAGCGATGCGTCATCTATCTTTCGGATTGAGACGAGTGTGTTTGGTAGCACTTTTAAGTGTAACCAGCATACTGAACTTCATGTCTTAGTGCATTAGCGCTGTGATATGTGGAGTTTTGTCCACTGCCGTCTTAGTAGCGTGCTACTACGATACGTTGGTGCAGTTTTATATAACATTCTTAGTGCCGGTGGTAAGCGGGTGTGTTGTAGCAATACGGCTTATCTTATAACTGCCTTTTGGCTATATCTGCCGTTGTATTGGTTGGTGGAGCATATGTGGCTACCGGCGGGAGGATCTGAGGAGACTCTCAAGGCTGCGGTCGAAAGCCGCACAACGTGGGACCCCATTCCCTTGAGGTGAGCGGTAGACTCATGACACGCTCTGCAGCTAGTAGCCGTGCTGATCATGCAATTGGTGGTGATGCCATACACTTACATCACGTCTGCAGGAGCGGCCTGGATTCGTCCGTATTCTGTATGGCGTTTACACGCATTGACATGCGCAACTTCGGTCGATGTTTGTGCTTACGCACTAACAAGGGGCCAAGCCTCTTTTACTGGTTCGCCAGTTATTTTGCTGTGAACTACGGTCCAGTTCCCGAATTAGCGTTCCCTTCGGGGGTAGTGCATCAAAATGGTTGGCGCTCACCGTGCACGGCGTGTGTGGGGCCGTGTGCCTCCCCTACATTTTTTTAAATAAATGTAGGAGAGCGAAGCCCTTGCATCGGGTATTTTGTATAAATATATTTTGAGCTTTTTCCAAGCGGGAAGGGATAAATAATAATAAATTAATAATGTAAACCTGATACAAGTGAAATAGGGACGTTTTATGTTCTTAACCTTTCTCGAGCCCTGTCTTCGTGAATGGGGTTCAATTAGCTTATAAGGCACTACCAACAGCTTTCAATTACTCTACTACGCGTTAATTTCGAGTTTGCCGTCGTAGACCGTTACGACGTCACAGCTGACGGTACCGTAGACGAAAAAAGTCATTATGTTTATGTTTTTTAGTATTCATGTTTTCAATAAAGTTAAATAATAACGTGTTCGATGAAATAAAATATTTTTTGAATGATGATGATGATGAAATAATAACGTGTTCGATAAAATAAAATATTTTTTTAGTTTTATTTTACATTTTAAATATATCAAATTAAAGATTTTCCTCTTTTACTCATTGTAACAGAACAAATTAACGAATATCAACAGAAACAAAAACAAAAAATCAACAGTAACAAAAACAACAGCAAAAACAGTAACAAACTAGAGAACGTACGGGAGCATAAAAAACGGACGTAAGTACACTTCGACGTTGCTATCGGTACTAAAAGGGCGACGCTTGAGGCGCGGAACGAGGGGGTGCGGCGGGAGGTAACGGCATTCTTGAAGTGAACGACTAGTAGTGAATATTCATTCTTCCAAAAGACACCTAAAAGAACTAAGTTACTAAACAAATACAACGTAAATAAGGGTCTTAACTAAGACGATCACGCCAAAATATTACAAACGGCCTATTTAAACCTTTACAAAGATCATTTAGAAAGATCAAAACATATTTATCCTGGTCACAAATATATAATTTTTATTATAAAGGGGAATATAATATATTTAGTATTTAATATTATATTATTTTTATATAGAGAGGGGGGGGGGGAGCGTTACAATAGTTACTGTCTTAAAAGCAGTCTCTTGTGGATCTGCAAGATCATCACACAGCAATGATGGTCCAAGAACATTAGGCTGGTTATCAATTATTTCATTTGCACTTAATTCTGTGCTCAATCTAGATTGAACATAGTCTTGAAATACACCTGAAGAATTCATATCACTGCCCCTGCTAGAAATATCATACTGATTTAAAAATTTCTAAATTTGTATATGAGCAATTAGTTATCAGGTTTTAAATCAGAGCAATTTTACGGTGGTTTTGTCTCTTTTGCATTTTACCTTTTGAAATACTACATAAGAATTTAATAGTCCTTTTATTCGGTGTAGTTTTAGGTATTACGTTTGTGGTCCTATTAGTTATATTATTATTTTCATTCTCTTTATTTGTGACTAGCAGTTCCCGGCGATTTTGCCGACATGTAATTTAGCATTTTAATTTTTTTTGCGCCGAACCTATTTTCTAAAATAAAAGTTCATTTATAAAATCAGCTGTGAATCTGCCAGTGAAAGTCCTGAAAAAAATCTGTCCACCAATTTTGTGGATTAGCCAGACAAACAGACACACAGACAAAAATTTAAAAATTGTGTTTTTGTTATAAGTACCGTATACACTTTCATGTGCATTTAGTAAAGAGCTGTTATTTTGATATTAAAAATAGACACTTGAATTTTATTTAATTATATAGATGTGTGGATTCATAGCATAACTTTACGACAAATTAAGTGTACAGTTCATTTCCAAGAACATAACGCAACTAGTTTCAATTAATATCAGGTGGTCATTTTCTTTCTGCTACAGTATTTGATGGGCTTTCATTGTACCTTTGACACCCAGACCGAAGTTTCTTTCATGGTTTTGGTTGAAAATCCTGTTTCTGTCGGACACTAGTTGTCAGTATGTAGATTTATTTTGTTGTTGAAGTATTAGTTCACACTGAACAACCAACATTCAATCATGCGTTGGTACTAACACTACGATGTTGGACTGGCCTAGCGAAGTAAGGAGTTTCAATATAATAAGAGGCCAGCTCATACTGGTACTAACTACCATTTTCAATTTCTCATTACCATTCGCCAGATACGAACTGGAGAAATGGTAATTATATAAACAGTAATAAGGTTTCTTACACTTTCTCACATTAAACATTCTTTATAGAACTTATAAAGTATATACTTTTTATCATGGTAATTTGTTGATTCTATGCCAATATATAAAAAACAGATTGTTTTTATTAATGTTCATTATTTTAATGAGTGATTACATATAATATTATTTGTTTCGGTCGTGATAATTTCGTAACAAAAGCTAAAGATTAAAGGAAGATAGAAGAAGTATTTTACTACTTGATTAGATAGTTCGTGATAAAATAGTTATTTATAAAGTACTTACTTTTGTTGATTCTATGCCTAAATATAAAAAAAAGGTTGTGTTTATTAATGTGAACTATTTGAATTACTACTAATATGTAGTAGATCCATGCTGCAGCTATATTATGGCGGTGGCACAAATGGCTCGGCTCGACTGTGGTAGGGCCACACTTACAGAATACCAGCGTAAAATAGTAACTTAATGCTGCTGTGTTTCGCGTGGTGAGTGTAGAGAACCAGAGACCTTTTTTCTGGAAACAAGGCATTCCATCTTAGTCCTTAGGTATGACAACACATCTGAATTCTGATTCTTAATCAAGGATAGATGTAGATGTCTATGGACTGAAGCACCCACTTATCAGGTGTTTGTTTCAGTTGTAATGATTGATTAAAAAAGTTTTTTTTGTTGGAATATCATATTTAAAATGTGTAACGAGTTGTGCCAATCAAAGAAAATATATAGTATTCTTAACATCTACCATATTTCTGCTATATATAGATTATAAGTTATAAGACAACATTCTTCTTGACATTTCACTTCATACAGCCCATTACAATTGCACTGCTGATCTTGCTCCCATAGATAGTCTCAAAGTATGTATTTCGTATTTCATCAGGTCATCACTCCATCTATGGGAGGAGGTTCAAAAAACTGGGGGAGGGGTTCACCACAGTGTTCAATATTATAGTGCAGTGACTGAGAATTTTTTGGCAGAAAAACCCAACAACCGATTTTAACCCGACCTGGATTTGAACCTGGGACCTTCTCTTTGGCAATCACCTTTACAACTGATTTCTTATATTTACGCGAACACTACACATCGAAATAATACTAGTTTTTGCGGAATTTATCGCGTATGTTTAACTTTTTAAATACCCGACGTTTCGAGAGCTTTACAGCACCCATGGTCACGGGAAGGACTGAGATGTTCAACGTCCAGATGTCATAGTTAACAGCGGTTACCATAGATTAAAATTTAACTTTTGTTCCGATCTACACATTATGAACTTATGGTTTCATGAAGTCTTGCAGTTGTATGCTTGGGTTGGCATTTAATTTTATTTATTATAGGATCCCAAGCAGATGGTAGCACCCAGCCATCTTCTCTATTGAAATTAGGATTTTTTTTGATTTCAATAGCCTCGCGAATCATCCTTGGAAGGAATCGGTGTTCTTTAGCGAGGATTTGTGGTCTATCAAATCTGATGTAGTGACGGGGGCGATCCTGTACGTGTTCACAGACTGCAGACTTTCCGGAGCGTCGATTCTTCACATCAGCTATTGTTCTTTAATGCGGGTTTTAATTGATCTTTTAGTTTGTCCTATGTAGGAGAGACCACATTCACAATCAAGCTTGTACACTCCTGCATCTTGCAGAGGGACGTTACACTTGACTGATGGTAAAAACTGACCAATCTTCTTCGGCGGCTTGAAGTATGTTTTGATGGAAGCGCGCTTCAAGATGTAGCCAATCTTGTCAGTGACTCCTCTAACATATGGCAGTACAGCAGGTACACGCTCGACTGTGGCCGGCTTCACTCGTTCTCTGTGACATAGGCACGGGACCCGAAGCTTGTCTTGCAAAACTTGCTTGACGTGTTGGAGTTCGGCAGCCAGGTGTTTACTGTCACAGATCCCTCGTGCTCTCTGAAACAAAGATTTACCCACGGTAGCTAACTGTGAAGGATGGTGGTGAGAATCACTGGTATAGAAAAAAGACCCATACAGATAGATATTTAAACGTTAAATATACGCGATAAATTCCGTAAAAACTAGTATTATTTCAACACCTTTACAACTTCAACAAAGTAGAGTCATAGTAATAGTATGATAATGTAGTATAATGATGTTATAGTTTTTATGGTCAAATAATAATCTTTTTTGTTTATTTTTAAATATTAAAAACAACTACCGCTTGCCAGGCATGGCAACTGTGGCAAATATCCCCCCTATGAGCCTATCTGTGGGGAAGGTCTATGTTCAGCTGTAGATTTTAATTGGCTGTTACGGTCACGGTTAAAACATCTAATGGCCTTCCATAGTTAAACATTACAATCTCTTTATTGCAATTTAAATGATAGTCTTTTTTAATATATAATATAATTTAATACATAATTATTTCTAGCTAGCTTTCAATTGAATAACAAAATTATTATATCTAGGTCAATGCCATATTTACCAATTATGTATTTTTTAACACAGCATTTGTTTACTGATTATAGATCCGATTATGGAATCAAATATTTTAGGTTTGAAACTTAGAAGATGTCATACAATAGGGCACCCTACCTTACTTTTACGAGGCTACTTTACTACCTTACTTTTTATCACTCTAGAATCCATGTTTCCCATCAGATGTTGGGCTCACCTATTACCACTTCAGCTTACTGGCTATTTCATTTACTCTGGTTATACTGTGGATATCTTCATTTGGAATTCTTTCACGCAGAGAAACTTAGAATGACTTTATGTTTCCGCACTTCGTCACTAGACGCAGTGGTGATCTGATAAGTCATGCAGGAAGACGGTGGAAGGTAGTGGCCTATCACTATGTTTTGTGGCATCCTTTGGGGGAGACATTGATTGGCTGTAATGACACTAATGATGATGGTGTTCAAGCAAGCACAGGTCTCCTTTCATTTCCGAGAGGGTTTTTTATAGAATAAGAGTGGTAAATAGCCCACAGCCCACAGCCCACCTGATGGTAAGTGGATGATGTGACCCATACACATTGATTAAGAATCAAAACGCAAATGCATTATCATCCTTGAGGACTAAGATGAAATGCCTCGTTTCCAGAGTATCTTTTATACTCTGGTTCTCTGCACTCACCATATGAAACACAGCAGCATTAAGCTGCTATTTTACTCTGGTATTCTGTGAGAGTGTGGTCCTATTCTAGTTGAACCATTCTATATGTGCTACTATCATAAGATAGATGCAGTTTGGCTCTGTCATGTAAAAATGGAGTAGTTCATTCGACGAGCTCCTCTGTCGTATTTGCAGGTTTTCATTCTTTTTTATTTGCTGAACATGGGTTTCCCCACCGTGATGAGGTCATGCTTGACAGTAGGAATAGCGATTATGTTAAAGCTCATAGATGCTGGTGCATCATTTCTAATCCACTCATACAATAGATGAAATGTTGAACAGAAAAAACTCGCAGTATTATGTGTTATCATGTATGTTCAATATGGTCTGTAGCCGCATTTACGTGTGAGTGAGTACCTTTTTATATTTTATGCCTTGTTATACCTGTGGTTGACAGCTTCTGATAGTTCGGAATTTCCCTGGGCACAACTCACTTGCTCTTTTTACCCGACTGCGCGTCGCATAGGATGGTAATGTGTTTAACAGCCTATATGTGTATATATGTTTGTTCCTTTGTGGCACTCTAGAGACCACACGCGTGGGCTGTTTTTGATGATTCTAACTATCAATCGATTTGTAAATCTCTTGATTGTCACTAAAGATATGACAGTAATAAAAATTCAATATGGCGACAACCAGGCAATAAATTAATGTCAGAGAACTATTTCAAGTGAAATATCAATGAAAGAACAGCGGGAAATGGAATTTAAATAAAGGAGACATATCTACAACCAGTATGTCGAAACTATTTATATTTTGTGGATATTAGAAACAAAAATAATAAAATATTTATGTGTCAAAAACATTAATCAAAAGTATAAAATGTGTTTGTAGTAGTGATAACTGATAATACGACGTAATTGCTTGTATGTGTGCTCCCAGCGACGCCAATCCTCCTATAAAATAAGGTTGACATCCATTCTATTGTGTATTATAGTATTGCTGTGATAAAGTTCTTATATAATAGTATAATAATAGATAGGTATTATTAACAATATAGTAATTGATGGTCACAATAAGCCTAATGGTTATCCATTAGGCTAATCGTGACCACCAGTGATTGACTAACAATCCCACCCAATAGTAAGCTGTGTCGAAATCCTTTCATATGTGGTAGAGCCGTGTTGCAGCTATGTTATAGTTGTAGCACGAATGATTCGGCTTGAACGAACTAGGACCATACTCTCACAGAATACCAGCATAAATTGGCAGATTAACACTGCCGTGTATGGTGAGGGTAGAGAACCAGAGATCCGTTTTACTCGAAACGAGGCATTCCATTTTATTCCTCAAGGGTGACAATGCATCTGCATTTTGATTCTTAATTGATGATGAATGTCGATGTCTATGGGCTACAGCATTCACTTACCATCGTGGATACCAAGTGGAATGGGTGCTCAGTTGTCACATTTATTCTATAAAAATAGGTCACAAATCGCACTGTCCTAGGGTGTTATCAGCTGATTGATTGTCGATCATTGGTAGAATGGATAAGTCAACGTCTATCGATAGTTTCCACCACACTGTTCGATTGATGGTGTCGGATGGTAGAGTGGATAAATTGACGTCGATCGAGTTCCTGGACTATTCGAGAACCCACCCTGCTCCGTCGACCATTCTCTATTGTCCTCTCCTGAATGCATGTTGAAAGGTACAGATGATGCCCACAACCACATCGATTAACTGTCAATTGGTGATTGAACATCGTTTTATCGATTATTATCCGCCGATCAGTTAAAGCTATCACATAGATCGACTTCGATCTATGGCATCGATCGACGATCCATCGATTGGTGTGGTGACCTACTTAGTGAAACTGCACAGAGTGATAGTGTAGTTTAGTTTTTAGTTTAGTTTAGTTTACGACGGGCTGTTTTCCGCAACTCCACGTCTAAGCGCGTATTTTGCGTGTGGGCAGGGATAATATGCTTATTCGAGCCATGATATCTCCCCGAAGAAGCTCAGCAGTCCCTTGTTGTTGCAAGCAACTTCGGGGAGCGACCCCGGCGCGCCGAGATGTTTAGCCCTGTATGAAGCGACTACTGGACATGTCAGCAACACGTGAGCCGCCGTTTCTTCCTCTCCCATGCATGCCCTGCTCAGGGGGCTGTCAGTAACACCTATGGTGAACAAATGTTTGTTAAAAGAGCCATGTCCTATGATAGCACTTGTTACTATCCTGATCTGTGGCTTGTTCAGTCTCATTAGAACCTTGGTTAGACGACTGTTTATTTCAGGTAGGGCCTCCCTAGCTTGTCTATAGTCTACTAAATTTTTCCAAAGCTGAGCGTGTAAATTATTGAAGTATCTACGTACCAGTGAACGAACGTAGTCAAAGGGGATTGTTATTATTGGTTCCGGCCCTATAGTTGCTAGGGCCGATCCCCTTCTGGCCAGTTCATCTGCTGCATCGTTGCCTCTAGATCCACTGTGTCCTTTGATCCATTGCAGTCACATTGTTGTGCTTACATACCTCATTCAATCGTTGATGGCACTCGTATATCAGTCCCGAGTTCGTCACATTGCAACTCAGAGCTTGTAGTACCGCCATACTGTCGGTCAGTATTCTGATGGAGAAGTCTCACCTTCCTAGCATCTATTGCTATGGCCGCTTGGATGATACCCATGCATTCAGCCTGGAAGACTGTGTTGTGGGTACCCAGCGGTGTGCATATGTGGATATTAAGGTCTTCAGAGAAAGCCCCAGACCCCACACCTTCATTTGTCTTAGAGCCATCCGTGAAAACTTTGAGTTCTCTTGGACCCAATCCTTCCAGATGGTCAGTTTCCTTCAATTGTATCCTGTACTTCTTATCAAATACAAATTGTTTTGGGATCCTATCATACTTGGCTTCTAAGATAGGAATTTTTGAGTAAATTCTATCGATTATTAGCTTTTGTATAGTGGTGGCTTCATTGGTTTTGGTCCACCATACCAGAGAGCCGTATGTGATCATGGGCCGAATTACAGTTTTGTACAGCCACAGTATTACTTTTGGCGTTAAACCCCATCGTTTGCCAATCACGTTTCTGCACTGCCAGAAAGTTAAACTAGCTTTGCTGATTTTGTTTTCTATGTGTTTGTTCCAGTTAAGTTTTCTGTCCAAGGTAAGACCTAGGTATTTTACCTCGGAAGAAAGTTGGAGTTTTGTGCTGAAAAGACTTGGAAGATGATAGTTACTCAGCATTCGTTTTTGTGTGAACACAACAGCAACCTGGGAAGTGAGTATCAATTAGGATGCGTTGGGTTTCATCCGGCGATGTTGAGTAGCTTCCGTCGAGTTTCTTTAAAGAAATAGATCCCGGCGTATTCTGTTTAGCTAGGATTTTCCTTATCCGATTTGCTTGTTCACAGGTTTCTATGCTATCACAGAATTTGCGCCACCCTGTTGAGCGTCGATACCTGATACATTTTTTGTATTCAGACGTAGCTTTCTTATACAGGGTGGCCCAAAAGTCGTGGATCAAACGCAACTAGGGGTTAGATGGGGTCATCAGCTGCAAAAAGTTGTTCTACGGGAGGTCCTTAAAGTCAACCCCTGCAGAGTTATAATTTATTTTGTGTTTTTATGAGAAAATTGACTTTTTTTAACTAATTCTTATTACAATGCCAAAAAATAAACATCCTCTATTTTTTTTATAATTTTCACTAGATTGGTACTGATGAGTTCTTGCGTTAGACATGCTATTTATGGTTGTTTATTGGGTGTGTTGAAGATAATGTTAAGTTTTACGATTATTATTTTTCTCAAATCATAACTTTTTATTTACTTCGGACCCCACTGTGAAAAAAAATACTCTACCGAAAAGTGACCCTGTATTACAAGTTTTGGCGCATTTAATAGGAATTCTGAAAAGGTATTACACATGGCCATGAGTGGCTCTAATATCTTTCTAGGACGAAAAAACAAAGCAACGATTGTGAAATAATTGTTTTATTAAGCAAAACATTTTACAATAAATGCTCAAAATTCCTGCCTCTGACCATAATACATAATCTGCACCCTCTAATAAAATTCCTACGTAACCTACGGAATGCACTTCTGTTGTTAGTTACTTGTACTCTAGCAAACTCGAGCTTTTGTCGTAGTTCTTGTTCGCTATTGTTCTCTCCTTGGTAAACTATTTCTTTAAAATAGCCCCAAAGAAAAAAATCTAATGGATTTAAATCGGGCGACCGGGGTGGCCACGCAACATGTCCGCCTCGACCAATCCACCGGTTGGGGAAGCGCTCGTTCAAATGATCTCTGACTGCTCGAGCGTAGTGAGGCGGGGCGCCATCATGTTGCAGCCACATTTCTGCTATTCTTTCTTCTGGAACTTCAGCTTCGTTAAGAATATGGTTTAAATTATTTTGCAAAAAATTTAAATACTGAGCACCATTCAGCCTTGCTGGCATTTCATGCAACACCAACTGCTGGCCAATTATACCAGCCCACATGTTAATACCAAACATATTCTGGAATCGATCATTTCTTATGATATGGGGGTTTACTCTGGAGTAAAAATGTAGATTGTGGATATTGAATACTCCCATTCTTCTAAAAGTTGACTCATCCGTCCATAAAACCTTGTTAAAGAACTGCGGATCTTCTCTGTGATATCTTAGCATCTCTCTACAAAACTGCACTCTAGGTTCATAGTCACCGGGCAGCAAAGCTTGCACCCTTTGCACGTGGTAGGCGTGATATTTTTTTCTGTTAATGACACGTTGCACTGTCGATCTTGGAATCCCGATATTACTGGATATTTGGCGTTGACTTATACTAGGATCCAATCTTAATTCTCTCAGCACTTCATCTTCATTTTCAAATTGCATCACTGGTCTGCCTGCTCTCATAGCATGCTGACCGGGTAAGACTCCCTCCATGTACGAATTATGTACGCGCATAAAGACCCTGTAATCCGGAAAACGATCACGGTTAGGGTAGCGTTGACGATATTCCCTGGCAGCAGCCCGGGCATTACCGTCGCAAAAGCCATACAGGTAATGCATTTCTGCATACTCCCGTTGGGTGTATTCTCTCCTCGCAGCAGCCATCTGTACACTTTTGTAGCCAATCCGTCCGATTCACACAGCACTGGTCACAGGTAGGCAATCTATCACAAGTCCGAAAAACAAAGCGTAGGTCAAAGGAAAGAAACTGGTCACAAGTCGTCGTAAAACCGAGAAAAAGAACACGTGCGTACCCACAAGCAGGAAGCGAGTTACTAAAGAACACTAAACATTCTAAAGAAACGTGCTCACGCGCATCCCCCAGCCCCCGCCCCTGCCGGCCCAGCCTTTTGTTTCCTAGAAAAGATATCGCTACCTGAACTGACGGGCCAACCGGCCTTTTACTGACAAAGGATTAAATAGTTAGTGTAAAAGAGAGGCAGAGAGTCTTTGTCATTAATTGTATTAATTCTAGTTTATTTTTAAATAAGCCTAACCGAGTTTTATGGTTGGGTTAACTTTGGCCTTGCCATGAATAATCGTCCTAAAAAGATATCAAAGCCACGCATAACCATGTGTAATACCTTTTCAGAATCCCTATTAAATGCGCCAAAACTTGTAATACAGGGTCACTTTTCGGTAGAGTATTTTTTTTTCACAGTGGGGTCCGAAGTAAATAAAAAGTTATGATTTGAGAAAAATAATAATCGTAAAACTTAACATTATCTTCAACACACCCAATAAACAACCATAAATAGCATGTCTAACGCAAGGACTCATCAGTACCAATCTAGTGAAAATTATAAAAAAGATAGAGGATGTTTAATTTTTGGCATTCTAATAAGAATTAGTTAAAAAAAGTCAATTTTCTCATAAAAACACAAAATAAATTATAACTCTGAAGGGGTTGACTTTAAGGACCTCCCGTAGAACAACTTTTTGCAGCTGATGACCCCATCTAACCCCTAGTTGCGTTTGATCCACGACTTTTGGGCCACCCTGTATAGAAGCCAGTCTTCATCCTTTGAGGTATTCATTGCCCTATTTAGGGCTTTTCTTACCTTCTTACGTTTCCTGTCTAGTTCTTTACCCCACCACTCTTGCTTTTGCTCATCATGTTTTGGTGGAGTGATTACTGGACATGATTCATGGTAGCTATCGATCATGGCTTTAGTGACAACTGCTACCTGTTCTAGGAGCGATTGATCTGCTATGGTATTAGTTCCCCCAACACCCGCGAGCGAAGACGTCAGCCTATTGAGGTATTTTGTTTTATCCGTCTTGCGGGGATTTCTCCATGGTGGTATAGCGGGGATATCGACCTGTAGTACGCAGCAGATCCATCTGTGGTCTGAGCATGAGGCCTCTTTCGACACATGCCATCCCGTTATTAGCTTAGCTGCTCCTTCTGTTGCAAGTGTGAGGTCGATTATTGTGCGACAGCATTTATTTATGAAGGTTGGTTCAGAACCACTGTTTAATATGGTTAGGTTAGTGCTAAATAAATATTCAACTAAAACCTTACCTCGTTCATTAGGTTTTTCCATTCCCCAAAGGGGATGGTGCGCATTGGAGTCCGTCCCGATCACAACCTCTAGTCCGGCCCTCTCACAGAAATTCACCAGCCTGACGAGGTCTTGAGGGGGAGGGGTGTCTTCCTCAGGCATGTAGACCGAGGCCACGACTAACCTTTCCTCCTGTGTGTTTTGTAATGCTACGGCATACATGTCTCTCGAACAGAAATCTGTTAGTGGTTTTGCACAGATATCTTTAGTAGTATAAATACAAGCTCTAGGCTTGTCGTGCTAAGAGTTGTAGAATAACTCACCTCTTAGGTTGTTTAGGCCTTTAATTTTACCAGCCCCAACCCATGGCTCTTGGATTAGGGCTATGGCCGTCCTTTGTGCCTCCAACCACTTGCGTAATTGAGCCGACGCTGTCTCACTGTGGTGGAGGTTGGCCTGCACTAGGCTAGTTTTGGACGAAGGGCACGCCATCATCGATCGCGTCATCCCCGTCCCCGCCTAAAAATAAGCCTGCCAGAAGATCTCGGGTTTCATCGTCAGCCACCGAGTCGGAATTGGACGGCAAGATGCAGTCCTCTTCGTCGCTCAGTGAGCTGCCGCTGAGCCCAGTTTCCACTGGGGGCTTCGGCTCGGTTGTGCAGGCAGTTTTTTCACTGTACTTGACATCCAGTGATTTCGATGTTCCGGCAACCAGGGCCACGGTATCCATGACTTCCGGGTTCTTTTCTGCCTCTTTGCTAGGTGGGGAATCAACGAATTTTCCTCCACGACCCTGGAATTTAACGTATACCGCCCCACATACACATTCGAGACGGCGCCCGGCTTTCATCAGGGTCGGGATATGATCCTCCGGCACCGAAACAACGAGGAACCACCCGTCCGTCTGTTTGTCCGCTTTGAGTAGAAGCCAGTCCTTGATATTTACCCAGCGGTTCTGGTACGCAAGCACACGCCCAATGTCGCGTAAGTCCTTCCAGGCACCTTGGGCATCAGGGATAAGGATACCACATTTGATTCTTTGTGGTATCTCTGACTGTTTTTTAATAGTCAGCGAGGTGTTGGATTTGAGGTCGAGGGTATTAATGTTCCCCTTCAACCAGTCCAGAGCCGTCTGGTCATCGCACCACAGCTTTAGGACACCATCCGTGTAAACGGGTTTGCCTCTAAAAACCGGGCCCGACGCATCAGGGTCCTGGTTACTCCAGGCCTCGCTGATCATCTTCCTCTGTATGGCCACGAGGATGTCATCAGCTATCTCCTTTGTTATGTGACCTGAACGCGCACACGTTAAGGCCACACCCAAATCTGCTTTAGCAGCAGAAGCGTAGCTTGTTCTTGCAGCCTTTGTTTGCTGTTCAAGTCGCACTTTTTTGTGCTCTCCTCTCGGCGAGGTGGACTCTTCCAGCAATCTTTTGGCTGCTCTTTCCTATTTTCCAGGACGCTTGGCTGCTCTCTGGTTCCTGGCGGATTTATTAGAGCTGATTCCGGCGGCCGTGCCTACTGCTCGGGCTGGATTTTCATACTGCCCAGTTTCAGCACGACTACTGGTTCCAGCCCCAAGCACCGCAGTAGCAGTAGCTTGCCCAGCTCCCTGAGTCTTGTTCTTGGAAGCAGCGAGCGCGGCTCTTTCTCTGCGGCCTTTTTCTCGCTGCTTCTTATTCTTCTTTTTGACCTTTGCGCTACTGCCTGCTGGGATAGACCCACCTGATGGTGCGTCGGGTCGGCAAGTCACCATTTTGGGTGCCTTGCGCTTCCTCTTACGGCTTACCACTTGCCAGGCAGCTGAGAAAAGGTCTTCGGTCATTTGGGGCTCCGCAGGAGTTTTGCTACTCGCGGCCCCTTGCTCATTTTTCTCGTCCAGCTCCTTGGATTTGGAATTGGATTTAGAGACATCCAGCGCGGAAATTGCCCTCTCGGTGGGGCCACCTACGCTGGGTGGTACAGTCAGTGGAACGGCCGGTTTAACGGCGGTTCCTTCTGGTTTATCAGTGTCTAAGGTAAACACCTCTGACACTTCTCCTTCTCTACTAATGGGCCTTGTGTTGTCCATAGTTTTGACATGTGTAATAATTCGTCGTAGTGATAGTGAATAGTGTAACAATCTTGTCACCAGATTAGACTGGAAGCCCCTAATCGAGTCCAACATCGCGCTTGGTGTTACCTCTGGGAAATGGTCTCGCGAAGAGCAACTGCTTTGGGAGAGACAGAGGGTAGCCGCTTGGGGTATAGCCTCATACGAACTGCACCAGAGCACCGGTCGCGTGCTATTTCCGTGTGCCTCCTCACTCTTTGTGGCAGAGGAAGGGACTAACCAGGTAAGGCATTATATCTACTATTTCTATAAATGTAATTTTACGGCCTAAATACGTCCCACTGCTAGGTACAGGCCTTCTATCACATTTAAGAGGATTTTAGGAGAAGGAAATGTCCGCCGTGCTGCCCCAATGCGTGTTGGCGTATTTCACATGTCTTTGAAATATCTTTTTTCTTATTTCTCAAACCTGCGGGTTTCCTCACGATGGTATCCTTCACCGCAGAGCATGTGGTAAATCAGCACTTAAAATTCTAGCTAAGCTATCACACTATCTTTATAATATAAGTAAATTATGTACAGTTTAAAGTCACGGTAGAGCCATACTGCCAATGTGTTATGCCACTAGAACAGGTTGGTGGGCTTGACCTGGAAGGAGGACCATGGTGTTACAGAATACCTCCGTAAAATACCATCACAGTATAATACCAGCTCCAGTGTTTCCTATGGTAAGAGACGAGAACGAGAGAGCACTTCACTTTACTGCAGGATACCTTCCTTGTTCGATTGTTCTCGGTTAATAACCACAAGAGACAGAATCACAACTAAAAAGATAACCAAACGCTGGTATTCTGTGAGAGCGTGGGTCGGCTCGACCGGGGAAGGACCACGCTCTCACAGAGCACCAGCGTAAAATAGTAGCTTAATACTGCTGTATTTCGTATGGTGAGTGTAGAGAACCGGAGACGCTTTCTACTGGAAACGAGACATTCCATCTAAGTCCCAGCGGGTGACAACGCATCTGCATTTTGATTCGTAATCGAGGATAGATGTAGATGTCTATGGGACACTGCAACCACTTACCATCAGGTGGACTGTGTGCTCGTTTGTCACCCTATCCTATAAAAAAACATGACTATATGGGGTAGTGGATATTTTTATCACTTACCACCACTGCACAGCCTTTTTCTTCAGTATATGCATATTTCCGTCTCTTAATACAATGTTAGAAGTAGAGAACTTTCTATCATATTACCTGCTTTTCATAGGCTATGTTATCTCGGGCTATGTTTCTTGTCTATAACCTCGAACAACCTCAAAACTTTAAATTATCATTTTTTTTTAAACAACATTTCCCTTTGTCTGCGTCTTATGATACCTTCTTGAGGATATGAGGTGGTGGATATTCTTAAACCGCAACTACATGTATATTTTTACTCTTAATATTTTTCTGATTTTCTGCAGCTATTTTATATTTCATCAAATATCTAAAAATCTATGCAGAATTTTCTGATATAGTAAATTCAAGAATGATAGGTTATTTTAATTAAAAATAGAGATGAAACAGATATCCGGTAACTATCCTGTATTCGGTCTATCCGGCCTAAAATTACTATCTGGCCGTTAGAAAAAAAACACAAAAATATCAAATGTAATTAAGTATTTCATTTATGTCACTTAACAAATATTTATCACAAATCACAAAATTTTCATTTTAAAACTTACAAACTTAGTAATCGTACTGCGGGCAAATTATGGTGAACAAATACTAATTTCACAGCATAGAAAGGTTACATGCGGTTTCGCCTGTCTTTATAAACAAGGCCAGCTTCAGAAAAAGTCTTTCTCTCTCACTTTCAGCATCCTGAAGCATTGTGTCTGTACACAATGCTTCAGGATGCTGAGAGATAGATTTTGGCAAACGTTGATAAATTTGGGTATTGTGTTGCAATACCTGCCCACCAAATATAATGGTCAATATCGCGAACAGTTTGCACTGATTTTACTTTTCGCTTCTTGTGATGAACCAAACGGGAACGTTCGGCAGAATATCCGGCTATCCGGCGATAAGACTGGCCGAATATACGGTATCCAGTCAAACAGCTATCCGTTTCATCTCTAATTAAAAATAAAAAACATTGAGCATTTTTTTTTGTTTTAACTAAAAATGTAATTTTTTAATCGCCATAAAAGTTATTATCATACAAATAACTTAATTTCTACTCATAAAACTATTAATTTTAATGAAAATTGAAAAAATCTTATAAAATCTATTTATTAATTTTGTTTTTTTCTTTTGTTTTTTTATTATTGTAATATTAATTTGTAAATAGAAAAAAGGTTTCAATCTATATATAAACTTTTTATGGAAACTAAAAAGATATAGTATAATATAAAGTCATAAATAATTCAGGATTAAGGTATCCCTAGATTCTGTTGATGTGTTTATACATAGGTCATGATGTCAACTGGAAACACGTTTTCCTTACAGTCACTACCGCTAGTCCCACGGTCGTTAAGCACTGGTGGAGGTGCAGCTCTAACACCAGCGATGTGCCCTCGAGCTCCAACTCTAGTGGCCCACGCAGCGAGGGGCGATATATGGCTGGCGGGCGGAGCTCTCCAGCGACCTACCCGGCTCACTTACGCCTGCAAGGGTCATGAGCCCGATCGGTGAGTCGTTCTGAAAGTAATGTCAATTCAGAAATGCTTGTTAGGCTGAAGAAAAAAAGGGAAGATTTCCTCCGCCAATGCTCCATGTGGTAGTCCATATTTTGTGACGTTAGTGTTGACTTTTGGCTTTTACAATTTCTCTTTTCTGATTGTATAAAAGAAGAATGATTATGAGGATGAGGTTTTGATGATACTACTAAATGTATGTGACTTAATCTTGAGACCACCAGTGGTATTCAGAGAATAAGGGTGACAAACGAGCACACAGTCCACCTGATGGTAAGTGAATGCTGTGGCACATAGACATCTACATTTATCCTCGATTAAGAATAATAAAACCGGCCAAGAGCGTGTCGGGCCACGCTCAGTGTAGAGTTCCGTAGTTTCCCGTCCGTCACAATAAGTGTTCCCACTTATGAGTTTAAAGGTGGGTATCCATTATGTTCGCGCTCCTGCAACTGCTCCCGGTAGTGGGTACTGTTGTTTCCATCCAAGTTCAAAATGATTTTCCTAGAAAGTCCTTATAAAGTTCTACCTTTCAGATTTTTTTTCATATTTTCTAAACTTATGGTTCAAAAGTTAGAGGGGGGGGGGACGCATTGTTTTTTACTTTTGGAGCGATTATTTCCGAAATTATTGACATTATCAAAAAATGATTTTAGTAAACACCTATTCATTTTTGAATACCTTTCCAACAATATATCACACGTTAGGGTTGAAATTAAAAAAAAATCACTTCCCACTTTACATATAGGGGGGCTACCCTAATAAAACATATTTTTCCAATTTTTATTTTACCACTTTGTCGGCGTGATTGACACACATATTGGTACCAAATTTCTGCTTTCTAGTGCTAACGGTCACAGAGATTAAGCGAGGACGGACAGACGGACAGACAGACATGGCAAAACTATAAGGGTTCCTAGTTGACTACGGAACCCTAAAAATGCAGATGCGTCAAGGTGGAATGCCTCATTTGCAGTAAAAAGGTCTCCGATACTAATCAAATGTTACACAGCAGCGTTAAGTTGCAGTTTCCCATTGGTATTCTGTGAAAGGGCGGTCCTTCCCTTTGTCCTTGTAACTGTTCATGCTACTTACCTTCCAGATGAGAATGTAGATGGATGTTACAGGTTGGCAGACGATCCACGGCAGGCCGGAGTCCCATGTTACGTCACACAGGAGGAGTTCTCACGGTACACCGGATTCTGGTGGCAGCCCAAGTGCGATGGTAGGTGTTCATGAACTATCGAAGACCTTTCTCTTTCTGTAGATCCTTGCCTGAGTTCGGTCAAGGGACGATCTTGGAAGTGATGCTGGTGAGATGATGAGCTGAATCAAGGCAGCAGCATCTTCCTAATAATAACTTAGAAATAAAAACTGCGCTTCTAACCCCAAGCGGATTCGCTGGACGAAGCGTGGTAACTATGGCAAATATAAGTTTATAAAAATATATATAACCTATTGGGAAGGCCTGTGTGGTCTATAGACTTTTGAAAGGCTGTTACATCCTGCAAACATCTACTGCAAACAAACAACTGTAGTTAGCTGTTGTAAAATTTAAACGCTTTGATTAGTTAAGTGTTTTGTCACATTGTAACCTTTGCGAAATACTTGTTGCTAGAAAGTGACAAAACATTATTTAACTAATCAGATGTTTAAAAATGTTTATGAATTAGGGGGAAAATTATTTAGTGTTCTTTCGAAGCTACTTAATTACGTGATGAATTAAATCTATGTTAGTTCACTAATGCCTAAATACACAAACGCTGCTCAATTTCAAGACGCTGTTAAGTCTCATGCTGTCTCTATCACTTTTAAGTTAAAGTGACAGTGACAAAATGAGATTTAACGTTTGTTTGATTGAAGTTATTTGTCTTACATTGCTCAAAAATCTAACTTGACTGTTTATAAAAACAATTTTAATGTTTGTTGTTGTAGCTGTTTGGCATATTGAGTCCAGGGTTGATTGAGGCGATATAGTGTATCTATTCTGGTGTTATTTTGTATCCTATACCTTTAAACGAGCAATTCTTATATATATATATATATATATATATATATATATATATATATATATATATATATATATATATATATATATATATATATATAATCGGAATCTCGAGAACGGCTAAAACGATTTTCATAAAATTTAGTGTCCGAGGAGTTCCGGGGTCAATAAATCGATCTAGCTAGGATTTATTTTTAGAAAATGTCCTTTTGTCCGTGTTTTCAAGCAATAAAAAAACTGCTACAATATAAGAAGGTAAATTTCGGCAGATCAATAACGATCGTTACAGCTCAGGTGGGATGTCGGTCGGGCGTGATATCGGAGTTCCGTGGTTCGCGTCCTGTCTCTGGGTCTACCTTTTTTGCTTTTTTTTTCAAGTTCCCTTCTTTTGTGAGAAAATCTATTATTTTAAGCCCTTTTTTTAATAATTTTTAAAAATACGAAAATTTTAATAAAACTAATTGCACTCATGATTTTATATTCAAATAATCAGTTCAGTTTTTTCTATTCTGTCAATAAGATCAGAAAATATTATTTAAGTTTCATCAGTATGTAATTTATAAATGTAATTACAAAAAAAAAAAACTGAGCAAAGCTCGGTCATCCGGGTACTTTACTTCTAATTATTCACTGTGATTAAGGAATGTTTTATTATAGAAAGTATTTACCGAGAAATTTTATTGTGGCGACGATCGAACTTTGTTTGCTTGTGTAATTAGAAATTATAATGAGTTCGTTTTTGTCTGAGAGCTATGGATGAAAGTTGTTAATTACTGTTGCTTCTCTACACAGATGACGTGTTCAGGATAGTCTACGAGGAGGTGGACGAGAGTGAGGTGAAGATATTCAGTTTCCCGTCATCGCAGAGCGTTAGTGGGGAGGTCGAGGAGTTCAGGTATGTGGAACGTAAAATAATTTATAGTAAACCGTGTTTTCAATCTTCGCCAAAAGATAACTTCGTGCTTGATAGACTCAGTTTTATAGACTTGTACACTGAATGTATATTATAGTATATACTATAGTTATTTGATAGAGTGGTATAAACAAGAGTGTGTTTTATATAAGGGTTGCGAACGAACACAGAGTCCAACTGATGGTAAGTGGATGATGTGACCCATATACACCTACATCTATCCTCGTTTAAGAATCTATATGCAGATGCGTCAGACAACTTTGATAACTAAGATGAAATACCTTGCTACCAATAAAAGTGTCTCCGGTTCTCAACACTCACCATACAACACACAATAGCATTAAGCTGCTATTGACGCTGTTATTCTGTGAGAGCGTGGTCCTTACACCGTTGATCATTCGTGCTACAACCATAATATATCCACAGTATGGTAGAGCCATATATACGTGGTAGAGCCACTCCTCTATTCCGTGCGGGATTCGAACCTGCGACCCTGCAATGCCACAGTAAATCACCCAGCAACTGAACTTTATCATGGTATTAGATGTTACTTATCCTCTTAATACCATTCATTTATTACATAGATATTATATAGTACGATAGTTATACGTGGTAGAGCCATGCTGCAGTTATATTAGTAGTATAGTTGTAGCACGAATGACCATGCTCTTGCAGAATACCAGCGTGAAATAGTAGCTTATTGTTGATGTGTTTCCTATGGTGAGTGTAGAGAACCGGAGACCCCTTTTTACCGGATACGAGGCATTCCATCTTAGTCCTCACGGGTGATAACGCATCTGCATTTTGATTCGTAATTGAGGACAGATGTAGATGTCTATGGGCCACAGCAACCACTTACCATCAGGTGGACTGTGTGCTCGTTTGTCACCCTATCCTATAAAAAAAAATTACAATCTAAGAAAGTCGTCTACTGGACATAGCATTTTTATGGATTGCCTCATGGGTAGGATCGAAACAGAAATAACTTTTTTTTAACTCTATATAGATTATAAATAATACTTATTGAAAGTTACTATGTTAATTTACTACTGGTTCGAGAAAAAACCTCTGTCCTGGGAAGAACGAGCACGAAACCCAGTGGGAATTTTAAAAAAAGAACAGCTTACAATCATATATGTTACATAATTAACAACACAAAACAATTTAAAAATTGCTTGGTAGCGATCACTTTGACTAGGCGTTATTATACATTAATTCCTTTATATTATTATAATAATCTTCTTTATACAAACTTAGTTTAATAAAGTTTTTGAACTTTAAGCAGTTCAAATTTTGTATATTTTTTGAGATTTTGTTGTAAATGCGTATACATCGCACCAAGAATGAATTACAGAGTAAGGCCATCGCCATACTTGACGGAAATTCCGTCGCAGATCTTCCGCGGTGGAACGTCAATACATGTTATTTCATACAAATTACAAAGAGCGGGCACACTACGCGGAAGATCGGTCGTTCCGTCGCGGACGATCAGTCACTCCGTGGCGGACTGCTTGCTCTCGCGTCTGCTCCGTCCTCCGCGCACCGATCTTCCGTCGGCGTAAGATCGGCAACATCGCATTCCAGGTATTTGTACGCATCGCGCCACATTTGGCGGATTACTCGCGGTGACGGTGCACACAGGATGTTTGACACTGAACGATTTATTATCGAAGTGCAAAATAGAGTTTGCCTTAGGGACTCTAGAGAAAAGCCAGATAGAACGCCAAAATGAAAATTCTTGTAATGAATTATCAAGTAATGCAAACTCACAACTAACTGTAATTGAGAATTTGAGTCCAACTCAAACTGATGAAGTTCCAGGGACCTCTCAAACAAAAAGAAAACCTAAAGTGAAATAATTTGTCTCATTTACACTATTAATATTTATCTTACTTTAACGTAACGGTCAGCCTTTCTTCAGGAGATATAGCCGTTCTAAATTTTGTATTTTGCTTGGTAATATAGTCCTTCGTTAAATTCAACAAACAAATTATTGTACGGACTTTCGATAATATTCGAATGCTTTATCTGGATTATGTCTAACAAAGTATGAAATTGCCCAATTTCTAGTCGAACACACCGTAAAAGCGTTGGCAGTCAACTGATAATCTGCCACTGAATATTCAGTGTGGCTGCAACTTATGGTAACGGATTTACTCCCGCGGAAGTTCGGCGTCGGAATTTCCGTCAAGTGTGACGCTGGTCTAACTGGTACTACTAGCTTGTGTCTGTTCCCAGTATTTACAGAATTAATATCAGTTGTTTTTGTAAAACTACTTTTAGTTTTGTGTACGTACATTACATTTTCATAAAAGTATTGAGAAGCTATTATTTGATATTTGCCAAACTTGCCACTCTTGACGATTTGACAACCGCAGGTTTTTATTATTTTGCGTTGTTTTTGGAAGGATGCTCCCGCCCATCTCCAGTTTCAATTCCCCCTGTCGTCTTCTACACCTTCGGGATGATATGGCCCAGTAGTATTCTCTTACGTAGCCACTACACGACCGTAGAAGTGGTACTACATAGTGCCATGTCATCGGTGAAAAGAACAGTGTTAACTATTTGGTCTTTAGGGATGTCACTCGTTAAAAGTGTTAAGAGGAGTGGGGAGGGGATAGAGCCTTGAGGAACTCCAGCCTTGAAGGGACGCTTTGAGAAGCGGGTGCCCTATATTCGGTAGCGAAAATGGCGGTTGGCAAGGAAGGCTCTGATGGTGTGAGTGAGCCTATCAGACACGTTGACTTTGTACAGTTTGTAAAGCAAGCCGTCGTGCCAGACTTTGTCAAACGCTTTTGCGACATCGAAGAAGAGGGCGCCGGTATTGGTGGTCCTGCGAACCTTTTGCGGTTACCCGTGCGGTTAAGAAATGGGATTGAAAATGGCGTCGCCTCTATTCACCTCTTGCTCGCATACTATTGCCAATAGCGATAGTATGCGAACAAGAGGTGAATAGAGGCATGTATAAGTATAGACTCACACAGGACGGTAAAGACTGCAAAAGAAATATACGTTGCGATATGCGTTTATCGTACGTTCAATAACCTCAGTCCAACTTGTCATTGGAAACTATGATAACAACATGCCATAGACTATAAAAATAAATTCAGTCCGGTTTTGCTATTTTTTTGAGCTACGACACGTTCTGAGAGTTTTCTTCTTAATGGTTGTTGATTTCGTTAGTTAATATATTTGTATAAAATATTTACATGCTATTGCGACATGAAAGTTTTGTAAATGGTTACCATTTTAAAATTTTCGTTTGTCTGTCTGTCCGAGCTAATCTTCAAACTGGCTAAACCGATTGCAATAAAGCTTCACGAACAAATGGAGTAATACCATAAGTGATCTAGACTAAATTTTATTATAAAAAATTTAGAGACTTTATTAAAATAGCAATATTGATAAGATAAAATAAATGGTCTTTAATGATTATCTTAAGTCTAAGTAACGCCATCAATAGATCCCAAATAAAATTAATGTACCTACTTGCGTATAAAAGTTACAGCCTATGTACGTCTCACTCCTAGGCACAGGCGTCCGCTGATTCCTGAGAGGGTTTTAGGGCAAGGAAGTGGTCGCTGCAATGCCCCAATGCGTGTTGGCGAACTTCACATGTCTTCGAAATATTTTTTTTTCTTATTTCTCAGACATGCAGGTTTTCTCACGATGTTTTCCTTCATCGCCGAGCACGTGGTAAATCAACACTTAAAATTGCAATTAACAATTTCATAGGTGCCAGCGAGGATCGAACTCGGTTTGCTCGCGGTTTACAGCAAGCCCTAACCATGTGAGCTACCACGACTCATACTTGCGTATACAATACTTTTTTTTTTAATTTCTTAAGATACTTTTCAAATATTTTCCCATTAAGGCTCAGTTTACTGGAATGGAAGCGAATTTTTGTAACGAAATTGTACATAGTAAAATGAGTCATATGTTAATTGTGTAACGCGCAAACTAGATATGAATCAAAAAAGAAGTCGCGCGTCTTCCGGGGAATCATCGAAGATTGCCGTAGCTAATACCGGCGAAGTCTGGGGAAATGGCTCATATATAGTTTGCGCGTTACACAATTAACATAAGACTGATTTTACTATGTACAATTTCTTTATAAAAATTCGCTACCGTTCCGATCCGCAGCAGTGTAAATTGAGATATATAGAAAAATTCCAATTAACCGAATAACATAACGTTATAACGATATATCATTATAGCGAGTTTTCGCTATTCGTACTGCGCATGTGTAAGAGTTCGATGAGCCGCCATTACTAATCCCATTTTTTATCCGTATGGGCAAATTTTTATATCACGTTTGACAGCCGGTTTAAAAATAGTACCAGAGGCGTGCACCTTTAACGTTGCTGCCCGTCGCAGGTCTGTTTTGGTTATTTTACGTCTGGCGAAAATGAGATGGTTACACCGCCATCTATCGTAAGCTAGGAGATTTGCAAGAAAACTTCCGCAAGAAGCATGAAGGTTAGAGAACAGGAGAACGATCACTACGTACTAAAGCATAACCCGCATGTCCTTGAAAATTGTAGAATGTATAGCGGCGCTGACGTCGGTGAGTAGTGACTGCGAAGTTAGCTGTTTATGAGTACAAGTAGGTGAAGTTAGTTGAATAATGTACAAATTTTTTCCGCGGCATTGGTGAGAAAATTTTCATGCTCCGTAATTTTGTAATTTTTGACAAAAAAAAAGCATTAAAAATGGAGAAATATTTTATTGTACGTGGATGTGCAAGTGGTTTTGGATCTGATCGGAAAAATAGACTGAAAATGACTTTTATTGAGCGAACTTAGCGATCGCAGCGCCTCACTTATAGTGTCCATATTTCTGGAACACTATTTTCTACGGCGATCGTTCTCCTGTTCTCTAACCTTCATGCTAGGAGATTTGCAAGAAAACTTCTGCAAGAAGTGACCGACAGTCCGTCAGAATTTTGGTGGCAATAAATAGTTGTAGGCAAAGAATTAAATATCTTGTGCTGTGGCGTACAACATTCAATGTGGGCGTAATTGAAATGTTTAAATCTTTTCGACGGATCATTTCTCTCTTTTTCCTTTTTTTTAGAATAAGTGTGACAAAGGAGCACACAGTCCACCTGATGTTACGTGGATGCTGTGGGCCCATAGACATCTCCATTCATCCTCGATTAGGTATCAAAATGCAGATGCGTTGCCACCCCTGAGGACTAAGATGGAATGCCTCGTTTCGTGTAAAAAGGATCTCCGGTTCTCTACACTCACCATACGAAGCACACTTTTGCGCTGGTATTCTTTGAGAGAGTGGACCTTCCCTGGTAAAGACGATCCATTTGTGCTACAACCATAATATAGCTGCAGCTTGATTCTACAATTTATAAACCTTTCTTGGTTTTTTTCATATTTGTGAAAGTTCTTTACTAAATATGTAAGTTAAACTAGGATATACAGAGAGAGGACTGTAGACTTCACATGTCTTCGAAATGTTTTGTTTCTGATACGAGCAGGTTTCCTTACGATGTTTTCCTTCATCACCGAGCATCATAACATTTTTCTCTTCTCCCCAGGTTTCCACGTGCGGGCACGCCGAACGCTAAGTCTACGCTGAAACTGGTGACCTTCAGACTGCAGAAGGCGGCCTCCACCACCGTTTTGGATTACTATCACGAAGGAACGGCTGGCACACACTGTAATTACCGGTATTTTTATAGTTGACTTGATCCAAAAAATAATGTTCTGTAAACTGTGTTGTGAATGATCTCCCATTTCAGTGATATTTATTTAATTTTTTCTTAAATTGCAGCTTCAGCAGAGTCTAGAAGCGAGTGCATGGAGGCTACGGACATCCGGTGGTACGAAATGAGACAGCCCCTGAAGGAAGTGTTTCCCTGGTTCGAATACCTGGCCAGGGTTGGGTGGACTCCGTGTGGGAAATTGTAAGTAATTACAGTTACGCTTTCTATTTTAGAGCTGTGGTAGCTCAGGGCTTTAGCGCTCGCTGTAAATTTCACAGTAACGCGGGTTCGATCCCCGCCGGCGCTAATGAAATTGTTAATTGTAATTTATAGTGCTGATTCACCACATGTTCGTCGGTGAAGGAAAACATCTTTAGGAAACTGCATGTCTGAGACATAAAAAAATTATTTTGATGATATGTGTGTGAAGTTCGCCAATTCACATTAAATCATCATCATCAAAATCATCATTAAATCGCACCACCGCAGTTCCATGCTGTCAAATACCGGTAAAGGGAATGACAGATTTATGAGCATATATAATCTTACGTGGTGGAGCCACTCTGCAGTTATAGTTGTAGCACGAATGGGTCGGCTCGACCGGGGGACTGGGGGCCTCTGACCGACCACGCACAAAATCCCAGCGTGTTATAGCAACTCAATGCTGCTGTGTTTCGTATGGTAAGTGTAGAGAACCGGGGACCCGTTTCACTGGAATCGAGGCATTCCATCTTAGTCCTCAGGGGTGACAACGCATCTGCGTTTTAATTCTTAATTGAGGATAGATGTAGATGTCTATGCAGTGGCGAAGCCTCCATAGAAGCCCAGAAGCCCGGCTTGCCTTATCAAGCTTAATCAATCAATAATATCAAGTAATAAAATAACTCGTAAACTGTTTCAAACTATTTAAAAATAAAAATTTCCCGCGCATTCTGTTCGACCTCGTAGCCTTACGAATACTGCTGTCATACATATAAGGAGAGTTGAATTGAACCATTGTTTGTCTCCCTCGCACACGTGGGCTTTTTACCGGGCTTTCGAGAAGGCGATCGCTCCCTTTCTAACCTGTGGCAAAATATTCTATAATGAAACATAACTACGATTGTATAAATAGCAATTAGTATGGAAATAAAAAGCCCGGCTTTTTAGTGACCATTAATTTTTTCCTCAGAGCGGGACGCCTTTAAAATTATTATAGTTTTAACACTTTTGACTGCCTTCTTGGTCTAATGGTCGTAAACGCAATTGCTGATCATGTGGTCCCAAGTTCGAAACCTGAGTCGGGTCAAGAATCATTTATTGGGTTTTTCTATCACAAAATTCTCAGTAGCAGTAGTATCACACTTAGGTAATATAATCCAGATACGCAGATGACTATTTTCCGTTGAGAATGGCCTTGTTACCAAAATTCAATCTGAAGCCCTTTAATATAGGTTTATAAATAAAACACATAGTTGTTTGAATCTTTTAATGATCTAAAGTGAATTCTGAACATGAAATAAATACTAATTGGAAATAACTTACGTAATTTGATAATTTATTGTAGATTAATTAAAAATTGTCACTTCGTACCTTTAAATTCAAAAGTGTAGCTTTTCAGAATAATCATGTAACTATACAAGCCATGCTGGCAAACCTGGTACGCGCAGTGTCACAATGATGGCACGGGTGACAGAGTTTGCATGATTGTCACACTTTTGTTTGTCAAAGCGGGACATTTTTACGTATTTTGGGGACAGCGCGACACAAACCTTTAAATCGGGAACGTCCTGCCTAAAGGGGGACGTATGGTCACGTTAGGTTGAAGTTAGTGGAGACACGGAGGCGCGCGGGCGACGCCGACGATATGTTTGCAAGTTCACGTCACATTTCAATGTTTACATTGTGTGTTAGCTTGAGCGAATATATTATAATGTAAAATATTGTGAGTTGAAAATTTATACTTATTTTTTAAAGATTTTAGTGAAAATGGAGGGAAAGAGTGTTCTTTGTGATGAATATAAGTATGTTAAAGTGCTAATCAATGAGGAAAAGTAAAATCTTTAAAAATAAAATTTTAATTCAATTAACATTTCTTCACACTTTATTGGGTACTCTTTAGTATTAAAGTTTAATTATTCTAGGCGTATTTAAAGGTTTAATAACTCAATACTTATATTACCATAATATTACTTAATAATGTCATTTTGAACTGCAGCATAAAATATGAGATACCTAGGTATAAGTTTTATTTTATATCAAATAATTGTTACAATCTTTTTTTAATGCGAAACCCAAATTTTAATTTAATAAATTAAATGAATACATCATGTATTGAGGTTTTTAAAAAATATTTCCTTCAGTCTTCGGTATATTAAATTTTAATAGCGCCATCTACTTAATTCAGGTGAAGTCATTTTATCGAACGAAAATTGATTGATTCTATGGTCATACAATTTATCTAGCAGTAGTATGCCTTCTGTGTGCTTTGTTAAACACGCCCTCGACAGCACTGAATATGAAACTAAAGAGTGGAGGCAGATCAAGATTGGTGTATTTTTATAAAACTGCTAAATACAACAAAACCATATCTTGGGCTTGCACTAGTTTGGAGCCCTAGCTTCGCCACTGTGTCTATGGGCCACAGCATGAATTATTAAATTTATTAATTTTTGTTCCAATCTATGCAGTATGTACTTATGGTATCTTGAAGTCTTGCAGTTATATGCTTGGGTTGGGATTTAATTATCATCACTATTGAAATTAGGATGTTTTTAATTTTAATAGCCTCGCAAATCATCGTTGGAAGGAATCGGTGTTCTTTAGCGAGGATTTGTGGTATATCAAATCTTATGTAGTGGCGGGGGCGATCCTTTATGTGTTCACAGATGATACTGATGTAAAGAATAGACGCTCCGGAAAGTCTGTAGTCCGTGAATACGTACAGGATCGCCTCCGTCACTACGTGAGATGGATGCTGTACTGTGCACGAAACGTTGGGAATATAAAACAAGTTTAATATACGCGATGTAATCGGTAAAAACTAGTTTTAAATAAATGAATTGCTTCGCAGCGTTTGGGTCCAACTCCTCGATCGCGAACAGCAGCGTTTGGAGCTCGCCCTGATTCCGTTGAGCGAGTTCAGCTCGCCGATCAGCTACGAGGACGCGGAAATGCCCAACAGCTTACCAACACACAAAGACCAAAAGACAGAGGTACGTATAAAATTATTAATACTAATAATAATGTCCTCCAGACCGAATTTTCGTCACGCCTGCCGGTTTCAACGGAGACTAACAATCGACGTAGGACAGGATTATAGTGCCCAAGTGTATGCGCAAGCACAGGTGCACTCTCTATTGCCTCACTCTCATAGTCCGATGGGACGGTAACCCGACACGACCGGAGAGAGATCAGGCGCAGGTCCAACGGGTTTACGTGCTTTCCGAGGCACGGAGGTGGGACACCGTCAACTTCCTGACTCCGGGCAGCTACTGACAATTTCTTGACGGAAAACTCAATAATTGATTTTGGCCCGACCCGAGATTCGAACCCAAATCCTCATAATCAGCAGTCGCACTACTACAACCATTGGACCAACAAGGCAGTTAATACTAGTAATCGAATATCGACCGTAATTCATTTCAAGTTGTATTTAACCTTAACTGCACACTGATATATAAAATATATATATCTAATATATAACAATTAATTTTCGTTTGTTCATATTTTATGCGCTGCAATAACGTTCATTTGATTGCGATAAAACTTTGTCAATTTTTTCTCTTATTTCGCAGACATGCAGGTTTCCTCGTGAAGTTTTCCTTCACAGCCGAGCACAGGTGGTAAATCAGCACGTAAAATTGCAATTAACAATTTCATTGGTGCCGGCGGGGATCGAACCCGGTTTGCTTGCATAGTGTGAAATTTACAGCGAGCGCTAACCATCTAAGCTACAGCGGCTGAGATACCACCCAAAGAAAAGTTTGAGGTAACACATATAAAAAACACAGTCGAATTTAATACCTCCTGCTTTTTGAATTCGATAAAAACTGAAAGTAGCCGTGCTAATTATGACATTGGGATGTCAAACACCTTAGTCCCCTGCGTGACCATGCCGTAAAGCACTCGAAACGTCGGGAATTAAAAGTTAGATTAAACGCAATAAAATCCATGAACAATTAGTTTCATTTAAAAGCATTAAAGCGCCGACATAGAGCGGTTTTTTCTTTTCATTGAAAGCTATCCATCCCATTCCAGTCTATAAGAGTCCACTGCTGAACATAGGCCTCCCCCATTGATACCCGCCTATGGCAATCGGGGAAGTACACTTTATTGATAGTTATGTTTGGTAATTTAGCATAAAATTATACAAATGTTTACGGTTTCAGCAACAAATCCAAGTGCTAGTCTCCGAGACGGCTCCAGACGCCTGGATCAATGTCCATGATATCCTCTACTTCCTGCCGAGCACAGAGGATAGGGTCAGCTTCATCTGGGCTTCGGAGGAGACGGGCTACTTACACCTGTACCTTATCACATGCGGCCTGCAGCTCACGAAGCCTGAGAGGGCTAGATGTGACTCCCAATCTTCGAGGCAAGGTACTGATTGTATGAAGTTTTAATGAGATAAGTTACTTAGCAGAGCCACGCTGCAGTTATATTAGTGGTATAGTTGTAGCACGAATGGGTCCGCTCGACCGGGGAAGGACCACGCTGTCACAGAATACCAGCGTGAAATAGTAGCTTAATGCTGCTGTATTTCGTATGGTGAGAGTAGAGAAACGGAAACCCTTTTTACGAAGACTTTTTAAGAAGACATTACAAAATTACGCACAGTAAGCTCTCGAAACAGAAATAGAAACAGAAACCTTTTTATTCAATGTAGATTATGAATAATACTTATTGAAAGTCACTTTTTTCATTTACCACCGGTTCGTAAAAAAAACCTCTGTCTTGGGAAGAACCAGCAAGAAATCCAACGGGACTAGTTTTTTTTAATAAGAGCTTACAATCATGCGTGTTACAATTACAAACACAAAACAAATTAGAAATAGCTTGGTAGCGATCACCCTTCCCAGGGGTTATTATCATCCATAAATTCCTTAAATTAAAATTACCCTTTTTATACAAACTTAGTTTAATAAAGTTTTTGAACCTTGTGTACGTACTTACGTAAAATTTTTTATATTTCCTAGGATTTTGTTACAAAAGCATATACATGGCTACAAAAATGAATTACTGACTCTATTTTAGCACAGCTTTTGTGTATGAGTTTTTTTGCCTACACAAATTTACTTTGACAAAGTAAAAAAATTAACTTGTTTTATTCATAATACATGTAATTTAAGTAATTTGGAAAATAAAATAAAATTAAACAAATAATACATTAAAAAAATTCATGATTAAATTATTTGAATATTTTTACCGATTATTTGAATATTTTACTTATGTATGGATATATTTTACTTTAATATGTATGGAAGTGAATGCTGGGCCGTCAAGAAGAAGGATGAAAATAGACTGCATGCGAATGAAATGAGAATGTTACGATGGATGCGTGGTGTGACAAGGATGGATAAGATAAGGAATGAGTATATAAGAGGAAGCCTGAAAGTAGCGCCAGTGGTAGAAAAGGTGAGAGGAAGCAGATTGGCATGGTTTGGGCATGTGATGCGGAGGAATGAAAGTCATGTCACAAAACGAGTGTTGAATATGAATGTGGAGGGACACACGGGCAGAGGAAGGCCGAATAAAAGATGGATCGATTGTGTGAAGAGTGATATGAGAATGAAAGGAGTAAGTATGGAAATGACGGCTGATAGAGAGGAATGGAACAAGAAGGTTTACTGCGCCGACCCCAGATAATGGGAAATGGTTTAGAGAATGATGATGATTTGAATATTTTACCGATTATTCGCATCACAATGAATTTTAACAATCCAAACACTACAGTAATGTACATAGCGACACCAAGTAAAAAAAAAGTTGATACTGGTTATTTTTTAATATTTTGCTTTGTTTGAAAGATTCAAATTTAAATTACTGATAAAATCTATACACGTTGTAATGAAATATAGATAACCTCATAATTCTTCGGATTTACATAAAAGGTTATTTTAATCGTGTGAGTACGCTTGTGCAAAGTTATTGCTGAATGATTAATGTGAAACCTCAAAAGGTATTTCTTAGATTTGGTTGACTATATTGAGACGCCCCATCTTCGCACGGGTTATTTCTGGATCTAGACCAGACGCCATAGACGTCACCTACTGGATCCGATTGTGAAGCTTTCAATTTAGTCTCACATATAAAGTTTCATCAAAATCGGTGTTTAGGAGGAGTTCAGTCGTATACACACAGACAGAAGAATTATATGTATAAAGATAAACACGTAAAAATTAGTAACTGACCTGTAAAAATGACTTTCTGTTCACAGCCGTCATTGAAATGATCATTGATGATGAAACAAATGCGGTGGGACCGAACATCATCAGTAAAGAGGCGATCACAAGCGGGGAGTGGGAGGTTATGGATAGGAAGATATGGGTGAGTCATGTTTTGCGGTGAATTTTATACTATCGATTTTTTAATACTTTTAATAATGTCGGTTATGTTCGTTGAAAAAAAACTTGTGAGTTTCTAAATAAATCGTTTAGTTGACACACATGTCAATTGACAATACTTTTTACAGATGTTAAACCATAACTTTCCTTTATAAGCTATGATGTTACGGTTTTTTGGAGTGAAATAATGTTATTTGTATATTTATGAATGATAAAATGTTATTTAATTAGAAATGCAAAACTGAACAACTTTACAGACAACTAAATTTACCAATGAACTGATTAAGAACTAAAAAGCTAAGTTTTTTTTTTATAGAATAAGGGTAAATAATGAGCATACAGTCCATCTGATGGTAAGTGGATGCTGTGGACCATAGACATCTACATCTATCCTCGATTAAGAATAAAAAATTAGGAATCAAAAATCAAAAGATTAAGAAGACTGAGATAGAAAGCTTCGTTTCCAGTAAAAAGGGTCCCCGGTTCTCTCCACTCTTCATACGAAATACAGCAGCATTAAGCTGCTATTTTACGCTGGTATTCTGTGAGAGTGTGGTCGGTCGAAGTCCCCCGGTCGAGCATCCACGACTTTTTGTAGTATGGCAATGAGAGAAATGTGCATGAAGGTCAGAGAACAGGAGAACGATCGCTACGTACTAAAGCATAGCCAGCCTGTCCTTGAAAATTGTAGAATACATAGCGGCGCTGACGTCGGTGAGTAGTGACTGCGAAGTTAGCTGTTTGAGTACAAGTAGGTGAAGTTAGTTGAATAATGTACAAATTTTCATTTCATTTTTAATGAGAAAATTATCATGCTCCGTAATTTTGTAATTTTTGACAAAAAGAAACATTAAAAAATGGAGAAATATTTTATTGTGCGTGGATGTGCAAGTGGTTTAGCATCTGATCGGAAAAATAGACTAAAATGACTTTTATTGAGCGAACTTAGCGATCGCAGCGCCTCACTTATGGTCACATATTTCTGGGACACTATTTTCTACGGCAATCGTTCTCCTGTTCTCTAATCTTCATGCATATCATCATGCATATCAATAAAAATGACAGTTTACCGCTATCACTGGTTTTTGTTGTGTGTTGCAATTTCAAGTGTAATTTCCTGTGCTTTACCAGCAAACAGAGCCATTATAAAACAATTGGACACTTGAGAACCGTCTAAAATGTGTTTTCCTATTTTTGATTATAGTGTACAAGGATCTGGCCCAGGCTCCATACGTTTTGGAATATCTCCTTTCAAGTCTAGCTCATCGGGATAGTTTAAAATATCACTACTAAATGTCACACGATCAGGCATATACAAGAGCGAGTTAATAAAAACGTGGTAAAAAATGCATGTTAATGCCGTTACAGCATAATATTTAAGTCTCTGAGCATAGGCCTCCCCCATAGATTGCCTCATAGGGGGAAATTTGCTATAGATGTCATATTACTGTTGATTTAATAATTCCACCTCTCAGTGGATCATGTGCTCCTGGTAGATTATCTTCTATACAACCATCCATTACAGTCTATAAGTCCACTGCTGAGCATAGGCCTCCCCCATAGATTGCCTCATAGGGGGAACTTTGCTATAGTTGTAATATTACTGTTGATTTAATAATTCCACCTCTCAGTGGCTCATGTGCTCCTGGTAGATTATCTTCTATACGACCATCCATTACAGTCTATAAGTTCACTGCTGAACATAGGCCTCCCCCGTAGATTGCCTCATAGGGGGGACACTTGCCATAGATGCCACTGGTGGCAAGTGGGTTTTTATTTTTAGTCATTATCACGAAGACTCTGCTTCCCATCACCTGATTTGTTTCCCTCTGTCGACATGCGCTCTGATAAAATTGAGCGCATACAATGAAGGATAAAATGTTTCTTGAATATAGGAACTGGGAATATAGTATCGGTATAATATACGTGGTAGAGCCACGCTGTAGCTATATTACCGTTGTAACACGAATGGATCGACTCGACCGAGAAGGACCACGCTCTCACAGAATACAAGTGTAAAATAGCAGCTTAATGCTGCTGTGTTTCGTATGGTGAGTGTAGAGAACCGGGGACCCGTTTTACTGGAATCGAGGCATTCTATCTTGTCTAAGGGGCATCTGCATTTTGATTCTTAATAGAGGTTAAAATGTAGATGTCTATGGGACGCACTATCCACTTACTTTCAGATATACTGTGTGATCGTTTGTCACCTTATTTTATAATTTTTTTATCGCAAATGTTATTTTGTTTCAGGTGGACCAAGCCCGGCATTTAGTTTATTTCGTGGGGCTCCGCGAGACGCCACTGGAGCGCCATTTCTACGTCGCCCCTTTACGAGGCTCAGCACCAATTACGTTGCTCACTACACCAGGGCATTCGCACACCGTGGACATGGATGATGTAAGTAGATATATTTTCTTTCAATCCTCTATAGATATAGTCTATATCACATATCAGTTCGAGAGGCTCGAGAAAATAAAATTTCATTTAGTGTTTTTTTTAAGTATAAGGGTGACAAACGAGCACACATTCACCGTATGATAAGTGGACGCTGTGGCCCATAGACATAAACGCAGATCTGTTGTCACCCCGGAGCACTAAGATGGAATGCCTCGTTTCTAGTTAAAAGGGTCTTCGGTACTCTACATTCACCATACAAAACACACCAGTATTAAGCTGCTATTTCACGCCGGTTCCCCGGTCGAGCGGACCCATTCGAGCTACAGCCATAATATAGTTGCAATGTGGCTCTACCACGTATAACTATTGTTCCAACCTGATTTGAGAGACTAGGGCATAGACAGAATTTGTAGTTCCTTATTCGAAACTCATCCCATCCTTTCCTCTTTAGAGACTCGGGAAATCGGCAAGTGGTAACTTACCTTTATCCCACACACTCAGAAGACCCTGTCTCACATAAAATTTGGAAGTAACGAAGTCAAAATTGGATCTACTTTTCTTAACAATAAGGTCGCAATTTTTTTGTTTGTGATTTTTAGTTGTAATTTCCCATTAGTAATGCAGACAATATTAATCTACCTTCGCTAACAATAAGTTCGATTTTTGTGGACATATCCTTGTTTCTTCTATTGTAGCTCAGTAATATAGTTTATTTACAATTCTGTTTTTTTCATCTTAGTTTAATTAAAGAAAAGAGCCGACCCATTCGTGTTAAACCATAACATTGCTGTAGCATGGCTGACCACGTTGTAAACAAATTGGAATTCTTTAAATAAATTATTTGACGGAAAAGCGATGCAAATATCAATTAAAACATTATGAAACTAAGACATGATTAGTCAAACTTTTTCATTTTTAAGCTCAGGTTCTCTCTTTTATTTCTGAGAGGATAAAATATAAATGGACATAACCTCAGAGGCTAAGAAATGAATTTTTTAGTAGCTGTTTAAGTCCTTATTTACCATGTGCTCGGCAATGAAGGAAAACATGATGTGGAAGCTGTATGTTTGAGTAATAAAACATTTCTAGATATAGAAGTAGAAGGAATATATGGTCTCTCACAGAATACCAGCATAAAATAGCAGTTTAACGCTACTGTGTTTTGTATGGTGAGAACTAGATAGTCTTTTCACTGGAAACTAGGCGTTCTGTCGTAGTTCTCAGAGGCAACAACGCATCTGTATTTTGATTTTTTAATGAAGATAAATGAATAGGTGTCTATGGGCCACAGCATTCACTTACCATCATGGGCTTTGTACTCGCTTGTCATCCTTATTCTATAAAAAAATTCTAATGGCTTCCGATCGATGGCGGTATAACCGTTACGTTTACATACCCGTTACCGTTACCGTCACCGTCATTGCCCATCATAAGTCCAGCATGACAGCGTGACAGACCGATTGCCATATCACCTTTATAAATTAGAGGAGGCGTGGGCCTAGCATTAGGACGTATGTAGATAACTTTACTTTTAATAAAAGCCGTGGTCAATCAGAGGCTAAGCAATCACGCTTATTTACATAGTTCTACAGCAACTTCAGTTTTATTTACGCTGGCAGCAATGATATAGTTTATTGCATTATGTGTCCACACACACGCACGCACGCACTCACGTACGCGCACACGCAACAAGTGCTTGTACGCGGAAAATGTTTTTTTTTTTGCGAGCTCACAGTCTACCTGATGGTAAGTGGATGCTGTGGCCCATAGACATCCACATTTAACCTGAATTAAGAATCAAAATGCAAATTCATAGTCACCCCTGAGGACTAATATGGAATGCCTTGATTCCAGTAAAAAGGTTCTCTGGTTCTCTACACTCACCATACGAAACATAGCAGTATTACTCTGCTATTTTACGCTTGTATCGTGTGAGTGCGTAGTACTGCCCCGGTCGAGCCGACGTATTCGTGCTACATCTATAACATAGCTGCAGAGTGGTAGCTGAGTACTAGGCATGGGTGTTTTTGGATTTGAACGCAAACCGATATTTATCCGATTTCAGATTTCAAAATCGATTTCAAAATCCGTTTTTAAAAATCCGATTTCAGTATCGCTTAGCCACGCCAATTCGTTTGCGTACTTAGATTTCGTTTTTAAGTTAACAAAACGACAAACGCAAATCTAACTACGCTAAATAAGTTGAGGCGTGATATTGTTTTATATGAGCTCCTAATTTACCCATTGTTAATATATACGATATGTTTTGACTGCAATATTTACACTCTGCAACTCCAAGAGCGTTTTCTTTATTGTCAAAATGAGTCCATACGTCATTGGGTTTACGCGAAATCTTGAAAATCAATACAGTTCTCGTCTAATCAATTAAAAAGTCTAAATAAAAAAAAACTTAATAGTCAAAATTAAAAATATTTTAATGTTATATAACTTACTCACTTAAAACATACACTCACACACAATTCACTCCTAATTTTTAAATATTTTTATAAACTTTTTTCATATATTTACCAAACAAAAAGGTATTAAGGCAATAAATATCAGTAAATAATATAATATAATACACTGTTACGACTGACCGGCATGGGAGCAGTTGTCAGTTGTCACCAGGATTAAATTTACATCTAAAGTCTAAAACATAACAACATGAAAACAAAAAATTCTTTTAAGTAAGCAAACACTTAACTAAAAACAAAAATATATCATCACACAATCTCGCAAATATAGCCTTAAACTACTTAACAATAAGACAGATATTGATCGCACACTGAACCAAAAATTCGTCAACGCATAATCTCGCAAAGCCAATATAGACTTTACGTACTAAGTAGGAAGGATTATATTGATCCTATATCTCAATGTGTAATAGATTTCGATATTCCAAAGCCGACAAACCGAAATCTGAATCGCAAACTTCACCTCATCGAGAGAGCCACTGAACAAACGGATTTGGATTTCTACGCAACAGTTTGCGTTTAAGTTTGGATATTGTCGATTTTGTTTTCGATTTGAATTGGTTTGGTTGTAAAGATCGTAAGAGTTTAGCTAGTTAGGTCGATTTTTGAAATCGGATTTTCTAGTTTGAGCAATCTATACGAATCGGTTTGTGTTTGAAATCGGATTTTAGATTCCTTTTTTATATATCCGACTCATGCCTACTGAGTACGTGTTTCATCCCTTCGCTTTCATTCATTTCTTCTTCGCTCACCGTTACAGTCTATTGAAAGTCCACTGCGGAACGTAGGCCTGCCCCATAAATAGCCTCATTTGTGGGATATTTGCCGTAGTTGGTAAGCGTAGTTTTTTTAAAGTTGTTTTTACGAAGATGATGCTGCATATCTCCTGGTTTTTTTCGTCTTCAAAAGAGACGATCCAAATTTGTATAGATAATATAAATATACAATAGACAATATAAAAGTAGGAAAATAAATTAAAATAATATCTTACACCACTTTTGGTCATTCAAATCCACCAATTTGCCTTTATTTCAGTGCTATTAATATTTTATTCTTACCAAAAACTGCAGCACTAATGGCGATTTGATGTCATTTTGACGTTAGCTGTCAACTTTGATGAGGTTATTGATGATTCAAAATGTGATTCTACAGATGTCTGATATCAATGAAATCAAAATCTCACGTAAATCATGAAGTCCATAAAACATTGCCGAGTCAAATAAGTAATAACAAATCCAAAGTTCAAATAAAAAAAAAAAAACAAATTACCAAAGAAATCCAAAGGAATACAATAAACGCATTCACGAGTTCACAACTGCACGAACAAGCTCGGAATAAAAAAAATATACTACCTACATTATTTCATGACTCAAGTCATTTTTCAGGCATGATATATAACATATAATTTTACGACTGGAAGGGCACCACCTTGTAAAATCATCAAAAATTGGGATTGTATTTTTATTTTTAGTAAGTCGTTTAGTTTTATTTATTCTCTGATATTATTTTTAATAAAATCCTTGAATTTTTTGCTTTTTTACGGTATAGTGTCCATAGACTAGGCCTGAAATGGACAGTCTCCATTCTGAAGTTTCAAAACTGAAACTATACTATACTACAATATACTTGAACACAATGTATACTATAATATACTTGAACACAACATCATGTGCACTGTATTATCAGTAACAATCTTGTTGTATAAAAATGGTGTAATGGTGACCGTCCGCAGGAGTGCAGCACGGTGGTGATGACGTCGTCCAACATCAGCAGTGTACCGTGCACGCGGGTGTACCGCGTGTCGCACTCCACGCCCACGCCCACGCTGATAGTGCAAGGCACGCTCATGGAACGAAACACTTTCGGTAAGTGATGCCCACCGCTGGGGGGTTTTGATGTGAGGGAAGGTAATAGCCAATCCGTGGGTGGGCAGGACTTCTTATTCTGCCTAGAGTCTGTCTAAATAAAGTGGCAGTTTGCACTGCTTAGTTCTGGCCTAAAGGATGTAGTGCACACACGCACTAGCGGTTATTCACATTAATATGCAACCGCTTATGATTGTACGTACTAAACCGCTACATAATGTCAACCGCGGCGCTTAAGTTAAAGGCCACGGCTTGCTTCGCGGCTGGCCGCCATCTTGTCTATACGCACTAGGCGGCTTATAGGCGGGTCATAATTTGCGGCGAGTTACCGGTGAATTTGCGCATGCGTTTGTGAATTGCGTAGTCAGATTCGTTACGTGTTTCCATTAAATGATTAATCATGTGTGTTTTTAATTTTTCTTTCGTATGTTTTCGGGAGTAACAATAAATAACACAAGCTACCTCGACAGCGTCCATTTTGTTTGTGCAACAGCTCTCTATTGCGCCTTCGGGCGGTCCAACCGCGTCAGTTTGCTTTGTTTTTGACTTCATTTAATCTAGTTAGTCAAAAGTTGTTTATTGTGTCGTGTCTTACAGAGTCATCAGAAACACGCAGTTTCAACGGTGTGTGGGACAGTCGGGGGGACGGGGATGAAGAGGGCGACACCACTTTACTAGTCAGAGGTATGTGAAAGCAACCTTACACGATTCTTAGAATTAATGTCCTCTAGATCGAATTTCGGTCATGGCGTCGAGTCTCATCCATCTCTCTCATCATAGTCTCAGCCATCTACGCAGGATAGGATTGTAGTGCTCAAGTGTATGCGCAAGCCCAAGTGCACTCTATTCTCTCACTCTTTCAAAGTCCGAAGTGCCGGCAACCCGACACAACCGGTGAGAGATCAAGCGCAGGACCAACGGATTTACGTACTTTCCGAGGCTGGGCTTTTACTGAAAATTTCTTGACAGAAAAACCCAATGACAAATTTTCGCCCAAATCAAGATTCGAAGCCGAGATCTCATGATCAGCAATCGCGTTTACGATTATTAAAACAACGATGCCGTCAGGTTAAGTACTAAATATCCGTCTTAAATGACTAATTCATTAAGATAGACTAAAACTAAACGAGTCTTGTTGTATATACATTTGTCACCACATTCGTAGCACCATATGGATAGCGTTTAGAGAACTAAATATCCGGATCGAAGGACCAATATATAATCTTAATTGGTAACTTTCACGTCTTTTCAGAGCGTTCGTTAAGCGGTATCGAAGTACCTCCCCCTCAAATCCTGGAGACGCGACTGTCGTGCGGCGCGGCCGCGTACTGCACGCTGTGGCGCTGTGGCCGCGCGGGGCGCAGCCCTACAGTGCTCCACGTGTACGGCGGGCCCGAGGTGCAGACCGTCACCAACAGCTACAAGGTACGGTCACTGCATCCCCTCGCCCTCCTATTTTTAATTCATGGACAAAAGCTGAGCTAGAAATGTGATAGCACAAAAGTTATACTAGAGTAGTAAATATAATATCAGATAAAGTAGCAATTCGGGTTCGAACCCCGCAAATACGAATGATATTGCTATTTTTAAGTGCTGATTTTACTCCAACAGTAAAGGGAAATGTCGTGAAGGATCCTGTATATCTTACACTAATATTACGAAGAGGAAAGATTCATTTGTTTGTATTTGTGCCGGACGGGCGAAACTCTCCGGAGTAAATGTTGTCGAAGATACTTCGCGAGTCGCTCACGTCCTACACCTATAGGTTCCGGTGGGTACTTTCACCGCCGTCTTTGTGGGTGCCGCTGAAATATTGTGGACTGTGGTTCAAATCAAAATGCACGATTAACAAATACAAATAGCAAGGTGGTGGCCAGCGGTTCGACTGAATGATTAGTCGCGAAATTTTATAACTATAACTATCGATCACGGTTGTTAAACTACGGTTGTTCACTATTGGTTGGTCACTGTATATTTCGAAAGATTTCTTTAAATTGTACGGTGGTATCAAAGATCTATTGGTAGTAGCTGGTTTTCTAACACCACTGACTAGCAGCTATTATCAACTAAACTAGTTGATTTTATCACTTGTGTAACTGCGGATATCAGTTACCACTTTCACTATAATATGTAACTGCGAATATCAGTTACGACCTTTTTCGGCTAGCTAACACTTTCACGGTATGTAACTGCGAATGTCAGTTACGACCTTTTTCGGCTAGCTAACACTTTCACTATTCACTATATACTGCTACTAGTCACTTCAGCTACCACCGGATACCACTCACTTCACTTCACTGTCACTGGTAGTTCTTCACACTACTACTGGTACTGGGTCCCGAGCCCCTAAGGTAGACTTGGGCAATACTTTGCAGTGAGCCGCTTGCCATTTTCCGTTTGCCTCTTTATTGCATAAACTTTTCACTATACAAATGGCATAATTTGCAATATTTTCTATACAAAACTAATTGCTACACTAACATGCTATACATCATTAAATCGGTAGTCTGGTACTTTATTAGTATATCATAAAGGTTACTCAAAATATTAACATTGTAAAAAGTTATTAAACGAAATGTCCAAAATTTTCATAATATTTGGGTACATTAATTCTTTGATTTTTCTATAACTACGAAATGCGTTTAATTATACAAAAATATCCCTACACTTCTTTAATCTATAAGCCATATGCTAATTGAATGTCATATTTATAACTCTTTTAGAATATAAAATTATTTTCCTTATTTTAATATGAACTATTACGCAGTTAATTAAAAACTTTTCCACGATAAGACGCGCTGTGATTGGTCGATTTTTTGGTATATAATAAAGGTTGTTTATATCACTTGTTATCAAAACGACATTCTATACAAATATACTAAGAGTTATAAATACGTTACACAACTATATTAATACACGTTTTCACTCAGTTTTGTCGGTAATTTCATTATTAATACAAAAACAATATTTTTTATAACTTCGTTTCTTAGCGTTGTTAGGCCGTCGCGAACATCTCTCCCGCCGTGCAGCGTCGCGACGATTTTCTCATAGCGGCGCTGCATCCATTTTGGTGAGCGACGTTGCTTCTACTTCGGCAGCGGCGCGAGTTTCCTGGTTGGTCTCTTGATTAGGCCGTTTGCTGTGCGTACCTCCACAGTGCGGATCTGTCCGTCCGCACCGTGGTAAACAGCTTCCACCCTCCCTCGTGGCCAGGTGTTACGAGGTAACTGACCGTCAGCTATGAGGACTGGATCGCCCACCTGGAGATTGGGACCTCGCCTATGGGCCTCCCGCCGGTTTTGAAGTTCCAGTAAATACTCTCGGACCCAACGCTGCCAGAACATGTCAGCGATTATCTGGGAGCGTCGCCAGTGTCTTTTGCTATTCATATCCTTTTCATCAAATACTCCAGGTGTCGGCAGTCTCGCAGATCCTCCTAAAAGGAAGTGATTTGGAGTGATGGATTCGTCGTCGTTGCTGTCTACAGAGATGTGAGTCAATGGTCTGCTATTTGCTGTGTACTCCACCTCGCAGAGCAGCGTGGCTAATACTTCCTCATGCGGAAGTCTCTCATGAAGGACGGTGTATAGTGCCGTCTTCACGCACCGTATGAGACGTTCCCTCTTGGTTGGTGTTTTATGCAGCAAATTGATTGGAAGTCGAGCAAGCTTTAGGTTGAAGCTCAGCTGATCGGTACCCGGTTTCCAGATTAATCCGAGTATCTTTTCCTCGGTTCCTTTGTTTCCCAGATCGACTGACTCAGATGCTTCACGGTCAGGTTCTAATTCTTTTACAACTTCTGGTGCGTTGGAAACCCATTTTCTTAAGGTGAAGTGCGCGTTTTTGTGTATGTCGCGTACTTCCTTCGATATTCGCATTGCCTCTTCCAGAGACTGGAAACTGTCGAGATAGTCATCCATATAGTGGTTTTGAATGATAGCTTCTACGGCTTCTGGATACTTGTCTTTGTATTTTTTAGCGTTCCAGTTTTTCGCGAATATGGCTGTGCAGGGTGAACTGGCTGCACCGAAAATGATCGACGTCATTCTATATTCCTGTGGAGCTTCATTACGTCGATCCCCTCTCCAGAGATATCTTAAGGCATTTCTGTCTTCGGGTCTGACTTTGACCTGCATGAACATTTCGGCTATGTCCGCGGAGACAGCGATATTATGGCGGCGAAAACGCATCATGACCCCTGGTAGTGATTGCAGTAGGTCTGGACCCGTGAGCAGGAAGTCGTTCAACGACACCCCCTTTGTTTTGGCTGCGGCATCGTGTACTATTCGAAACTTCTCTGGCTTCATTGGGTTATGGACGTCGAAATGGGGTAGGTACCATGTTCTTCCCGGTGTGCTAGTTTTCGGTGCTATCTCGGCGTATCCTTTTTGTACAAGGGAATTCATTTGTTCATCATACTTCCTTTTTAGATCTTCGTCTCGATCTAATTTTCTTTCAATGGAAACGAGCCGTTTTATTGCTGTTTCATAATTACCAGGCATCTCGATATCCTTTTCCTTCCAGAGAAGCGCTGTTTCTATGTGCCCGTCTTGTAACTGACGGGTGCTGCTATTTAGTATATCTTCAGCTTTCTTCTCTGGATCAGAGTCTGGTCTTCTCGGATTGATAATGAGAGATTCCAGCGCGAAATATTCGCGGAGTTGGTCATCAATAGTTTCCTCGCTCTTGTGCAGCTCATTGGCCGCGTGGACGCGCTGATACGGGGCTTTAGTGTGTGCCCCGTGTAGTACCCATCCTAATTCTGTGAGCGAGGCGATTGGCTGGTGCGGCGGACCTCTTCGGATTTGAGTGGCTATCAGAAGTCTCCAATTGTCCTGTCCTATTAGGATCCTTGGGTTGCCGGAGTCATATATTAGCTGCTCCTTTAGGTCTTTCAAATGGTTGCACATGGCTATGTCTACTGCACGCACAGTCTGTGGCCCCAAGTTTAGGCTTGCGACCGTGCGTGCTCTGAATGGCACCCTTTTGCTGTGGAAACTCTTCAGCGATACTTTGATTCTTCGAGATTCCGGTGAATCGAGGGTAGTGTTCCCGATAGCAGTGATCTTAAACGCGTCCAACCGCCCTGTTGCTCCAATTTGTTTGGCGATCTCTTCATCCATTAGTGAAACTGTTGACCCATCATCCAGCAGGGCGTGTGTGTTTACAGCTCCCGCCGGTCCAATTACTCGCACTGGAATTATTTTTAAATACGCTGATGCTTTGACACAGCGAATGAGTTAGCTACGGTTTCTTGAGGTTCTTTTTGTTTGACCTCAGTCTTCTCCTTTGTATTATTATGGAGAAGTCGATTGTGTGTCGCGGTGCATCCTTTTATTCCACACTTATTGGTTTTGCATTTGTGTGTCTGATTTCCATAACGTAAACAGCGGAAACATAAATTATTTTGCTTTGCGAGTTCCCATCTTTTGTTGATATCTGCTTCTTTAAATTTTTTACATTCGGATCCGTAGTGACCCTCCTTTCCGCACACTCTGCATTTCGGAGACGGCTTAGTAGTAGCCGCGTGTGCTCTATGTACTGAACGATTGCTTTGTGCTTCGTTTATAATTTCTGGAGGCGCAAATGCACTGCAGAAGCGAGCTTGCTCGGTAATAAAATCGCTGAAGCAGCCGAGGTCTGGTCTAGAGTCATATTTTTCGGTGTAGATTCTATACCACTGGGCACGTATAGAGTTTGGCAGGTGTCGTAGCAGCTCTGCGTTGACGAGGTAATGATCTCGCTTTAGGGCTCTAAGAGTGACGACGCTTCCCCTCACTTTGCTCGCGAATGTGCAGATGTCTCTGGGCGCTTCTGTACAGCGTGCTAATCCTCGTAACTTCTCGGTTACTGCTTGCGCGATTGAATCTGGACGCCCAAATTGTAGCTCCAGTTTTCGCATAATCTCATCTGGCTTAGCATGCCCGATGAGTTCTGAACTGACTGTTTCCAAGGCTCTTCCTTGTAGACTTCGTCTTAGTCTAGCTGTGTTTTCAATGTCATTGAAGTAGCCTCGGGTTGTTTCGTAAATGGCACGGAATGAAAGCCACTCGGTATGTGCTCCGCTAAAGCTTGGCAGTGTCATTATAGCTTTCGACGCTGCGAAAGTATGCGACGATAGTGGCGCACTCTCTAATTTTGATTTGTCAGCGAGTGCGGCTATAGCGGATGTGAGCTCCGATATAAATGGACGGAGCCCCCTGTCTTCACTTATGACAGGTTCCTGGTTAGGTTTCTTTGGCTTGGGATCCTTTTGTACATCTTCTGTCCTGGAAATCCTGGTATGTGAGCTCTGATACAATCGGTAGGAGCCCCCTGTCTTCATTAACGATGGGTTCCTGGCTGAGCTTCTGTGGCATGGAATCCCTTTGTACGTCTTCTGGATAGGAATCCTGGTTCGTGAGCTCCTTTTGGGGCTCGCTGAGGTCGACAACGTCCGGGGTTGGCTTTGTGACAGTTTTATTAAATGGGGCCTTCCCTCCGGTGGTTGCGCCTTGATTTGACTTTTGTTTGGCTACAGAGTTTTCGAGCCAAGATCGAACGTACTCACTTTTGGAGTGACCATCTTCATCATAGTCGTCTGATTCGTCTGCTTCTTCAGCCATCTGTAAAGAGATCTGCGCAAGTTCTAGTTTGATCTTCAATACTTCTTCACGAGCCTTCAAAATTCTTCTATTGGGCCGAACAGTCTTCTTTGACTTCGTACTGCAATCGGTGTGGCCCCTCGGTGGCTCTTCGTTGTGGGTGTCTTCCCGGGCTGTTGGCGATGATGCACGGCTAAAGTCATCGTTGCCTTCTATATGTTCCCTCTGCTTCGTTGTGCGGGCCGTAGTGGTCGGCGCGGGCAGGGGTATCCCCCCCTCGGGGGGGCAGCATGGCGCCTCAGCGCCCTCTACCGTTGACGGTGAGCGTGGTGGCATCTGGTGGTGGACGGCGGCGTTACTGGCCGACGAATCTCCTTCCAGACCGACGGTCCACGCCTTGGCTTCCCTTCCTTGCGAACGGGTGATCGGCATCTTGAATCTGAAAAATTCTGCGGTTTTAATACGGTGGTGACTATTTACCCGGTTCCGAAATACAAACGGATATATCCGGCTCGAAGGACCAACGAATGTGCCGGACGGGCGAAACTCTCCGGAGTAAATGTTGTCGAAGATACTTCGCGAGTCGCTCACGTCCTACACCTATAGGTTCCGGTGGGTACTTTCACCGCCGTCTTTGTGGGTGCCGCTGAAATATTGTGGACTGTGGTTCAAATCAAAATGCACGATTAACAAATACAAATAGCAAGGTAGTGGCCAGCGGTTCGACTGAATGATTAGTCGCGAAATTTTATAACTATAACTATCGATCACGGTTGTTAAACTACGGTTGTTCACTATTGGTTGGTCACTGTATATTTCGAAAGATTTCTTTAAATTGTACGGTGGTATCAAAGATCTATTGGTAGTAGCTGGTTTTCTAACACTACTGACTAGCAGCTATTATCAACTAAACTAGTTGATTTTATCACTTGTGTAACTGCGGATATCAGTTACCACTTTCACTATAATATGTAACTGCGAATATCAGTTACGACCTTTTTCGGCTAGCTAACACTTTCACGATATGTAACTGCGAATGTCAGTTACGATCTTTTTCGGCTAGCTAACACTTTCACTATTCACTATATACTGCTACTAGTCACTTCAGCTACCACCGCATACCACTCACTTCACTTCACTGTCACTGGTAGTTCTTCACACTACTACTGGTACTGGGTCCCGAGCACCTAAGGTAGACTTGGGCAATACTTTGCAGTGAGCCGCTTGCCATTTTCCGTTTGCCTCTTTATTGCATAAACTTTTCACTATACAAATGGCATAATTTGCAATATTTTCTATACAAAACTAATTGCTACACTAACATGCTATACAGTTTTAACAGTGGTAGAGCCATGCGGCAGCTTTGCTGTTGCACGTATGGGCCGGCTCAAACCGGGGTGGTACCACGACCTCACAGAATACCGGCGTGAAGTGGAAGTTCTGCTTCCGCGTTTCGTCGGTGAGTGCAGGTGGCCGGAGGCCCAAATCCCCCCCCCCCCCCATCAACATGGTAGCGGAATTAAATAAAGATAGACTACCCCAGGAGGGTACCAGCACCCCTGGAGAATCCCTCGCTGAGCATCCACGACCATGTTTCTCCACTTCTGAGCGTGGGTGCTCAGGCTGCCCCGCGTATTCTGGGGGGGGCGAAATTCCGCTCAAGACTACAACTGCTCGGGGCAAACGGAGCAACAAGACCAAGGCGACCCCTGCCACGCTGTCCGTGAATTTCTGCAATATCAGGGGACTTCACTCTAACCTAAACGCCGTCCACTACCATCTCGAGACGGCGAGGCCGGCTCTGCTCTTTCTGACCGAGACGCAGGTGTCCTCTCCGGCTGATGTTTCGTATCTCTCCTACCCGGGGTACAAACTGGAACACTCCTTTGTGCCTCGGGCTGGAGTTTGCGTTTACGTCAGAGAGGACATCTGTTCTCGACGCCTCGGCAGACTTGAAGGTTCGGACCTGTCCATCCTTTGGCTACGCGTAGACAGCGACGACCATCCGCGCGTCTACGGGTGCCTCTATAGGTCCCACAGCGGTAATGCCGAAACAGACCGACTCTTCGACCACGTCCAAATGGCTGCAGATTCGTTGCTACAGCAGATCCCCTCTGCAGAGATCGTGATCCTCGGCGACTTTAACGCCCATCACGCCGAATGGCTCGGTTCACGTTTAACCGATCATGCGGGGAGATCTGTTCATGATTTTGCCTTGGCATATGGTCTGACACAACTGGTTACTTCGCCTACGCGGATTCCAGATGTGGAGGATCATGCACCTTCCCTGTTGGACCTTCTGCTGACCTCTCACCCGGACGGATATCAGATTTCCGTCGACGCCCCTTTAGGCTCCTCGGACCATTGTCTGGTCCGGAGTGTTGTGCCACTCACGCTGAAATCGCGGTTGCATTCTGCAGGCTGCCGCCGTGTTTGGCACTATAGGTCAGCCGATTGGGATGGGATGCGGTCTTTCTTTGCATCCTACCCTTGGGGGCGGGTTTGCTTCTCGCCGGATGATCCCAACGTTGTTGCGGATTCTGTTACTGATGTGGTACTTCAGGGTATGGAACTTTTTATTCCTTTCTCTGTGGTGCCCATTGGAGGCAAATCTCAGCCATGGTTTGGTCGCTCCTGTAAAATAGCATCATGCTATAAGCAGGAGTGCTACCAAGCCTGGGTTGATGCATCAGCGTCCCGGGATGTAAACACCAGCGCTCTAAAAAAGAAGTATAATTCCGCCTCTAGGTCCTTCAAAAGAGTCATTGCCAAGGCAAAGTCAGAGCACATAGGCAGAATTGGCGAGAGACTAGTTCGCCTTCCTTCTGGAACCCGTGCATTCTGGTCTCTCGCCAAGGCTGTCCAGGGGAATTTCTGTCAGCCATCTCTTCCATCTCTGCACAGGGAGGACGACTCACTGGCCCATACTGCAAAGGAGAAAGCCGATCTTCTAGGCTCCTTCTTTGCGTCTAACTCGACTCTCGATGACGGGGGGAGTACGCCGCCGATCATCCCGCGGTGTGAGTGCTCCATGCCGGAAGTGCAGTTCACACAGCGCTCGGTTCGCAAAGCACTCCTCTCCCTGGACATCCACAAGTCGAGTGGGCCTGACGGAATCCCCCCAATTGTGCTGAGGACGTGTGCTCCAGAGTTGGCACCGGTTTTAACGCGTCTTTTCCGGTACTCCTACTCCCTAGGCGTAGTCCCAAAATCATGGAAGACTGCTTTCGTCCACCCGATCCCTAAAAAAGGCGACCGCTCAGACCCGTCCAACTACCGGCCAATCGCCATCACCTCCTTGTTCTCCAAAACAATGGAGTCCATTGTAAACTGCCAGCTCATGAGGTACCTTGAGGATCACCAGCTGATTAGTGACCGCCAATACGGTTTTCGCCGTGGTCGGTCAGCTGGTGATCTTCTGGTCTACCTCACTCACAGATGGGCGGAGGCAGTAGAGTTCAAGGGGGAGGCATTGGCCGTTAGTTTGGACATTGCGAAGGCCTTCGATCGGGTTTGGCACAAAGCGCTTCTTTCGAAGCTCCCTTCCTATGGGCTTCCCGAGAAATTGTGCGATTGGATCACCAGCTTTCTTGCAGATCGGAGCATCAAGGTCGTTGTAGACGGTGCAAGCTCCGATTGCAAGCCTATTAATGCTGGTGTTCCACAGGGCTGCGTGCTATCGCCAACGCTGTTTCTTCTGCATATCAATGATATGTTGCATACCCGTAACATTCATTGCTATGCGGATGACAGCACTGGTGATGCTCTTTACACCGGCTGAGCCAATATTTCTCGGGAAAACGTCTCCGAGTGCCGGGACAAACTTGTGTCTGAAGTCGAGTCTTTGCTGAACAGAGTCTCGGATTGGGGACGACTAAATCTAGTCCAGTTTAACCCCCAGAAGACACAAGTTTGCGCGTTAACCGCTAAAAAGAACCCCTTTGTCGTATCCCCTCAGTTTCAAGGCACTCCCCTTGTTGCCTCAGCCAGTATCGGAATCCTCGGCGTCGACATATCGAGTGACGTGCAGTTTCGTGGTCACTTGGAAGGGAAGGCCAAATTGGCCTCTAAAAAGCTTGGCGTGCTCAGCAGAGCGGGGCAGTATTTCATGCCGGCACACCGCCTGCAACTTTACAAGGCGCAGGTTCGACCGCACATGGAATACTGTTCCCATCTCTGGGCTGGGGCTCCCCAGTACCAGCTCCTTCCACTTGACCGCATCCAGCGCAGAGCGGCTCGAATCGTCGACGACCGAGTGCTTTCCGATCGGCTCGATTCACTGGCGTTGCGAAGAGATGTTGCATCTCTTTGCGTATTTTATCGCATCTATCACGGGGAGTGCTCTGAGGAATTGTTCGGATTAATCCCAGCCGCCAAATTTCGTGAACGCACGACACGGCAAACGTCCCGATACCATCCACACCATCTGGATGCTTGGCGGTCCACCACTGTACGTTTCACAAGGAGCTTTCTTCCACGTACAACCTCTCTGTGGAATAGTTTATCACCGGCGATTTTTCCGGACCGATACGACCTGGGGACCTTCAAGAAAAGAGCTTACTCCTTTCTAAAGGGCCGGCAACGCACCCGCAATTCTCCTGGTGTTGCGGTTGATCATGGGCGGCGGTAGTCACTTAACATCAGGTGAGCCGCATGCTCGTTTGCCCCCTCTTCTATAAAAAAAAAAAAAAAAACATCATTAAATCGGTAGTCTGGTACTTTATTAGTATATCATAAAGGTTACTCAAAATATTAACATTGTAAAAACTTATTAAACGAAATGTCCAAAATTTTCATAATATTTGGGTAGGTACATTAATTCTTTGATTTTTCTATAACTACGAAATGCGTTTAATTATACAAAAATATCCCTACACTTCTTTAATCTATAAGCCATATGCTAATTGAATGTCATATTTATAACTCTTTTAGAACATAAAATTATTTTCCTTATTTTAATATGAACTATTACGCAGTTAATTAAAAACTTTTCCACGATAAGACGCGCTGTGATTGGTCGATTTTTTGGTATATAATAAAAGTTGTTTATATCACTTGTTATCAAAACGACATTCTATACAAATATACTAAGAGTTATAAATACGTTACACAACTATATTAATACACGTTTTCACTCAGTTTTGTCGGTAATTTCATTATTAATACAAAAACAATATTCTTTATAACTTCGTTTCTTAGCGTTGTTAGGCCGTCGCGAACAGTATTGAATAGGCCCCGAAACTACTGGACCGATTTGAAAAAATCTTTCACCATTGGAATTCTACATTCTACATTTCCTGATGAACATACGCGATAGAATAGTTTCAAAAAGTTAGGGATCCGCATGAAAACTTCGTTAATGTAAACCGTGGTGTGAAAGAAATACCAAAAAAAATCCTTACATCGCGCTGCGGAAACTATTGACAATAGAGCAAAGTGATATGCTGCAGTTTTATAGAAGATATATATATATATATATATATATATATTGTTAGCGACGACAAAGTGAATTCGAACATTTAATATTAATTATTTATTATCAGTGAATTAAAAACTAAGTGTTAGCATTTAATCATAATTATTTCTTATCAGTGATTTAAAATTAGGTGATGGTATTAATCTTAACTGTTTCCTATTCATAAAATAAAGCTAAGTGTAAAGACTGATTAGTGCTGAAAAAACAGGAAAGTAAATTAAACACTTCTATTTTTATCTTAAAGTGACTTATATGAATCTATTTAATATTATTTAGGTCTGATTAGAACATTAGACGCAAGTATAAGCTTATTTTCTAGTAAGATTTCTTTTATCATAACTTTAAGAGCTATTTAACATATAAGTGATTAATATAATTCTTTTTCCTTTAAAGTACTTCAAAAGAAACATTAATATGTCAATTAATCGCTGTATAATGTTATTTCATTATGAGAAAGATTTAAATTTCATGAAAAAATATTGTATAGATTCTTAAGCATAATTCCTGAAAAAGTGTTGTACATTCCTACCTCTTGGCGGCGCCACTTGTATGTTCGGCAAAAAATATAGTCCTACTCCGGAGCTAAACCGTGAGGCGACCGCGAAACTATTTTTATTTTTTATGAATGTAAAATAAAGGTTTATTGAATGATTTATGTTTAGAATAATAGAAATAAGTTGTATCTATCGTTAGGAATAAATATAAATATTGTAAGGAATGTTTTACCACGTTTATTAAGGAAATTGTGAATCTCTCTTAGAAAAGGTTACTCTGCGCTCTGATTGGTCAATAGATTCACTAATGCCGTATGCGATTTTTTCTTAAATATGATTGGTTACAGCCGCTTATAAAAAAGGGGCGTTTTTCGTGGTAAATTATTCCAAATCCGGCAATGTAATAATAAGGAATCAAGAAATAAAACAAGAAGAAACTCTCAAGAAGTGTTATTTATTGCTCATCTAACTGCTACTGTATGCTCTCCAGTTAACATCCCGCCAGCAAACCCGCTCTATTTATCAACGCTCCCTTATACGAGCATTTACATTGGTCCTTCGAGAAGCCGGATCGGGTTTAAGGAAAACTAGGAAAATGCCTTCAAATACAAGATCAAAATCAGTGCAGTCGAAGACTACGAGTGAAAGCAACGCCACTACGGGTACCAGTACGACGGATTGGAGCATGAATACGCCGAGTGATTCTACAAACACGACGGCTACCAACACGTCAACTTCAGATCGATCGACGCTTACAAGAGCATCGCCCAGCAGCGTACACAGACAACCCGTACTTCTTAACAAAAACATTGCCGGAAAAGAATCAACACCAGGGGACGTAACCCATACCACCCCCCCGACACGCACCGTCGAAGCGTCAGTTCCTCACCAAGAAGGAAGTCATCCAACGCCGCAGATTCAAGAAAGAAGTGTCGCAATGAAGACTCTGCAGCAGCCTCACCCTAAGAAGACGACCCGCGATCCAGACACGCTTTCCGTTCGCTCGTCGCATAGGAAGAGAGCAGAAGCGCAAGCAAAGATGACAATGGCATTAAGGGAACTAGAATTGGCAGAAGCGCGGTCAAAAGTTGCTCAAGCGGAATTAGAACTTCTCACCGCGGAATCAGAAGATGAAGATGGTGCCGGAGAAGAGCTGTTCGAGCGAACTCGAGAAGTCGAACGCTGGTTCATCCAGACCGGAGACATGCCTAATAAGAACCACAAACCAAAAGAGGCAGAAGAAAAGAAAAGTGACATCCAAGAACTAGCTTCAGTCATACTAAAGCTATCAGAAAAATCACGTGACACCGTTTCACCGAAGCACCTAGAACTACCTCACTTCAACGGGGCCTGCGAAGAATGGTTAGCCTTCAAAAGATCATACGAGGATACGGCTGCTTCTTTCAGTAGCAATCAAAACCTAGCACGCCTCAGAATAGCGATCCAAGGAAAAGCTAGAGAAGCCGTCCAAAGCCTGCTATTCACCGCCGAAGACCCACGCGAGGTGATCAAGGGACTAGAAGCAAGATTCGGAAGACCTGGAGCACTAGCATTAGCAGAACTAGAAAAAATGAAGAACCTCCCAAGAGTCGGCGAAAACCCGAGCGACATATGCATATTTGCAAGCAAAGTAAAGAACGCAGTCGAAACAATCAAAGCCCTGAAGAAACCACAGTATCTCAGTTCATCTGAAACGCTAAGAGTCATAGTGGACAAGATGCCGACGTCAATGAAGTTCCGTTGGTTCGCCTACCACAGAAGCAGAAGAGACGAGGAAATTCAGGAGCTATTACTTATCGAAGCGTTCCTAGAAACAGAAGCCGACATGTGCGGAGACTTTGCCCCGCCCGAAGCGCCCTCAGAACAAAGAAGAGGAGTAAGAAAACCCGTTCATTTGGTTCAAGAAGCGTCAAAAGAGAAATATAAGAAGTCGTGTCCGTTCTGTGGGGAAGAACACTTCGCATTAGAATGTAAAAGGTTCAAAGAAGCCAACCTGAATGAAAAATGGGATATGACCAAGAAGGCAAAGATATGCTTCAAGTGCCTTCGATTCAGACACTCAAGAATCAACTGTAAAGCACCAGTCTGCAAGCTGTGTAAAAGATGGCATCATACCATCTTACATTCTGACAAACCACCGGCGTCGATAGAAAAAGAAGCAAAAGACACCAATAGCATCTCAGAAGAAAAGGTCGCCTCAATCCATAACGCCAAAGGAGAAGAAAAGGCCTACCTAAAGATGATCCCCGTGAACCTCTATGGCCCAAAAGGACAAGTTCGCGTATTAGCACTACTAGACGAAGGGTCAACGGTCACACTCTTAGACGCATCAATTGCTGAAAAAATCGGAGTCGAAGGAAAGAAAGAAAAACTCACGATCGAAACCGTTGGCGGAAAGGTGTTAAGAAAAGATAGTTCACAGAAGATCGAGTTCAAAATAAAAGGGGCTCATAGAAAAGAAAAGAGAACTATCGTAGCAAGAACCATCGACGACCTGAAGCTGTCTGAACAATGCATAAACAAGGACACCGTGAGAAACTGTGAGCACCTGAAGGCAATTGAAAATCAACTCCTCTACGTCTCCGAGAGGCCCAAGCTACTGATAGGCCAAGACAATTGGGGACTGATAGTGACAAGAAAGCTGAAGAAGGGCAAACCATCAGATCCTGTAGCTTCCCTCACGAACTTAGGGTGGGTGTTACACGGATGTGAAACAGGAACAACTGCCACAGTACACTTCACTCATTATGGCAGAGCGACCACTGGCAAGGAAGACATAGAAGACCTCGTCCGAGAACACTTCCAATTAGAGTCTCTAGGGATCCAAAATCGTTCACCATCTAACGACAGCGACAGAAGAGCACTAGAAACCCTCGAGAAAACTACCAAGAAACTGCCAAGCGGTCAATATGAAACGGGACTCCTGTGGAAAAAAGAAGATGAACACCTGCCCAACAACTACAATCAAGCTGTTCGACGCCTGGTTAGCATCGAGAAAAAATTGGATCGTGATCAAGAAGCAAGAAAGCACTACGAGGAGCAGATTCTGAGTCTAATCGAAAAAGGATACGCAGAGAAGGCTCCAGAAAACTCTAACGAAGGAAGGACATTCTACCTACCCCACTTCGCTGTTGTACACCCAGTCAAGAAGAAGCTAAGAATAGTGTTCGACGCAGCTGCCAAATATGAAGGAAAGAGCCTCAACGACGCCTTGCTCTCGGGCCCGGACTTGCTACAATCATTATTCGGAGTACTGCTGCGTTTCAGAGAGGGACCAGTAGCCGTCATGGCAGACATACAAGACATGTTTCTTCGAGTAAAAGTCAGAGAAGACGACCGAGACAGTCTCAGGTTCCTGTGGCGCGGAAACCGAAGAACCGGCAAGCCTGAAGAGTATAGAATGTCTTCAATCATCTTCGGGGCAGCGTCATCACCTGCAACAGCCATATACGTAATGAACAAGAATGCAGAGGAATTTAAGAACACTCATCCTGAAGCAGTGAAAGCAATTAAGAGAAACCACTACATGGACGACTATCTGCAGAGCTTCGCATCTACAACCGAAGCAAAGAAAATATCCAAAGAAGTGAAAGACATTCACGCAAGAGCAAACTTTCATCTGAAGGGATGGGCCAGCAACAACTCGGGGGTAATATCAGAGGTAGAAGACGCAAACAAAGAAAACTCCTTACAACTGACCAAGGAAGAGAAGACTCTGGGACTAAGATGGCTGGTGAAAGAAGATACATTAGCCTTCAACGTCGGGCTACGCAACACGCCGGAGGACCTGCAAGACGGCAGAAGGACTCCAACAAAAAGAGAAGTCACAAGCGCAGTAATGTCCACCTTCGATCCAATGGGTTTTGCTACACCAGTTCTAATACAAGGAAAGAAACTAATCCAAGACATCTGGCGAAAGAAAATAGACTGGGATGAACCAATCAACGAACATCAAAAGGAAGTCTGGATGAAATACCTGGAAGAAGTGTCAACATTAACGAGGCTGAAGATCCCGAGGTGCGTCTCACCCAAAGGCAGAAAAGGACAGCTACACACATTCTCCGATGCGAGTGAAGAAGCCTATGCAGCAGTAGTCTACTGGAGAATAGTCGAGCCCGGAGGAAAGGTCCATGTCTCCATGATCGCCGGCAAAGCAAGGGTAACGCCAACGAAACCTGTGTCAATTCCGAGGCTGGAGCTACAAGCGGCTTTACTCGGAAGCAGACTAGCCGCCACAATCGAAGAGGAATCAGAGCTCGACATAACGAGAAAGGTTTACTGGACCGACTCCAGCACAGTGCTGCAATGGATAAAGTCAGAACCAAGGAAGTTCAAAACATTTGTGGCCAACCGACTCGCCGAGATCGAAGAAAGGTCCAAGCCAGAAGACTGGAGATGGGTGCCAACCAAGGAAAATCCAGCGGACGACGCCACGAGGGGAACCCCAACCGAATTCGACCACAACGCCAGATGGTTCAAAGGCCCGTCATTTCTCCGTCGACCGGAAGAAGAATGGCCATTTCACGACTTCAAGCCAGAAATTGTTATGCCAGAAGAAAAAAGCAAGCAAAAGGTATTGGCAACGATGGCAGCAGAAGACACCCTATTAAACCTAGAAAGGTTCTCGAGCTGGGAGCGACTGCTGCGCACTACAGCCAGAGTGATCGCCTTTACACACCTACTAAAGAAGAGCCGTAAAGCGACCACCACCGCCGCACGCCAGAAGGATGAGCCTTGGAAACCACAAAAAATCCAGAAGAAAGAAGCACAAACCTCAATCCCGTCGACCAGCGGAAGTAAAAATAAGCGCCTATACTCACCCATAGAAGCAGAACACCTAAAAAGGGCCGAAGAGATATTAATAAAAATAAGCCAGAGCGATAGTTTTGCATCAGACATAAGAAAACTGAAGTCAGAAAAGCCATTAGAAAATTCGAGTCGACTTAAGAAAATCGACGTTTACATTGGAGACGACGGAATAATTAAATTAAGGAGCAGAACAATGAAATTTCACGACCGAAACGGAAGAATAATGAATCCTATCATTTTAGACGGAAAACAAAAAATAACTCGTCTAATAATACAACACTATCACAGGAAATTCCTTCACGGAAACACCGCTACAGTAATGAACGAAATTCGTCAAAGGTTCTGGATCTTGGGTTTAAGAGCAACTCTAAAAGCGGTCGCACACAGCTGTCAATGGTGCAAGACAAAGAAGAGTTCACCAGAGATACCACCAACGGGAGATCTGCCGAGTGAAAGATTGCAGCATCATCAATTTCCGTTCTCCTGCACAGCCGTAGACTACTTCGGGCCGATGCAAGTCACCATCGGAAGAAGAAACGAGAAGCGCTGGGGAGCCTTATTTACCTGCCTCACGACTAGAGCAGTACATTTAGAACTGGTACCTTCTCTCAGCGCCAGCTCAATGATCATGGCACTCCGTCGAATGGCAGCCAGAAGAGGAACTCCGAAAACCGTATATAGCGACAACGGAACTAATTTCGTCGGAGCAAAAAGGGAATTAGAGGAGGCCGCACAGGAAAAGGGCATCCAGTGGAAGTTCATCCCCCCGGGAGCTCCGAACATGGGAGGCGCCTGGGAGCGGCTCGTACGAACAGTCAAGACGGCGCTAGCAGTAGTCCTCAACGAGAAGAGCCCGCCCGAGGAAGTACTCCATACGCTAATGACTGAGGTTGAACACATCATCAACTCGAGACCTCTCACCCCGATCAGCATGGACCCAGGAGACGAGGAGAGCCTAACACCGAACCACTTTCTGCTGGGAAGATCATGCGGAGCTATGGCGCCGGGAGAGTTCAGCGACACGGAGCTCATCGGAAAGGCAAGCTGGAGAACCACCCAGAGACTCGCAGACCACTTCTGGAAAAGGTGGATTAAAGAATACTTACCTCTCCTGATGCCAAGGAAACTCGAGGGGAAAGAAACCAGAGACCCAAGGGAAGGAGACATCGTGCTAATAGTGGACGCCACATTACCGCGAAACTCATGGCCTCGCGGTGAAATCGTCAAAACCTATCCCGGACCAGACGGAAGAACCAGGGTGCTGGACGTGCGGACATCAGGCGGAATACTTCGCCGTCCAACTCGACGTGTCATCGTGCTGGTGCCAGCGGAGTCGTCGCCTCCAGAGGATGCAGTGCTACGCGCAAGTATAAGCTTATTTTCTAGTAAGATTTCTTTTATCATAACTTTAAGAGCTATTTAACATATAAGTGATTAATATAATTCTTTTTCCTTTAAAGTACTTCAAAAGAAACATTAATATGTCAATTAATCGCTGTATAATGTTATTTCATTATGAGAAAGATTTAAATTTCATGAAAAAATATTGTATAGATTCTTAAGCATAATTCCTGAAAAAGTGTTGTACATTCCTACCTCTTGGCGGCGCCACTTGTATGTTTTTTTTTTTTTTTTTTTTTTTTTTTGCGCCCGAAGCCAATATGGGCAACCCTCCGGAAAGCGGGGGAGGGAGGTGGTGAATGCTCATAGCATACCACGCAGCCGGCTGCGTGGTTATGTGGCGACTTTTACCCACTAAACACCACCTTTTAGGAAATGGCTTAACGATCTGACTGGAGATCTCTAAGCCGTATACGAACGCGACCCTCCTTGGCAGAAAGGAGGGCGCAAGCGGCGAAAAGCCGCTTAGAAGAATGCCTAACTAAGGCAGATTAATGGATGTGTTATGTAGGCTCGGCCCGAGCCGCCAGGAGGCAGTTCAGGTCAGCCGAAAGCTTGTTGGGGGGGTCCGAGAGAGAGTTTCTCGGTCTGCGCACACTATAGCGAGTGTGGATAGGGGCTGCATAGGCAGCTGTCTCACGAATGAGATGATTTGGGTGGGACTCTGAGGCTTTGAAAAATCTCTCAGAGAGTGATTTGAGGAACTGCTGGATTGTTGGGAGCTCTAGGTCTCGATGGAGGTCGGCATTACGGACATAATAGGGCGAGTTAGTGGCCCTACGACAGAATAGATTTTGAACTATTTGTAGTTCATTGATGGCTTTGGGTTTAGCATGTGCGAAAATGGGGGCCGCGTAGGTCATGACAGGTCGTATGCAGACCTTATATAGGGTGCGCTTGTTGCGGAGGGACATTTTACTGTGTCTGCCCAACATGCTGTTGAGCCTACCCATGTAAAAACGTGCGGTGCGAGTAACCTTCTTGATATGGGGCTCGAAAGTGAGCCTTGCATCAAGGGTGACGCCTAGGTATTTGGCTTTAGTTTGCCATGGGACAGGGGTTCCTAACATCCTGATTGGCGGAGTGGTGGTGAGACGACGTCGTTTATATTCGAAGCAAACGGCGGAGCTTTTCTCCGGGTTTACGTCGATACGCCATTTTTGGAACCAAGCTCCTAGGTCGCTTACTGACTTTTGGATCTTGTTCCGAATCTGTGGTAATGAGTTGCCTTTGGAGTAAAGGGCTGTGTCATCTGCAAAGAGGGCTAGTTTGACACCATTCGACGGGATAGGGATGTCGTTGGTGAATAGTATGTATAGGAGGGGAGCAAGCACAGAGCCTTGAGGGACACCGGCTTTTATTTGACGGGTAGAGTATAGCGTGCCTTCGTGTCTAAAACGAAAGGTACGATCCTTCAGATAGGAGGCTACAAGGCGAACGAGACGATCTGGGAGGCCTAAGTCGTACAGTTTGTAGATAAGGCCCTCGTGCCAGACTCTGTCGAATGCCTTGGCAATGTCAAAGAAGACCGCGATGGTTTTTTGACGGCGAGGGTAAAAACCGCTGAGGATGTATTCCACTATGCGGTGAACTTGTTGGGGGCACGAGTGTTTGGCTCGAAACCCGAATTGTTGTGGGATGACAAGAGGGTCGCCGTCTGTGGGAAACAAATGGCGCCTCAAGCGCACGAGAATGACTCGTTCGAAAAGTTTGCCCATGGCCTTGAGGAGGCTGATGGGACGGTGATTGGAGGGGAGGTGGAGAGGTTTGCCTGGCTTGGGAATGCCAATGACAGTTGCCTCTTTCCAAGAGGTGGGAAAATAACTGAATTCGAAGCAGGCGTTAAAGATAATGGCCAGTAAGGCGATTACCTGCTCCGGGAAGTGTTTGAGGGCTTGGTTGGAGATACCATCCGCGCCCGGTGCTTTTTTGGGCTTAAGTCCTTTGATGGTAGATGAAATCTCATCTTTGGACACAGTGATAGGGTCAGAGGCGGTAGGGGGCGAGTTCCTGCGTCGGACCTCGTCCTCCACTTGTTGAATGTGTAAGGGGTCAGTGGGTTGTGAGCTAGGAGAGCATTGAGCGGCAACGCTGTCCGCGAAGCACTCAGCCTTTTCTTCGTCTTCGAAGGCAATGGAGCCGTCGGGACGAGACAGAGGGGGAGTATGGGTTATAGCGTCTATCCGGAGGGCTCTCGCCATCCGGTAGTACGCTGTGTGAGAGGGAGAGATTTTCTCCATGAGATTGCCCTTTTCGTGGTCTCTGTAGTCTTGGAGGCGGTAACGCAGTTTGCGTTGAAGGCGGTGGGCCGCGAGTCTATATTCGGGAGTGGGATAGCGTGCAGCTCTACGGAGGGCAGCTTTTTTGGCTTTTAACAGGTTGCTAATATCTAGGGGAAGACTAGTTTTAGCAACCGGGACAACTTTTTCATTCTCTTTAAGAGAGGATGTTATAAGTGAGGTGAGATTTTCGACCGCTGTGTCTATTTTCCCCGCACTGTCGAGGGCGTCAGAGGAAAGGGTTATGGGAGGGTCCGGAGAGTCTATAGCCGAGGCTAGAGACTTTTTGAAGCCCTTCCAGTTGGTGTAGGTTTTGGAAGTGGGAGTTGGAGATGGCTGATGGCCAAGAAGGAGGGATACAGGACGGTGGTCGGATCCTAGATCGTCGAGAGGCTCGATTGCTCTAAGGTTAAGGGAAACTCCTTTAACTAGAGCAAAATCTAGCACGTCAGGAGCGTAGGTAACAATGTCGGGATAGTGTGTGGCAGTGAGGGGGCTATAGACAGTCAGGTCGAGAGACTGAGTGATATTAAGCAGCACCCTGCCACTACTGGTAGTAGTGCGGCAGGCCCATTCAGTATGCTTGGAGTTAAAGTCTCCAAACATAATGACTGAGTCGCCTAATGCAAGGATGGCTTCAAAGTCACTCTTGACGGGGAGGGTTCCGCTAGGGATATAGCAGGAGGCTATAACGATTGACTGGTGTCCAGTCATGGCTAGTCTAGTGATAGTGGCTTCCATACTGGTAAGCGACGGAGTAGATATGTGGGAGCAATGAAGGGACTTTTTGTGATAGATGGCAGTACCGCCGCCTTTGCGGTCGGGTCTATCGTTACGTATGAGTGAATAATTTTTAATAGTAAGGCCTTTAGAGACCTTGGGGCTGAGATGGGTCTCCTGTAGGAGTAAGAGATCGGCTTCGCGATCTCGTAGAAAAAGCCTAAGCTCTGGGAGGTTATTTCGCAGACCGCGGATATTGAATGAAACAAGCGATAAACCCTTTGGTTTGATACGACCGTGAGATATTGCGGGAGCAGAGGGCTCCGGCATAGTTAACTTACAAGGACCTTAGAAGGTTGATGTGCTCGGTAAGAGCAAGGAGGCGGGCCTGAGGTGACTGAGCTGTGCTCAGTTTATCCGCAAGGATGAGGATTTCGTCCAAATTGATTCTATTGAGTGTGTTATACACTAGGTTTAGGGACTCTACAACGGAGTCTGTCTGTTTTTTGGGGTCGGCGGAGGGCCGCGGGATATTTGATTCCTTTTGGAACCAGGGGTTTATTGGGAGCGGCGCTGGCTGAGAGAGCGGGAGGCTCATAAGGGGCCGAGGAGGGCCCTGAGGTGGCCGATAGGGGCCCTGTGGGGCCCGATAGATGCCCTGTGTGGGCTGAGATGAGCCCTGAGGGGGCTGAGGTAGGGGCTGGCCCTGGCTGGGCTTGCGGCTTACAAGAGCCGGGAAGGTTCGGTCATTGACCTGTGGTGGAGCTTTGCGGCTCGGAGGTGGGCGAGGGGCGCGAGGGCAACCTCTATAATTGGCCGGATGGCCTGTTTGTCCGCAGAGGACACATGAGGGTGGGGATTCGGCGTTTTTGGGCCGTGGGCACTCTTTCGAGTGATGGGGTTCTAGGCACTTAATGCACCTGGGTGGAGCTGAGCAGTTGGCTGCCGCGTGTCCATAAAGTTGGCAGCGGTGGCACTGCGCTGGGTAACCGCGCCGGTGAGGGGCTTCGACCTTAACACGCGACAGGCCGCACACAGTGCGTACCTCGCGGAAAATGGCCTTCGCCTCCGGCACATTGGTGAGAACGAGGAGGGCGAGGTTAAACCTTTCGCCCCTGCTGCTGTGCATTTTATGCACACCTTCAATGGGGAAGCCTTGGGATTTGAGGTCTTCCAGAATGTCTTCGTTTGCGAGTTCATAGGGAACTCCGCGGAGGACTGCCTTGACTTTCCTTTCTTCGGCAAGGGCGTATGTGTGGTAGGACACACGCTCGGCCGTGAATAGGCGGGTTATGTTTCGGAAGTCTTCTATAGACGCCGGTATAATTTTGATGGCCTCGCCGACATTAGTGGCTTGGTCATATTTGAAACCCTTATCGTAGAGGGTTTTGGACAGTTGAGTAAATTTCGCCTTGTCTCTGAGAAAGACAGGGGGCGGGACTTGGTTTTTGGCCAGTTCGGGAGCGCAGCGGGTTGCTGGCTTGGCGGTATTGTCTTTCGACTGTGAGGTGGCAGCGTTTGGGGCTGCGGAAGTAGGGGCGACGGTGGGAGCTGCGGAGGTAGAGGCAGCGGCGGAGGGAGTGTGGGCGGCGGCGGCCGCTGAGGCGGGGGGAGTGCGAGAAGTGGCAGCGCGTTTCGGGCCGCGCTTTGATTTCACTAACGTGAATTCGGCTTGGGAGTCGGTTATGGTTCCTTCAGAATCGGAAGAATCCGAGGAGCCGGTGGAGCTGAGGGCGGTCCTCTTCCGGGAGGATGAGGTAACGGACGTGGTGTCCGAGTGCTCCATTTCGGAGTCGGGGGACGCGGGCGAGTCGGACTGCGGGGCAGCCGCTTGGGTCGCGAGGAAAGCAGCGACGGCGGGCGGGGGTACACATGCCTTAGGGGCACGGGGGGTGAGATTGATCGAAAAGCTATCAAGGTCTACGCCTTGGGTTTTTAAGAATTGGTGGAAAAGAGCCAAAATTTGGCTAGCATCCATGGACGACATGTTGATCGGGACGGGGGGTGACGTTTTATTCTAAGAAAACTGGAGGTCCCTGTTCTGAGAAGAACAGGGCCTTGGGGGCAGATTGGGAGGACTGACGATCTATTCCAGAAACTGGGGTCCCTATGTTCTGAAAAGAACAAGGGCTTGCTCTGAGAAGAGCAAGAGACGATCTTCTAAGGATAGTATACACAACAAATAACAGTATAACAATAACAATAACAGAAAAATTAACAAATAAAACAAAACAAGCAAAGCGCGCTCAAGCCTCCCCGCCGGAGCAAGGGGGCAGGAACGATGCGAAAACAAAGTGACTCACCAACGGCGTCTGCTCGGCCGGTGTTAGCCGGGGAGAGCGGGGCGCGCGGGCAAGCGGTTGCGCTACCGAAAGGTCGGAGGCGCGAAAGAACTGTGTGCACGACCGCTCGGGGGCGGCGCGCAAACGGAACTGACTTGTATGTTCGGCAAAAAATATAGTCCTACTCCGGAGCTAAACCGTGAGGCGACCGCGAAACTATTTTTATTTTTTATGAATGTAAAATAAAGGTTTATTGAATGATTTATGTTTAGAATAATAGAAATAAGTTGTATCTATCGTTAGGAATAAATATAAATATTGTAAGGAATGTTTTACCACGTTTATTAAGGAAATTGTGAATCTCTCTTAGAAAAGGTTACTCTGCGCTCTGATTGGTCAATAGATTCACTAATGCCGTATGCGATTTTTTCTTAAATATGATTGGTTACAGCCGCTTATAAAAAAGGGGCGTTTTTCGTGGTAAATTATTCCAAATCCGGCAATGTAATAATAAGGAATCAAGAAATAAAACAAGAAGAAACTCTCAAGAAGTGTTATTTATTGCTCATCTAACTGCTACTGTATGCTCTCCAGTTAACATCCCGCCAGCAAACCCGCTCTATTTATCAACGCTCCCTTATACGAGCATTTACATATATATATATATATATATATATATATATATATATATATATATATATATATATATATATATATATATTAGATATAATATATCTACAAAAAAGTTCGCGATACCATATGTCTAACTATTACAGGTATGTCACAATAACTACTTTTTAATGTTAAAATATGCAATAGACATATACATTTAAACTATCTTTAGTTTTTTTTTGCATTAAATCTGTCTGACAGCTGCTCGCATGTTTTAGATCAGTGGTCCCGACAGAATAACAGCGCTGCGGCTCTTTGCTGTAGCATAATGCTGAGTCGGGTCCTTTTCGTTGCTGCAATCCAACATAAATTTAAATACTTTTTATAAATACTTTTTACTATTAATTGTTTATTTTTTATGTTGAGTTAATTGTTTGTTTTTTATGTGTTTGTATTAGCGTAGCTACGAATAAAGTTATTTTCTTTCTTTCTTTCTTTCTTTCTTTCAATAGTAACGCCGGTACAAAATAAGTCCCATTAATTAAACGCTTTCATATGTATACTTGGTTGATAAAAAATTTATCAAGGATCATTTCGTACCTCCACACATTTCATGTATCGTGTAAATTTCTCTTTAAAACTGAAAAAAAACCGCGTTTTAGTGCACTTTCTGCGGCGTGAAGGGTGCGGCTTATCCGGGAGGGAGAGGGAAAGTGGATAAAATTCAACTTTGCTGTATAACGTATATATGCCGATAGATAAAAGTACTCCATAAATGATTGAACTAAATGAGTGAGGTATCATGTCATGTTGTGCGGCACATACATGTGATATAGGCGCGTGAAATCGCTGTGCCACAGCTATATGAACATTATTTAAAAGAAAAACAATTTATACAACATATTTTGTCTCTTTTTCTGTTTGTTCCGGCTAATCTCCGAAATGGTTAAACCAAGTTTGTCTGGACTGCCACTAGCAGATAGCTGATGTTATAAAGGAGCACTTTCATTTTGGAAAAAGAATTGGAGTCATGCGCTAAAAATTCGAACTAATGAAATTCAATCGTAATAAATTTCACGCGGACGAAGTCGCGGGGAACAGCTAGTTGAGAAATAAAATATTTATAGGAAATATGAAGTCCGTCAACACGCACTAGCAGGGTAGCGAGTGAAGGTGATACTTCGAAAATTTGATGGTTTTTAATTTCACATATTTTTTTAAGTTTTATAGATTACAAACCAAAATTTTGGTATATGATTTTTGACTATATGATCTTGGATTGCATTAAAGGAAAACACGATATCATGTAATTTTCTCGATAGAAAAATATTGCAAATTAGGCTTTAATTAGTTACTTTTCTCCATGACATCACACTAATTTAACGAATAGGTTCATGGAACTATTTTTAAGACATAGTAAATAATCTTATCTAAGTTCTCATAAACCATTTTTTTAAATCCATAGCTAAGTTTGGCTTAAAAAAAATAAAAATGTGGTTTGGTGCTTACTTAATTTTTTTCCGAGCACTTGCTCGGTATAGCTATCTCATAATTTACGTATTATGAAGTCATTGCATCACTTTCATTTTGACACTCCCTCAGTCGTCCGTGAGCTTCACCGACAAAGGGATAAGCCACGCCCCCAATACTACGATTCATTTTCAAGGTATCCTCTTATTTGCTCTATCTCAGGCTTCCTCTCAGAAATGAGAGGAAACCTGTGCCCAGCTGTGAGACGTATGTAAGCTGTAACTTGTACATGGTAGAGACATGCTGCAGTTATATTAGTAGTATAGTTGTAGCACGAATGAACATCAGGTGGACTGTGTGCTCGTTTGTCACCCTAACCTATAAAAAAAACTACATTTTTTTATAGGATAGAGTGACAAACGAGCACACATACCACCTGATGGTAAGTGGTTGCTGCGATCCATAGACATCTACATCTATCCTCAATTACAAATCAAAATGCTGATGCGTTGTCGCTCGTGAGGACTAAGATGGAATGCCTCGTTTCCAGTAAAAAGGGTCTCCGGTTCTGTACACTAACCATACGAAACAGAATACCAGCGTAAAACAACAACATTAAGCTGCTATTTTACGCTGGTATTCTGTGAGAGCGTGGTCCGTCCTCAGTCGAGCCGACCCATTCGAGCTACAACTATACTACTAATATAACTGCAGCATAGCTCTACCACGTTCAATACCTTCATATTTATTATCATAAAAAAATTTAAAACGAAGAACACTACTACAATTTTTCTGAGATATATACAACTGCATTTCATTGGTCTATCCTCGATTCGTTCTTGTTTCAGGGTATTAGACAACTTCGCATGCATATGCTGGCGGCGCGAGGGTTCAACGTGGTGGCGGTAGACTCGAGGGGGTCCAAACATCGCGGCAGAGCGTGGGAGGCTGCGATCAGAGGGAAGATGGGACAGGTGGAATTGGATGATCAGGTAAGAAAATTTTCTTTTTGATGTTACAGATACAGAAACTTTTTTTTTAATCAATATAGATTATAAGCAATATTTATCGAAAAACACTTTTGTTTAATTTACCAATGATTCAGAAAAATACCTCCGTTCTGGAAAGAACCAGGAAGAAACTCAGCGAGACTTTAAAAAAAACAGCTTACAATCATATTATGTTACATAATTAGGTACACAAAACAAATTGGAAATAACTTTAAATAAATAAATAACCATTTCTTTTTCTATGTTTCTCTTTTTCTATTGTATACGGTTGTATGTGCGTGCGTATTATTTGAAATGAATTTAAGTTAATAAATTAACATTTTTATTATTTTTAATCAATAGAAATTTACATATTAAATCACTTTTTAACGTGCGCAAACAATGCGCATGCTTATTTGACTTGGAACGAACTGATTTATTGAACAAGACAGCCAGAGACAAATCTAAAACTACAGCATGTGACTTACGTACTTAACACTAGGTGGCGCTAGGTGTAACTTTATCATATTATTTTTATATAAACTAACACTTTTAGAGTAGAAAAAAAAAACTTAAAGAACTTCGTTGCTGACGTGGGACCGCGACCGCTTTTTTTTAATTGACACTGCTGTTCAACGTCGGTTGGGGCAAGGTGCCGGAATCTCTGTTCGTAACGACACCGAAGCTACTCTACTCACGACCCCTATTAACCTTGTAATGCTACTACACGGTAGCTCAAAACCTTTTCCGAACTAGGAGGACGACCTTAGGTCACATTATGGGGCCTTCGGAGCTATGAACTGTATTTAAACTATATTTATCGTCATCATCGTCATTAAAACCTTCACAAGTTAACTACTCAACATAGGCCTTCCCCATAGATGCAGGATTCGAACCCGCATACTTCAGCGCCGTAATTCATTTCTAAGCCACTGTTTTAAAGATTACGAGTGACAAGCGGGCACACAAACCACCGGACGGTAAGTGGATGCTGTTGCCGATAGACATCTGCGACACCTGCATCAATCTTCGATTCAAAATGCAGATACGTTGTCGCCTTTGTTTCCAGTAAAAATGGTCTCCGGTTCTCTACAGTCACCATACATGACACAACAGCATTGAGCTGATATTTCACGCTGGTATTCTGTGATATCGTGGTCCTTCTCCGGTCGAGTCGACCCATTCGTGCTACAACTATACCAGTAATATAGCCGCAGCTTGGCTCTACCACGTAAAAGTTGCTTGTTTCTTCTTCTTCCCAGGACAGAGTTTGTTTTTTCCTAACAATTGGTAAAAGTAAAAAATTACTTTGAATAGAACTATATGTAATCTATTTTGAATTAAAAAAATATTCTATTCGTTGAGGATACACATTACATGAGGATTCGGATGCTTATGTTAATGGAATTAATGAAACTTACAGTCCTTATAAGACACAGAGCTAGGAACAGCATTATCTCAGTTTTAAGAGAGTATTAGTTTTCGAGAAAGAGGGGTTTGCCGTGTTGTCCCAATGCGAGTTGCCGAACTTCACATGTTTTCGAAATATATATTTTATATATTAGGCTATTGCATAGCTTTTATCGCGGGCTTTGAGCGCGGCGACCGAATCAAGAAATTCCGTAACGAAATAAACCTAAGACCCGAAAACCTAACATCGTCTAACGTCGTTTAAGTTCGGCAGACTTCGGCACGGTGTTTGTGTGCGTGCGACTAGACGTATGCGTGTGGACTGGTTGCATGTATTGTAAGATAATAAAAATATTTTAAACAATAATGTAGTTTATTGCAAGATGCATTATTGTTGGCGACGCGCCTATAAGAATATTTCAATTTATTAGTTAACAGATTACGAATAGCTTCTAAAAAGCAAATTAGCAAATTAGCAGGCCGAAATAGTTTATCGTTTACTTAGTAATATCTCTTAATAAATTCATATAGGGAATTTTTAAGATATAAATTACGTTACCGGATTTGTTCCCCGGTTGAAATCATCATTCCAATAATGTTAATTTAAAGAAATATTAAAATAAAGTTAGGGACCAGGATTTGTTCCCTGGTCGAGATGATCGCTGTGCATAAGTAGAATTAATGGAAATTAATTGCATAAGTATTGTCTTATATGAGTTTGATATGTTTTGTATGAAAACAAATGCCTATTTTCTTGATTTATGAAAACATTCACTTATATTGTTTGATGAGAAACATGATAACTGATAAGAATCTGATTAGAAATAGTTTTCAACGTTTGAGAATTGTGTAGAATCATTTATTCACCTAGTATTGTTGATATTAGTGTATACTAAACTTTCCATTTTTACTGATAGTCGATAGCCGTGCAAAAGTTAGTTGTTCAAATAGTGTGAGTTCATAGACGCACGCTAGCCACGTACTTAGGAGGCCAAATATGTAGAAATTTTAATATTTGCAAATTTCAGCAATTTATGTAAAAATGACTTGTAAAACATTTCAGATTGATTGTACGTGTAAAAGAGGTGAATTCTGTGTTACTTTTATGTGAAAATTCCTGTGAATAAGTGAAATAATGATAGTTTTGTATAAGAAATTTAAAAGTGTTTTAATAGTGAAATGTATAGAGAAAATGTAAATTAAACTATTGTATTAGTTAAGATATGTAATGATTTCAAGTGGAATACATTGTTTTAACTTTCTATGTTAAATATTTAAGAAATTCCAACTTTGAACATGTGAGTAAAATAAGCATATTTTGTTAAATAAATAAAAGGTTTTTTGTGATATGAAAATTTAATGTATATCGTAGTATAGATATTTTTTGTGCTATCTTTATAAGTAAATTATATAAATGTATGTCTTATACAAATAAAGTTATTGAGCAAACCGTGAGAGAGTGATAGTACAAATTGATGTAATTGAGTTGCGCAAGCGCACAAATGGCGCGGCTCACTTTCGCCTTTAGCTTCGAGGTAGTTCAGTAAATTGATTTTTCTTGCAAATCGTTCGGGAAATGTTCGGGAAAGTGCAAGACCAGCAGTCAATAAGAAGAAGAAAGAAAAATTATAGGGAAGTGATAGGGAAAAGTAATTACTTTCTCACGGAACGGTTTGAAGATAATTGCTGTTTTATTCCCAAGGAATTCTCCCCTTAAAGTCCGCCTGAACCTATTTTCTGAAAAGGAAGAGGTTATCGCCCTTGTGTGTTACTCCGTTGCGGAGATCACATACGTTGTTCTCGAACCCAACGTAGGCGTTATAGGAGGCCGGATCGAGAGAAGCCTCGATTCCCCCCTTCTGTTTCTTAGTTTAACGTTTGTCTGGTTCCTTTTCAATATTCTTTGGATTCATATGAGTCGTCGTCACTTTAGTGTGTGTGTATTTAATAAACACAGACTTTATAAAAAACGGAAGAACTGTTAATTACCATAAACCTATAGTTTCAATGATAAAAATTCCTGAATAACCTACATCTATTGTGAGATAATAAAAATATTTTGAACAATATTAACTTCTCATTTATTCAATAAAAGAAAAAAAATGTTTTCTTATCGGTCACCACGCTCAAAAACTCTCGAAAATAAGTACTGCATAAATCAAATAAATAAATAATTATACTACCACTTACCACTTTTTTACCGCGGCAGTCCCCGAGCGCCACACGTATTTTTTTTATATATCAGACTTTCCTTACGATATTTTCCTTCACTGTAAGCAAGTGGCAAATCAGCAATTATAATTCATACGCGGTAGAGTCACGCTGAAGCTATATTATGGTTGTAGCACGAATGCGTCGGCGACTGACGTAATGTAGCCGCAGCTTGGTTTTACCACGTATAAATTTACACGATAATACTTTTTACACTAAAATATAAACTTACACCTTGTTTATAACATGTGTTTTGGTTACCAGGTCGAGGTTCTTCAGTGGCTGGCGAAGGAGACCGGCTGCATAGATATGGAAAGGGTGGCGATACACGGCTGGAGTTATGGTGAGTTATTTACGTTCATATAACTAATACCTGATTCCTATAATTAAACAAAAATGTTTTTTTTTTTACATTATGAGCCGTTGTGCTGTGTATAATGTGCATAAAATATTTATGAAATATTTGAACTTACGAACGACTTATAGTTGTTTATGTAATAGTCTGTGGTCAAACAGTCATACAGAGTAGATATTGCCGTCAAGGAGTATAAAAATAATGCCAACAAAAGCAACTATGAATTTTGTGTCAATTAAAATGTTCTTTTTTCAATAGTGTGCGGATTATATGCAAAAAAGAGTGTTTATTTCATATTTTGTACATGAGATATCAGTGTTTTATGTATTAACTAGCGATAGAATCGCACGGGTGATTTCTGGATCTCGACAACGGCGCCACCTACGTCGTCCAATTGTGAATCTAAACCATCTTTAAAAATCCAAATCAGCATACACACAGAACAACGCCATTAAGATTAGCATCGAAATAAGATCCACAATATTGCCGATTTCTTCATTTCGCGCGGAGAGGAAGGACAATAAATTTTAAAGTGTATAACTTCAATATCGGCCATATTATAACGGATGTTAGTCTTTCTTTCAACTGTCATATTATTTTTAAGTTTTCTTTTAAGTGGTATTAAATATATTTATTCCTTTTTAACCTAATCATAAACATAAACACTCACGCCTGTCACCCAGAGGGGTAGGCAGAGACTACAGACTTCCATTTAGCACGATCCTGACATACCTCTCTCACCTCTTCCACATCCATATACCTACGCATACATGCTCGTCGGTTAAGGGTACTCTTAATATGGCCCATATTTAGTATGTCGCCAATTTGGTCGACAAACTTTCGCCTAGGACGTCCCTTTCCGACTCTTCCATTCACTTCTGCAACATATATTTTCTTTGTCAGTCTTTCCTCATTCATTCATTTTTAAGTTATTCGTACCCTTTTGTTTACGTTGATTTAAAAACTTACTACATATTACCACAAACATTTATCATTGCTTTACCTAATTGTATAATTTTTAATAATATATTGAGTGTTAACCAGAGGATTTTCTGTGCTTTTGTGGATCTGGAGAAAGCATTTGATAAGGTTATAAGGAAGAAAATGTGGGAACTGTTGCCGGGATATGGTGTGGATGGTCGATTGTTAAGGGCTGTGCAGTCACTTTACTATGACTGTAAAGCCTGTGTGCGGGTAGGGCATGACCTGTCACCCATGTTTAGCGTCCAAGCGGGCGTAAAACAGGGTTGTGTCATGTCTTCCTGGCTGTTCATACTGTATCTCGACAGCTGTTTACAGAAGCTGAAAGATAGCTGTTTGGGTGTGAAATTGGGTGACATAAAAGTTAATTGTCTGCTGTATGCTGATGATGCAGTGCTTATTGCACCATCAGAAGCAGAACTGCAGGCATTAGTCACGTGTATGAAAGAGGAATGTAAAATTAAAGGTCTCCGTTTGAATGCTAATAAAACTAAAGTTCTGGTATTTGAAAAGGACGAAGAGAGAACGAAATGTGAAATATGGGTAAATCAGGAATGTCTAGAACAGGTAAATGAAATTGTATACTTGGGGAGTGCTTTCAGCCGGGATGGAAGATGTGATTTAGATGTGGATAGGCGTGTCGCTGCCGGAAACAAAGTCAATGGTGCCCTGAATGCATTAGTCAAAAGGCAAGGCGTGGTGAAGAGTGCACGCCTTGCAATACATAACGCAGTGTTGGTACCTACTTTGTTATATGGCAGCGAAACCTGGGTATGCCAGAAGAAGCATAAAAGCAAGTTGAATGCAGTGGAGATGCGATCTCTTCGTAAAATGTGTGGCGTTACCATAGCCGACCGAAAGCGAAACGAAGAGATTCGCAATATGGCAGGATTGAAAGATGACCTTATCACAAAAATTGATAGGGGCGTACTCCAATGGTTTGGGCACGTTGAACGAATGAGTGAAGACCGAATGGTGAAGAAAATATATAGAGCGAAAGTAAATATTAAAAGGTGTCGAGGTAGACCGAGATTAACTTTCGAAGACCATGTGAGCAAATTGCTCGAAGAGGGGAGGGTCAAGAGTACTCGGATACCTAGACGTGCATGTATGAAGAAGTTAATGAACCTGAAAGAAGCGAAAGAGGTATGTAAGGATCGTGACACTTGGCGATCTGTTCTCTCTGGCTACCCCGTTAGGGATTGTGCGTGACGATAAGTAAGTAAGTAAGTAAGTTTAATAATATATACTACTCTCACACACTTACACTACCTAACCTACATCCTAATTCATTAAATCTTTATATCACTAATACTGTAATTCAACAGACTTCAAAATACAAGAGTATAATAAATAATCTATTAAATGTAACAACGATATGCGCCTTTGAATATTCTCTTATTAATAGTTATACTTGATAATATATCTAATGACATTGATTCAGTTTTTGTTTCCAATTCCATGATATGCACTCCAGAAAACCTAGTTAATCAAATTAATCAGACCAGAAATTCTTTGATAGTGTTTCACACTAACATACGCAGCGTAACTTGTAATTTTGATGCACTAGCCATACTAATGGGAAGAATTTGTATTCAATGCGACATCCTTGTACTGACGGAATGCTGGCTAAGCAAATTATCAGTTATACCTGTAATTGCTGGGTATACGTCTTATTCTTCTGAGTATAATAACCAAAACGACGGTGTTCTGATATATATAAAATCTTAAATAAAGCATAGTATACATAAACCTTTAATTTCTGATGCGAATGGTCTTATCGTAAATTATGAAAATAAATATGCCATTATAGCCATATATCGATCACCTTCACAAAAAAATATCAATAAATTTTGTGATAGCCTTGATCTCTGTCTTGCATCTTTAGCTTCTGTAAGATCAGTTATCTTGATTGGAGATATCAATATAAATATCTCTCCTAATAATAATGACCTTAATAGCAGTAAATATTTGGATTTAATGGCGCTCCAAGGATATTTAGCAGCTCATTTAATGCCCACTCGTAACGAAAGTTGTATTGACCATGTAATGTTGAGATCAGATAGATATTCCGCAACATATATACTGGATTCGTTTATTACTGATCATGCTCCGATATTGTTTCACTTAGATTGCAAAATTACAAGGTATTCATCCAAAAGCACAACTTTCAAAATTGATTATCCATCACTATTAAAACAATTATCTGATGCAGATTTTAGCTTTATATACAATATCAAAGATGCCAATGAAGCAGCTACCGCTTTAACTAAAACTATTACTGATGCCATAACTGCTCATTCCAATAAAATAAAAACTCCTCACCGTAAACGATGTATCAAGCCATGGCTAACTCCAGGATTGGTACGCTGTATAAGACACAGGGACAAATTGCACAAGAAAGCAAAACACGATAAAAACAATGCAATATTACATATTACTTACACGAGATATCGCAATTTTTGCAACAATTTGTTGAAAAAAATTAAAACCGCATATGAGAAAGCCGAGTTCTGTAAAAATAAATGCAATCCAAAGGGTACTTGGAATACTATAAATAAGATCACTAACCTCAAACAATATTCACCCCCTCCATGTGAATTACTAAATCTAACTGATGATCCTCATAAATCTGTCGATATTGTTAATAATTACTTTGCAGAAATTGGCCCATCTTATGCTAACTCAATATTAAAAACTCAGCAATACATTGACCACCCAAAAATTGTTAAAGATAGTGATGAATCTAACCGCTAGCATAAATCTATGGTATTGCTTGATACAGACTATTACGAGATAGAAGCTATTATCACAAACTTAAAAAATGATTCAGCCACGGGAATCGATAGCATACCTACCCTAGTCATAAAATGTGCCAAAAACAGTCTGATTCCCCCATAACATATTTGTGTAACCTTTGTTTAAAAACTGGTGTTTTTCCAGATATTTTAAAGAGGGCTCTAGTTCACCCTATACATAAGAGTGGTGACAGAGACACTGTCGAAAATTACAGGCCTATATCTGTTCTAAGTGCGATAGCCAAAATTCTTGAAAAAGTTTTAAATCTCAGATTCACAAATTTTCTTAAACATAACAATATAATTTCAGATAATCAATTTGGCTTTGTGAAAGGTAAGT